>VUYV01000031.1:3950478-4121449 GCA_008711295.1 Anarhynchus alexandrinus | reverse complement strand
CTTGGCTGGGTAGCACACTGGGTGAGGTAGCGTCTGGCATAATCGCAGCTGTTATTTGTACTGCTGTCCGTCTGTTGATTCCTGTCTCCGCATCCAGGAGATACGAAGCAATAGAGCAATAGTCCAGGAAGTCAGGCCTGTGGCTTTGACCCTTTGCAAGTGAATGCTGACTTTACAGAAAATCTTTTAAATCGACTTATTTAATGTTAAATAAGTATCAAATATCCTGTTCGTACTCCTTCTGTTAGTGGTTGTGAATTGCAGTTTTATATGTATATTACTAGCTTTCTTATGCCAGCTTTCTTCTGTTATAAAACCAGGGCTGGTGGCACAAACCCTTAGGAAGGAGGTCGTTATGCAGTCACCCTTCAAACAATGCAATAAAGTTTTATTGAAACAATGTGCAGCTGCATTGGTGTGTCTGAGAAATTTAGCCTGGTGAGCTGCGAGCAATAAAAGAAAATACTACCATATATGATAGTGTAATTTTTGTAGGTTTTTGTTAGCTGCGTTCAGATTTAAGAAAAAAGTCTCAGTGCCCTGAGTACTGGCTGAGAAGAATAGTCTGTTCCATGTATGCACACTGAAAGCTTATGGGCAAAACTATGTGAGGGCCCTACGAAGGTATCTCTGAAATTCTGAAGTAAAGCTGGGAGCTTAAACTTAAGAGTTAAGCTTATCTTGTGAGGTGGCGTTAGATTTAGGCTTGCTTAGTGAAATCTTGCTTTATGAATATCCTGTTAGCGTGCTCTCTGCTGCTGCCATTGAGGTCAGCTGAAGCCGCTCACAAACACGGTCTGCTGGATTAATGTCAGCTTGTTCCAAGGCGAAGGATTTGCTTTTTCTGGGCTTGTGTCTGTGTTTCCCAAATGGGGATGCGGGATGGGGAAAATGCCTTGCGTTGATTTGAGGAAGAACAGGGAGTAAATCAAGTCAACTTTTCTTCTCCTTTCTTTTTCAGCCAGTACTGGCCACTGTTTGTTCTGTTTTTTTACATCCTTTCTCCTATCCCATACTGCATAGCAAGAAGATTGGTAGATGACACAGATGCTACAAGTAATGCCTGCAAGGAGCTCGCAATATTTCTTACAACAGGCATTGTTGTCTCAGCATTTGGGCTGCCAATAGTGTTTGCGAGAGCAGAACTGGTTAGTAATATTTCCATCTATAAATCTATGATTTTTTTTTTTTTGCTAGAAAACTTTGTTCTTTATGTTTTCTTACTGAAGGTAAAGCACTCCTGCAGTAAGCAACTTTTATAAATATGTTCTTAAGATGCCTGCAGTAGAAACAGAATAAGAATTTTCTTGGCAAGAAAAACTAATACTAGAAACAGAAGCATGGCAGAATGTTGTGATTGCTAATTGCTTCACATCATCATGGAATAAAAATCCTAACAGCCTATACACAATGCAGAGAAAACAAGACAGAAAATAGTATGAAAACTTAACAGGCAAGTAACCAAATAGAAAAGTGTATAGAATACTTTGAAGGCAATTTGTGGAGTAGTGGGGCTAAAGAAGCATGAATAAACAATGCATTTTTGTGCTCGCTGTAAATGATATTGGTGTTATTTTTTTCAGTTTCTGAGTTGTCGTTACATCTTTCCCAATATATGGCTTTTCATTAAAATCCTTTAAAAGGTGACCTTGTTTGTGTGAATTTCAGAGAGCACTACTACCTCAAAAAATATGGAGTGCACTTTCTTAAAATCTCTTTAGGCAAGAACAGCTGAGATGGTCGGTTTGAATGCGTTACACCCTTTGAGTAATCCACTTTATTTGGAAAACATTCACCTCCTTTTTTGTTACTGGGATATCTGCTGGCATTTTGAAGACCTGCATCCTTAAATGTCTGTTTAAAAAAAGCTTATAGCATGGTTAGCAAGTATAGCTGGGCTGCAGATGTGTTTGATGCTGTTGCCTAGCCTTACTTTACTATTTTTGGATGTTACAGCAGAACAGCTGTGCGCAGTAGCTAGGGCTTTGAACGCGGCCAGAAGAGACATGCAATGCTGCTTGGCTAACTGTAGATTGGTTGAGTCATTTGGGGTAAACTGAGCCTTCTTGGCATAACCACAGACAATGAGATAGAACCTTCTTGCATCATGGACCTGTTGCTGAACTTTGTAATGTGACATTAAGATGTCACCTTTTGTCTCGTCAGTATTTGGTTCAGAACGTGTCTAACTAAATTCCCCTTGTTTGCAGATTTACTGGGGCGCGTGTGCACTTGTTCTTACGGGGAATACAGTCATCTTCGCCACGATCCTAGGATTTTTCTTGGTCTTTGGCAGCAATGACGACTTCAGCTGGCAGCAGTGGTGAAAGGAAGATAAGAGAACTATCCCAGGCATCTTGTCATGCAGTGGCCATCCATACAAAGGAGAGAATGGGCAATAAAGAGAAGTAGCGTAGCAAGCCTCTTGAGTATTCTAGATGCTCCTTTTCACCTTGTTCGTTCTGAGTGTACTACTGTTGCTGACAGGGTTTCTACGTTTTTATGAAGTGGAGACATGATTGATTTCATTTTTACCTATGGTATGTTTTTAGGTGCTCTCTTGGTTTAAAATTGTCATCCTTCTGTCTGGTGTGTATGTGAAGCTTTAAATCTGGAACAAGAACATTTAAATATGGTTTCAAAGAAGATTCAAAGTTGGGGATTTTTTGGGGTTTTTGGGTTTGGTTTTTTTTTAGTTAAGCATTAATACTATGTTTCACAATAACTTTTTTTTTTTATATAGTGATTAAATTATGTACAAGCTGAACTGAGGTAAGAGATTGTTCACCACTATTGTCAATTACCAGATCAATAGATTGTTGCTATATTTTAGCAGAGGCAAGGCGGGGCGGGGAGTACCAGTTGCAGATTTTTCTTCTGCCCATACCTCAAACTGGGTGATGAATGTTGATAGCCTTCATTTCAGGGGAAGGCTGAGGAGCAGGTAGTTATTTGGGGGAAGTCCTAAATTTTAACACCGCTAGCACTTTTACCTGCTTCTTTATCAGTTCTTGCGTGGATGTGACATTCAAATACTCTGTAAATGTATTGATGCTATGACATACAAAATTAAAGTGTATTGTACGGGAAGGGAAAATGATGTTTAAATTCCATTTTTTTAAAAAACTATCTTTTGAACTCTTTCTATTTGTAAGTATTGTATGGTTTTGAACTTTTATGTCAACTTTTTACCACAAAGATGGTAAAATGTTAATTTATGGAACTACTGGTCTGCGTTAATTTGAAGCATATACAAAGCTATTTCCTCCTTCCCCTTTTTAATTTATTTTATACATAGTATATATATATATATAATAAAACAGCTTTTCAAATGTAGATTAAAACTTTGTGTTAAACTTGCCTAAGAATGATTTCTCTCTCCACCCCCCCCCCTTCACATAATGCAGTTGAGGCATGACTTTTTTGGAAGTCACTGGCTGAACTGGTTTCACTGACTGTTTTTAAGTTCTTATGCACTATTAGTTAATAAGATTTAATGATATGTATGTAACTGTAGCTTGTGTTCTGTAAGATTGCACATGTAGCTTCAAATATTTAAGATGTTTTCTGCATACCTCTCAATTGTCTGGATTTTTCATTTAAAGAAATCTGCCATTAGACATTCCATCATGAGATAGTTGATGAGTACCAGTTAACCAGGTTTGATTGTACTACATGCAGTGATAAACTTGACCAAACATTCTTCTAAAATATATTTTTGTTCAATTCTTTAAAAACAAAAAAAGTCTAGGAAACTCATTGTGCATAATTAAAAGCTGACGATCGCTAAGGTTTTGCTTAACAGTGGAGCAGTATGAAAAGGCACAGAATTGGAGGTCTTAGCTGTAGTATTTGTGCACAGATTTAAACAACGTATAAAGCTTGAATATTTCAAGTGTGATAATAATGGTAGTTACTTGCATGATGTGCTCAAGGAACTGATACCAGCAGGTATGGGCCGAACAGGTGTAGCTACTTACAGGTGTTACTTTGTTAATGTCATCCTGTGTGTAAAATAAGAGCGCAATTTTATCTGTGCTGGTAGAGGAGCAAATAGGTGCCAAGACCCTCATGCAGAAGCCAATCTATGGCAGATGGTCTTCCAGCCATAGGTAAGTGCTCCACTAGACTGCCTGCCATGGTGGCGTTCGGAGGTGCGTGAGGGCTGTAGAATCACTTGTTTCATTGCCTTTTGCAGGGGGACTTCTGCATCCCTGCCCCAGCATGACAGATGCTTTGGAAAATCTCCCAAACCAGTGACTAAATTTGCAGTCCATAGCAGTCCTTGTGAAGGAGGAATGCTCAGGACTCGCACAAATCTTCTGAATCTGTTACTGACTCCATTTTTGTGGTCAGGAACGGTTTTCTTTTTCATTCCTGTGCTGCTAAGCCTACTTCTCAATGTGATGCTACTGTATGGATCATCACTGGCCATAGAGTTGACCATGTATGTATTGGCGGTGTATTTTTTTGTATGTTAATTGCATTACAGCGTTACCTTCTTTTGCTTGCACACCAGGTATGTGCAGTATTGCTCTGATTTATGAGCTAGACACTTGAGAGGTATGATCCTTCCATATAGTACGCACTGAGATAGCGTTACCGTCCCTCTAGAGGGAAAAACTTTGAACGATAAAAATTTTAAATAGCAATCTTGAGTTCTGTATGTTTAATCAAAAATACTCTAATAAAAGAGTATTTTGTTTAAAGTATTCATTGTTTTTTTCTTTCTTTAATGTGATTGTCATTCCTGTTGAAGAGATGTCACCAAATTACTCAATAGTCCTTCAGAGTGAGCATTTGTGTCATCTACCTCGGACTACTGTATAAAAAAGAGGATCGTCCAGTGCTGTACTAGTTGCACTGAGATGGCTTTGCTGGTCGTATCTCACATCTGCAGTTTATCTTCAGTTTGTGTTTGAAGTCCAAATTCTGATATGTTGGTGTTATTATACAAAGTGATAGCCACCTTCACCCTCGCACGTATTTATAATTTTTATTAAAAAAACCCAGCCTTTGTAATATTTGTAATCATTCATGACATTACCATCAGTCATCAGTTTTCAAATTTCAGCAGTCTTTTAGCAAAAGAAAGTATTGGGAATTGGTGGAAAATTCTTTTTTTTGTGGGGCAATTGCCCCCTTCCCCCTCCCCGCACACACTCGCTTTGGTCATATCTTGATTTTATTTTATTTTTTTATTTTATTTTATTCTGAGAGGGGGAAAAAAAGTTGGTTAAAATATTAACCAAAACCCCCCCACTCTTCAGTTAAAACACTGGAAGGGAAGTGGAGCTGAGCAATTTGGCAATAACCAAGGTGCTACAGCTGCACACCGCTTTTTCATGAAATCCAACCACACTCCCAGTGTGGCGTGTAAGAGTAAAAAGTTGGGGGGGGACACGAAGAAAATTACAGCGCATCAACTCAGCAGGTGGACATCACACACCCCCTCCTCTCCCCTTCCCCCCGCCCAGTGCCTACCGTCAGGCGCTTCTTACGGAGAAGGCCGGGCCGTGGCGCTGTGAGGGGCGGGGCCTATGACGCTGTGAGGGGCGGGGCTGTAGGGATGGCCCCGCCCAGCCCCTTCGCGACGTGGCGGGCGGCTGGCGCGCGCGCCGCCCTTCCGCTTCCGGGGCAGCCGCCGCCGCTCCGCCCCCTCCCCCCGCCCCGACGTGTTTCTCCTCCCGGTTCCAAGATGGCGGCGGCGGCGGCGGGTGGCGCGGGGTCGGCGGCGGCGCTGTGGAGCGAAGTGAACCGCTGCGGCCAGAACGGCGACTTCGCCCGCGCGCTCAAGTCCGTTAACAAGAGTGAGTGACTGCGTGAGGGCCGCCGCCGTGTGGGCGCCGGGCCTTGCCGCGGGGCCGCCGCGCCGCCGGGAGAAGGCTGCGTGCGGGCCGGGCGCGGGGCCGTTGCCGGCGTCCATGTCCCCTTCCCCGGCCCCGCCTCACGTCTCTCCCGGCCGGCGTGGCTCCCCGCGGTCCGTACCCCGCGGCTTGGCCTTGTGCAGGGGCGCTGCGGCCGGGGCAGGGCTGTAGTGGGGAGCGGAGGGGGGTAGTTCCGTGCTCCGGCGCGGCTCTGGAGGTTTCGCTGTGCTGGGGGAGAGGCGACAGCGGAGGGGGAGCCGAGCGGTGCGGCCGCCTAGGCCCCCGCTTCTGCACCGGGACCATCGGTTGCTTCTATGGCATCGCGTAGCCCTTGCTGTGGGCCGAGCCCTCAGAGTTGCTCGTGGGTTTTCCTTCATGTTTGGTCGTGGGAGGAAGGGGAACCGCTTTTCCCCTGGGAATTGAAGCAGCGGTGTTGAGCGTATGGACCAGCTGACTTGGGAGTGATAACTTGCTCGTGAATGAGAGGCCACCATTGACACGTGTTGTTTTGATAGCTGGGTGTCCAAAATGGGATTGCATATTATAAGGCCCATTATGGCTAAAAGTTCTCTCTTTGCGGTTTTGTAGGGAGTAGGGACTCATCTCCTGTCCCATCAGATCTGAGAGTTGGGATCAAGTGAAAAAATCAAATACCAAAACCTGTTTCTTTCTCCTAGTTCTTCCTCACCATCTTCCAGTGACAGAAAGTGTTAGCATGTAAAGTGACTACCTGTCTAGAGCCATACTGTTCTTCTATATCAGGTGCTTTTCTTCCTGTATACTCTTTACGTGGCACTCAGGTTTTGGCAATGTGTTCTCTGCCTGGAATTGAAATGCCAATGGAAGGTTTGTCCAGGTGTGTGCAGCTCTTGTTGAAGGCATGTTAGCACAGTGGTCACTTGGGGTAAGTTCAGTATTTACACTGGATTCTTTTATGCTGACAGGATTTATTTCATGATCTGAGCCAAAGCAAGCCATGCCGGGATCCTTTTAAATTGACAGGACTGCTCTCTGTGCTGGGTTTTTGCAACTGTAACAAGATACTGCTTTTACACAGCCTTAGTGTGTCTGATAATGAGTTAGATCCTTGTGTTGAAACTGGTTTCCTTTCCAGTACTGCAGATCAGCAAGGACGATGTGACGGCACTTCAGTGTAAAGTTGTGTGTCTTATCCAGAACGGGAACTTCAAGGAAGCCCTTGGCGTAATCAACACCCACACTAAAGTGTTAACCAGGTGAGTTGTGTCTTGCTGTACTCTACAAAATATGAAACAGCCAGTCCTTGAAAAGCTGCTTCAGCTTCAGTGGAGATGACTAATAGGCAGCAAAATAAACAGCAGGAGTTTCTCAGAGCCGTTGGGATTGGGCTTCTCAGTGAAACACTGATTTATTCTGGGTGTGAGAGGTGGTCTGGATGAGTTTGAGGCAGTCTAACATCTTGCTGTTACTGTTGAAGGGATTCTCCCTAATCTAGTTTTCAGCCAGCTTCTTGAGCTGATTCTGCTTGTTGATGTGGTTCAGCAACATGGCTGGTACAAGGGAAGAGGACAGGTCTCATGGGGAGTGAAGAGAAGAGGGGGAAGCTCTTGCCAGTGGTAGTGAGCTGTTAGCTTTGCTTGGCTGTCTCATCATACTGCTCCTTGGGGGCCTTTTCTTTGCCAGCCTGAAAGTACTGCTTCAGCTTTCGGGGTGGTGAGTGCGTTCTCAAAATCAGGACTTTGGAGACAACGTGTATTTGAGAACAAGTCAAACTTCCCATTTGTGTCATTAAGCAGACTCTAATTTTCTTCCTAATAAAGATGCTCTTTGTGCAAAGACTGGGATGAAAATCACTACCCAAGAATTGCCTGGCAGCAAAATTTTTGTATTTCAGATACTGCTCTTGCGTCCTGGTTTGAGATAGAACAAAACCAACTTTCTTTTCAGTAATGTTACTTTTCAGTTAAGTCTCTTCTAACTGCCTGCACTTTCTGAAATTAGCAGTATATTTTGTCAAACAGTGTCTGCTTCTAGCAGTGATAACGTCTGATGTTTATAATTAATACGAAGGAATGGTATGCAGAGAGGCTCTTGCTTATACTTACTGCTGTAACAACCAAGGTCAGCTAACTTTGTTATGTGCCACGTTGGAGGGATGGAAGCGGAAGAGCGTAGAGGGTTGCACTTGCAGGGAGGAATGGACAGGACAGATGACCCAAAACTGACCAACAGGGTATTCCATCCCGTCTGCATTGTGTTCAGTATAAAAGCTGAGGGATCAAAGGGGTCAAGCCTCTATTTCAGTGGCTGGTGTCCAAGGAGGACTCTGTTCTTCTGCCTTTGATCCTGGTCTGTGTGTTCCTGAACCCAGTTCTTGAATGCAGTTCCCATCTGCTGCTGAGTCCAGTCCCAGTGCTTGCCAGTGATGTGAGAGCTCGATACTGATTTTGTATATATTTGTATATATTTCATTATTTTCTTATTATTATCTTTTCTTTTTATTGTTAATATTTCATTATAGCTGTCTTAGTTTTTTTCCAACCCATAAGTCTCTCTCCTTTATTCTCTTTCCCTTCCCCTCTGGGAAGGGAGAGAGGTTAATAGAGAGCATCTGTCATTCATTTAGTGGCCAGCCTAAACCATTGACACTTGTTAAGGAACTTCCTAGAAAAGTGTATTGTAGTATCAGTGCGATGAAGCATATCCTCGCTTATGTTCACATCTGAAAAAAAAAAAAATTACCTTATTCACAAATTCTTTCTTTCTTGGAATGGAAGGGGTTTAATTTAACATTTTTTAGCCTGTCTTTTCAGTATATGGTAAGCAGGAGGAATAATTTCTCTAAATTCAACTGCCTTCAGAGTTCTCCCTATAATGTCTTTAGCTTGGCTGTACTGTGTGTCTGTCTCTGTATCCTGCAGAGCAGGGAAAGTGGTGGTTCTTGCTGTGCCTTGAAGTTGTCCTGTCCTGCATTGAGGCTGGCCCACTGCTTTGCTTTAATTCTTAATGCTGTTTGTTTGTTTCCAGACTTCCCTAATACTCAGCTGGACTGAGATAATTTTAAATAGACAGAGAAATAGCTGGTGACAAGTGGCACCAATGATGAACTGAGGGAATCGCTGATTAATTTTCCTTTTGGCTTAAGTGGTAACTCAGGGGGTAGGTGGAACATAGCATTCAAGGCTCTGCTTGTTTGATAGTGCTTCCCTGCTGGTGTGAGCTTGCTTTGAAGCCAATTTTATGTTAACATTGGCAAACTCTTTTGCTGCAGTTCTGCTGCGCTGATATTTCAAAATAGGTTAATGATACCGTTGACTTTATATCAGACTATAAGAGGGACTGTGTTTTACACCATTTCCTTTCTGTGTGAGTCGATTGTCTTTGAAAGTTTGCAGTAACAATCTTTTGCTGTAATGATATGTCTTCTCCTTAAGAAGGAGTAACATAACGAAGTTTGGTATTGTTTTACCTTTTAAGCATTTGATTCACATGATCTGTAGGAGGCCAGGGGAGATTTGAAATGCCATGTGTATGGAGACACCAGAAAAAAGGAACCTCTTGTTTTAAATGAAGTTTTGATATTCCTTTTCTTTTGAACACAAAGTACGTTTAAGATATTTTCAGTGCTTAACAGATACATAATTCAGTAATCTGGGATTATGTTCTCACTTCTGGTGTTCGGCTCTTTGGGAATGTAGCAGTCTGTGACTAATTAGGGCTGCCTAAACAAGCGTGTTCAGGTGGGTGAATGCTGCTGAATGTGGACTACAGTGCCTGCTGTCAGCCTTTGTCTTGTCTTTGCAGTGACGTTATTGCCTTTGAGAAGGCCTACTGTGAATACAGGTTGAATCGTATTGAAAATGCTCTCAAGACCATTCAGAGTGCCAGTCAGCAGACAGACAAACTGAAGGAGCTTTATGGACAAGTGGTAATTACAAGCTTTTCTTCCTGGTGGCGGTTTCATGTGTTGGATGCTGTGTCCCTCCTCTAATGTGGGGCAAGTATGGGGACAGAATTTCCCTCTCTGTCTTGAAGGTAAGGAGAGGTACAGTTGCCAACTTCTCCAACTTATGTGGAGCTTCAGTCGCATGTTGGTGGAGGCAGAGCCATCATCTTATTGCTGCTGAACCAAAGCAATACATATGTGACTCCCTCTCCCTTCCTGGGTCTGGCCTGATAATAGGTATCTGGCCAAGGGGATCGAGGATGGAAGAGAGCTGATGAGATTTATTTGTGGTTGAACCATCTGCTTGCATTAGATACCTGTCCAGGAATGGTTTGCAGGGTCTGACATCTGTCCTCATTTGCAATTTTCTTTTCAGTAATTTTACTTTTCACTTGAATTTCTTCTAACTGACTGTACTCTAAAATTAATGGTGTGTTTTTCAGATGTTATTGCTGCTAGAAACAGACACTGCCCGAAAAATACACCATTTTTAATTTAGTCTCTCTCATAGAGAGGTGATCTGATCTGGGAAAAGGCTGTTTGAGGGCAAAACTGTGTAAACTGCTGCTTTTAAGGAAGCTTTTTTAGGAGTAAGAACTGTGCTGTTTGTGTGCAGGTAGCTGGTATCATTGCTTCAGTCCTTGCAAACGTAATCTATAGAGTTTGCCCTTAAAGGTAGATGCAAATGTTAATAATGTTCAGCTTAAAACATACGATGCTCTGCTGCTACCAGTCCATGGGGAGGAAGGAAGGAGGCTGTATTTACTAGCATACACAAGAAAATACTATTCTGAAGGCTAATCCCTTTCCCTTCTCAGTTGTACAGGTTGGAGCGTTACGATGATTGTCTGGCTGCATACAGGGATCTCATCCGCAACTCCCAGGATGAGTATGAGGAAGAGAGAAAAACTAACCTCTCTGCTGTTGTGGCAGCCCAAAGCACATGGGAGAAGGTGATGCCGGTAAGTAAGTGTGTGCATGTATGTGTGTAAGAGTGACAGCCAAGGAATAAAGGATATAAGATATATAGATCTTTAACAGGATAGAAATGTGTTCCTGTCTCTTAATGACTTCTGAGTGTATTGAAGATCACCTAGTGGTTTCCCCTGTATGGAGGAATAAATGCTGTTACTGTTCTGAGGGGTGAAGAGTTATATTTCATCTTTGATCTCTTGTATTAGTAGATGTCACACAGAGCAGGAAGTGCATCTCTCTAAGCCTGCATTAGGCAGAACACCTGTGGTGACTAGCGCTTTCCTCTGTCTCATTACCCTCTTGCCCAGGGTAAAGCTAACTGCCTGGGTCACCCAGCCATGCTCAGGAATGTTTTTGTTAATGAGCAGTGCAGATCGTAATGTTCTATTTTTTTCAGAAACCTTTGTCCTTGGAGGTGTGCACAGCATGCTCAGCTTTCTGTTCAGTGCTGTGGATCCACTTTCTAGTTCTCTAGTGGTTATTACCTGCCCTCTTTCAGCAGCCTAAGTAGTCCTCAGGTTCAGGCTGGAGTTTTGTTGCTGCCTTGTCAATTGCCTCTGACTTTGTTGTGCAGTGTGAGGGAAGACTCTTAGCACTGTGTTACTTATTTGCCAGATGTGTGCCCTTTTAAAATTGTCTAAATTTATTTTGCAAGGAATAGTTTGAATGTACCTGAAAACTATAGTTTGTATCCATTGCCTGTCAAATCTGTATAGATCAGTGGGTGTTTATTCAGTGTTACATTTGCTTTCCCTGCTAGGAGGATTTGGGCCTTCGAGAAGCTACCTATGAGCTGTGTTATAACAGTGCATGTGCGTTGATTGGGCAAGGAAAGTTGAATGAAGCAATGAAAAAACTACAGAAAGCAGAAGGTAAACACATGGGGAGATGAGAGGGAAGTTTTGTGTGATAGAAGTAGTTACTTGCTCTTTATAGACACATTTAATCAGAGAGAAAGAGGTTTTGAAAATTTAAAAACTGACCAACAGCAGGATTTGTTGTGTAAGTTTCCAGATGGTTCCTGACAGAACTGGTGTTTTTGTAGAAGTGTTGCTCTGGAGTTCTTTTCCAGAGCCATGTGGCATGTACCATCTCCTGGTTCTGTTACATCCCCCTGATTGGTGTTCAGTGCCTTTGAGTAGTTTTTTTGAAGTAGGAAGTAGACATGAGTATAATCTTTCCTCATAAGCATAAGGTGTTTCATCTATTCTAACTCATGGTTTTGTTAGTATATGTTTATATATTAACATATATAAAAACTGTAAAAAAAACCAAAAACTTCATGGTCTGAATTAGGTATGAAATAAGTATAAGCCAATAAACTAGCCTTTTTTTTGGGAAGAGGATTTTTTTTTCTATTGGGTGGAAGGGGATTTTGTGTGTATTTAAAAAAAAAAAAGCTGGGGGGAGAATTAGGAAAAATTAGTTTCCTTCTGATCTAATTGCTCTTGCAGATAAATAGGTCAGTTCTGTCCTAATTTTCATGAAAGAATAGCAGCTCTCCCATACAATTGATTTATTGAGCATGTGTAACTTGAACATATGTGCTGTGATAGTAGTCCTTTGGAGAGCAAAACAAGTGATGTTCTGGTAAGGTATGTGAGAAAGTTAAGAAGTGACTGGTATGTGTACTGAAAATTGATGGAATTGCTGCCCCATAAAGGGTAGTGTAATCCGAATATTGCAGGCTTACATCACTTAAAATAACTTAATATGTAACTTAAAAATAACTTAAAATAACTCCCAAGATGGTGAGCAGTTGCAGCCGAGTGATCCCTATGGAAAAGATCAGGAGCTAGGTTTAAGGAAACTTGTTCCGGAGAGAAAATGTGTGCGACTCTGCTCTCAGAAGGCAGCTTTTGGAGGGAACAGTATTTGCTGTGCATTTGATATTTCCTCTGCATCATGTAGTCGTCGTCTTCGTGCTCAGTCCCATCCATCATCAGAATTGTAGTCTGATGTGCCCTTGTAATGCTGCAGAAGTTTCGGGGATACATGAAAAAAGTGTATGTTCCGCCCTGCTTCTAGGCTGGGTTTTTCTCCTAAAGCCTTCTAAATTGTGTTCTTCAATTTTTTTTTTCCTTCTAGGGCTGTGCCGCCAGTCACTATCAGAAGACTCTGTAAGTTCTTGATGTTGTTCTGGAAAGTGTTCGTTTTACACCAACATGAACAAGGGTGCGGCCATAAAGTGTATTTCAGATAGCCAGAGGATAGCCAAAGCTGCTGTGCAGTATTATCCAGCAAGACTTGCCACTGCTGCTGGTACCAGCTTGTGAGGCTGGGGCAGCAATCATGGTTGTTGCAAAAGTGTAGCTAACACTGCAGGCTGTTTGCTGCTGTGTCCCTTGCACAGTTGCCTATGCTGGTGCAGGCAGGATGGGTACAGGTTGTCTGAAAGCTCCCTGTGACCCACCCCTACTATGGATGAACATGCTGAGTGGGTGGTGGGAAGCGTAGGAAATTTGTAGTCACTGTCATTGGCTCAAGCAGACAGGCAGATTCAGCATACAAGTTAAGGGTATCTTCAGACTCTTGCAAGAGCAGGTGAAGCTTTCTTTTCTCATGGTTTAACCCAGATATGCTTGTATTTGTGCTGTGACTACAACCTTCATCTGTAGTAGCTGGGGTACTTTGCTGCTAATACTGCCCAAGAGAGCTCATAGACATTTGCCAGCAGAATGCTGAAGCCAGGGGAAGAGAGGTGAGATGGCAGCTTTTTTTCTTTTTGCCTTGATTTTCCTTCAGGATGTGACAGAGGAAGACATTGAGGCTGAACTGGCCATTATTCATGGTCAGATGGCTTATATCATGCAACTTCAGGGTCGTACAGAGGACGCTCTACAGCTCTACAATCAAATAATCAAGTTGAAGTAAGGGCTTTTCTAAAACAAATGCTCAGTCTTCCATCTGTAGAGACCACTGTTTAATAACAATGTGCTTTCTGCTTCTCTTATCTGCAGGCCAACAGATGTAGGACTGCTTGCTGTCATTGCAAATAACATCATCACAATTAACAAGGTATAGAATTACCTTGTTGCTTTCAATGTGGCCCTTTCTGGTGGTTACTTGGCCTACTTCTCTGCTTCTGTGGGGAGAAGGGTATAATGAGGAAAGACTGTTTCCTGAACAGTAGTTAAATCGCAGACCCAGAGACCTTTTCTTCTTCAAGGAATGTAGTGAAATCTTTTCATCATGTATGATTTCCCCAGGACCAAAATGTCTTTGACTCAAAGAAAAAGGTGAAGCTGACCAATGCAGAAGGTGTTGAGCATAAACTCTCCAAGAAACAGCTTCAGGCGATTGAATTCAACAAAGCTTTGCTGGCAATGTACACTAACCAGGTAGGGAAAACTGATCTGCAGTAAGTAGCTAGAGATTTAGCGCTCTCCACAGGAACTTGACTAGGCAAAACTGGATGTATAGCTGTTCTGTATCAGAAGATAAGACCACTTGGTTTAGGCACATAAGTGAGGAGAGGAAAATATCATCCCCAAAAGAAGACAGCCAGTTGTGTAGTGACTTGAGTGGTGCAGTAGGGAGGATGGTGTGGAGATGACTAGGAGACAGGAAGGGTGTGTGGGGTTCTTAGATGCATCTAAAGTGCTACTAGGAGTACTTGCCGTTGGTTCTGTGTACCTATTTCAGGGAAGCCATTGCTAGCATCTCTTCTTAGATACAACTGGTATGTTAGTCCTGTGTTAGGTGCCTGCAGAGGTTGAGAAAATTGTATTCTCTCTTCCCGTTCATCAGGCAGATCAGTGCCGCAAGCTATCGGCAAGCCTGCAGTCGCAGAGCCCTGAGCATCTCCTCCCTGTGCTTATCCAGGCGGCCCAACTGTGTCGTGAGAAGCAGCATGCAAAGGCTGTAGGACTTCTGCAGGTAGGTTAAGAGAAAGTACTCCTTTTGCCAAGCTCCATTTAAACTTGTGCTTTCTGTTCTCGTGTACTGTTTCCCTTAGCTTGTTTCGTCTGGTTTAAATTTCCAGGGATATCTGACTGTGTTTATTTTGGTTTGGTGTAATGCTGCTGGAAAGCATTTACACCCAACTGAACGATGCTGCTTTTAAAGAGAAATAGTTCCCTCGCACCTCTTATTTTTTTGCTTAGGAAGCTGTAGTAGGTGACTTCTAGGGTAAGCAGTGGGGTTTGCTGCTCTGCTTGCAGGCAGTTTGCAACAGCCTCCTTTTGGGAGGGAGTGAGTGGCCTGGAATGGAAATCTGAGAGGATGATGGGCCACTGGCACGGTTTGGGGCCCTCCCCTGCTGTGTGCTGAAGCCTGCCTGTGGTGGAAAGCTTCCTTTTGGCTCTTGCCAGCTTGCTGTGACTGAGCGTGAGATATGATTCACCAGAGCAGCAGCCTGGTGCCCACACGCATGTTGAATTGTTCTTTCCTCTGACTCTCAGGACTTTGCAGACCAGCACCCTGCCAATGCAGCTGAGATCAAGCTGACGATGGCCCAGCTAAAAATTGCTCAAGGTATCCAGTGTTCTCCTTTGTTGTGAAATGTCTACGCATGATAGTGGTACAAGAGGTGAGAAAAACAGGCTTTAGGGCAGTCTTTGCTGCAGTCACTGTTGTGACGGGTGTGCAGAGCAGAGATACTTTCAGTCTCGTATTCTATATATTTTGTGCAGGACAGAGCTCATAGCTTAACGTCTGGATGTCCAGGTTCCACAGATCCCTGGCAGAGATGCCCGCAGTCTTTGTGAATAATAGGGCTGAGTCTCTTCTGGGGCAGGAGAATCTTGGGAGCAGTGTGGAGCTCCCTGGTGGTACCATTCCTGTATACAGTTGGGCAGCACAGAATTGCTCCTGGAAGAGAAGACCCTGCTCCTGTCCTTTATTCCTGGAAATGGGAGAGAGATTTTGAGAAGGGGATCGTTGTGTCTCCATTGTTTGCCTTTGGCTGGAAGGTCACTGGCAGGGTGAAATGTTACCATGCCACTCAGAGCGTGTTCCTCCCTGTCTCTCTTCTAGGCAGCGTCACCAAAGCCTGCATGATCCTGAGGAGCATAGAAGAACTTCAGCACAAGCCTGGTATGGTAAGCAAAACTCAGTCTGAACTGTGTGAGGTTTTTCCTTTGTAGCACAGCTTTGTACTGCCTGCTCGCTGTTGCCTCTTCCCCATGGCTTTCACTTGACCTGAGTGTCTGCAGGGAATTTGAACCCATCTTCCTTGTCTTGGACAAAGGTGGAATTATAACTTGCACCAGGTG
Source organism: Anarhynchus alexandrinus (assembly GCA_008711295.1). Lineage (NCBI taxonomy): Eukaryota > Metazoa > Chordata > Aves > Charadriiformes > Charadriidae > Anarhynchus > Anarhynchus alexandrinus. Next base: position 4,105,466 of record VUYV01000031.1, on the reverse strand, counting down.
ACCTGAACTTAGCCACAGAAGTACTCTGCCTGTCAGCAGAGATGCTCTCTGCCTATGTTCCCACTCCCTTAGACCTGCGTGTTGCCTGGATTTACTTGCATAACATGACTGGAGCAGCTGCTTCCCTGGTATGTACCATTGGGAAGTTTTTGAAGCAGCTTTAGGACAACAGGCATTAGGGAGAGTGCTGTGTGTTCCATCCCCACAGCATCACCCTGGTCTGCATGCATGTCCACGTCTGGTATTTGAAAGAGCTCGATGACCTTGAAAATGCTCAAGAGTACAGCGTAAGCATCTGAGCAGAGGCTTACAGTTGTAGTTGTCTGTTCCAATTGCCAAGTGTGAATGATCAAATGAATTTATATGGGCAGTCAGCAATACCAGCTCCTTACCTTGGGTCACCTCTGGTTGTGACTGGATTGTATCATCTCTTCAGTGCTGATTTCTTTTTTCGTGGTTCTTGGGATAGAGAATGGGGGAAGAAAAAGAGTTTCTAGTGAAACTGTATCCAGTCGCAAGCAAAGAAAGTGTCAAGACAAGAAGTTTTTTCCTGTGAATGCAGTGTTAAGCTTGTACCTCAGGAGAAAGATTGCTGGGGATGTTTCTTTGGGAGGGACCTGGGTAGGAAGGTATCAGCTGGGTATCCTGCCTGTTACCACAGCTGGTTTTTAAGGACAGAACAGAAAGCTCACATTTAGTGTGCTTTTAGGAAATTCTGTCATTTAACTGCTGACTCTGGCTATAGACAGCTTGTGTGAGGATCTGTTATAAGCTACTCTTGAATGTTTTCAGGTGTCTGCCTTGGTGACAATGTACAGTCATGAAGAGGACATTGACAGTGCAATCGAGGTCTTCACACAGGCTATCCAGTGGTATCAGCAATTCCAGGCAAGTCAGACCAGAGGAGCTAATGTGCAAGGTCTTGTCTCAGCCTTTTCTAGCTAGTCCAACTCAGCTTTTCCTGTTGATGCACAGCCCCAGCAGCTCCTCCAGTTGGGGTTTTGGAGACCTGTGGGCTCCTGTTCTGTAAGCGTTCATTTTATCACTGTTTCATTATTTGAGATGTGTTGCGAACAGGGAGCAGCAGCTCCTGTCCGTTAGGAGAGTGGGGACAATGGGTGCCCAAATATAGCAATCTGTTCTTCTCCCTGATGAGACAGCATTGTGGAGCAGCAAGCTGCCTTGTCAAGCAAGCTGTCTCACATCCTAGAGTGCAAAGGTGGTCTGCTTTCTGCATGACAGGGTGCTAACTCAGTTCTCCTTGGCCAGGTCTCAGGGGCATTAAAGCCAGCTACAGCTGAGCTCTATGCTGTGATAATAAGGAACTAATTATGGCTGCTGTGTGTTTCAGCCAAAGTCTCCTGTCCATTTGTCGCTGATAAGGGAAGCTGCCAACTTCAAACTAAAGCATGGCAGGAAGAAGGAAGCAATCAGCGACTTGGAGGAGCTCTGGAAGTGAGTTGGGTGGTTGCTGAAACAGAGGTCTCCACTCAGAGACCTCTGCAAGCTGTCTGGTGCCAAGCAGCGTCTGACAATGTTGGTTGGCTGGTAGCCATCCTTTAGCATTGCTTCTGCACAGGGGCTCGAATGCAAAGCTGTATTTTGGAAGGAGGGGACGTTATTCATTTGATCTATAGCTGATGTTCACTTGAAAACCTGGTTGAATTGTCCCAGAGGCCTCTTGTGTGCAGTGAAGGTTGCTTTTGGGACTGGGAGGCATCATTTTTTCTAGTGCTGCATAAACCATGGATGTCTAGGTTTTAGTTTGTATTATGCACTTGATGGGATTTTTTGTGGGGACTGTTAACTTGCCTTTGCTACTGGGACCTGAAGGATTTTCGTCTTTCGTTGCTTGCTTCGTGATACTGTGGAGATGTCTGCACCTCTGTTTGTCCACACCAGTGATGTTTGGTGGTGTGCTCTGGAGGAGACCACAGACTGATGTGCCTGTCCCCACAGATAGCAGCTATGCTGCAGCAGCAAGCACTGCATGGTGATACCAGTCGTTGGGACTTTGGGATGAGTATGTACCTTGGTAACTTGGTCTTTTTTATTTATTTATTTATTTATTTCCCCCCCCCTGCAAAGGCAAAACCCAAAAGATGTGCATACTCTGGCACAGCTCATCTCTGCCTACTCCCTGGTGGACCCCGAAAAAGCTAAAGTGTATCCTTTTGATGGTGGTGTCAGAGCAAAGAAAAAGGTGTTTAAGCATTGGATTCCAGCTGTGTGGGGAATTCAGACCCACTCTCATGTGAAGAAAGGCAAGGAACATCTCCAGAACAGCTACATATCCAGGTCAAGTTGTCTGGAGCTACATTATTTCCCTACTGTGGGATCCCAGGACCCTTTTGTCTTTGGCCTCCTTCTCTCTGAGAATTGGTAACTTAAGATTAGGTGCAACCAAAAATAGGAACTCCTCCATCTTTTCTATCGGAATCTTAAACCTATGGTAGTAATGCAGGACTGGGCCTGATAAAACATGGCTAAGCTCTCACTGACCTAAAATACCAGGTTCACATGCTGCTTTTGTCACCCTGAGCAGTTTTCAGAGGTTTGCTTCGGTCCCCACATCAAAGAAGTGAAAAATGAGGCAGATGGTGATTAAACAGCTCATCCCAGCTTGTGTAGGAAGTTGGTGAGAGAGGCAGAACTAGCATTGTAGGCCTGTCTGGTGTCTACGTTGCTAACGGGCTGAATTTGTTCAAGCTGAAGTTGCTCATTGCTATCTGGACAAACCTGGGTGTTTATCTTCTTACTTGCTGGTTTGCATCCTTGAACTCTTCCCTCGCAGTCTTAGCAAACACTTACCTTCCTCGGACACCATGTCACTGAAAGTAGATGTTGATGCGCTGGAGAACTCCCATGGAGCAACCTATGTTCGGAAGAAAGCTGGGAAGCTCACTGGAGACAACCAGCAGAAGGAGCAAGGGTAAAGCAGGCTGCTGTTGCTCTGGTGCAGTCATTCTTTGGGGTGGCACGAGAACCATGGCTGGTGTGGTGGGGGCATTGCTGTAGAAGGCACGCTGGTGGAAAATGAGCCTGTTGTTTAACCGCAAGGAGCTTCAGGTAGTGGCAGACCACGTTTTGAGAGAGATGGGAATGGTTTAGCTTCTTCAGAGCTAGTTTTCAGTTGACTTGTCTGCCGTGTCTGTGCTGTGTCACAGCGTCTGTTTCCCTTCTTACTTTTCAGACAAGGGGATGTGAAGAAGAAGAAGAAAAAAAAGAAGGGTAAGTTACATTTTCTAGCTGTTGATGCGGCACGGCTCTGGAGAACTTGCCAGATTTTTTCTTCAAATCTCTTTGAGCTCCACAGGAGCTGGAGCCCTTTGCTGGAACTGGGTCCTTGTGAACCCAGATCTTCATGATAGATTGTTTGGATGGGACATTTTTCCACAGAAGCAAGAGCAACACCCTGATAGGATGATGTGGGTTGCTGGGCTCTTGTGCTTCCTGGCTACTAACATGCCATGCGTATCCCTTGGTGATGTCTCTCTAGTGTGTTGACTCCAATCTCATTTCTTGGCACTGGATGTTCTGCAGGAAAGCTGCCTAAGAACTATGACCCCAAGGTGACTCCTGATCCTGAGCGGTGGCTTCCAATGCGAGAGCGTTCCTACTATCGTGGACGGAAGAAGGGCAAGAAGAAGGATCAGGTTGGCAAGGGGACTCAGGGTTCAACCACAGCTGGCTCCTCTGAACTGTAAGTACCCATTTTGCAGGGCTTGGTGTGGGGAATCACTGGGTGGCTGGGAGGGCCGGGTTTGTGCTGCCTTTCTGTGGCTCCTTCACCACACCAACCATAAGTAGCACAAGTGAAACTGTACTTTGCCACTTTAACCTTCTACCAGCTGCTCTTGCCGAAGGTTCCTATAGGTCGCTGAAAACCAAAATGATATGATAGGCATACTCGAAGGTGCCAAGGTGCAAATAAAATTACTGTAGTCTTTTAATGTGCTTTTCTTAGCTTTGACGATGAGTTGAATTTTGCATACTTTCTCTCAAGCTATTTGCTTGAAAGTCTTTTGTCAGCTGGAGAACCATTAGCCATGACTTGGGAAAATGCTATATGTCCTTCTAAATTGACACAGATTATTTGAGCTGGAATCAGGGTTTTCCATGGTGTATGAGGCCTGACAGCAAGGTGGTGACTTGCTAGCATCTGAGAGAAGGAAGTACTTCTAAAATGATAGCAACACAGGGAATTGCCAGTGCTGTCTGATAGTTTCTCTTTACACAGCTGTCTCAAAACAGAAGCATGAAAAGCCTTTTGTCGCACTGTTGGCTTGAGCAGTGTTTGCAAGGAGAGCTGGCACAAAGATGCCTTTGGTTAAGAAGAGAGAAAGTATATTTGGTTTGCACTGCCTAAGTGTGGGGGCCTGAAAGGATTCTCATGTGTTGCACGAGCTGTCACGTGTCTATTCAAAAGTTAGCCTTGCTTTTGTTGTTGGGGACTTATACTGTCTAGTGAACATCAGTCAGAAGGTGATTGCCCTTTGAGACATGTTCCTATCATCTATCAGCCCTTCTGTATATGTTGAAGTTTATTTAAGATCTCCTTGTGTGAGTGCCCTCCCATACATAATGCTGTCTTATGGGGCAGCCGCTGTTTTTCCCTGTCAGCTTCCTGCAGTAGTGCCATATCTTACAGGTGGTTGTCAACCCACGTGGTATCTCTTTCTCTCGTCTTCCCCACAGGGATGCCAGTAGGACTGCCAGCAGCCCACCTACCTCCCCTCGGCCCGGCAGCGCTGCAGCTGTATCGGCCACAAGTAACGTCATCCCTCCCAGGCACCAAAAACCTGCTGGTGCCCCGGCCACCAAGAAGAAACAGCAGCAGAAGAAGAAGAAAGGGTCTAAAGGAGGGTGGTAAAAAGCAGAATGTGTAACCTCCCTCCCTCAGGAGGTGATGCTGGTTGCAGAATAAAGGTGAAAAGCAAGTGCTGGTGAAAGGCTCTTGGCATCTGGATCTCTGTCCTGCCTGTCAGTGGTCTGGGGGGAGATGGGCTGGTGTAGGCACCAAGATGTGTCTGCTTACCAAGCTGCCTTCCTCATGCTTACCCCCACTCTGACTTCGGGTGTTGGCATCAAACTCAAATGCAGCCCCTAAGAAATATGTTGCCAAACATTTAAAAGATGTGGAGTAATCAAGAACTTCTTGAAATGTAGGTTTATGCTCTTCCTGCATTTGTTGGTTAAGGCCTTCAACAGATTTGCCTGGCAATGTCTCTGACTGTGCATGATGCAAGCACTGTCTTGTATGTCTCATCCTGGTCAGTCATACCACTGAACAGCACAAGTGCAAAGGGTCTTGGAAAACAACATATGGGCTAGGTCATACCAGAGACGATAATCCGAAGGGGAGGCTGTTAGGAGAAAGCATGGTGGAGTGTGTGGCATCTGACTCTGTGTCCCCTTTTCTGCAGGCCAGCTGCGGCCTTCTAGTGGGCAAGACAAGAGCGAGCTAAAACAAAGTGGCTGGTTCTGGTGGTGGGCTGCATTAAAGAGGCATTGCACTTCTCAAGTGGAAGCTGATGGTGAGATGGAGAAGTGCCTGCTCTCCTAGCACCCCACAGGTAGCCCTCAAGCTTCTCTTGAAACTTCTGGCTTGGTCTGAATGTAGCAAAAACATTTTTCCATACATGGACTTTCAGTGGGTAGAAATAGCACCTCAGGGAGGGTTGCTAGATATCAGCCCAAAAGGCAAAGGCTTCTGTCTCTGAAAGAATTTAAAGCAAAGGCCTGATGAGGCGGGGAGCAAAGGAAATACTACTGTGGCTTAACCCTCCACTCCCCCAAGTGACCATGGAGTAAAAATCTGATAAGTAGAATCCAGTCTTTATTACCTTGACTGTACACCAGGAGCATCTGGAAGGGGGCTGAATGTGTGTTGTCCTTTGAGTGAGAAAGAAGAACAGAGCATAAAGCAAACAGCTTTATGAAGGGCTGGCAGAGTCACTTGCTGCCAAGTGGGTGCTCAATAGGAAGGATTGTTCTAAATGACTTGCCTGGGTGATGTGCCTCCTCTTAGCCAGCAGCTGGTGACTGCAGGAGAGAGCACTGTCCCGCAGCCATGCGGTTTCTGGAGGGTGACATGGAGAGAGGAGAAACTGGTGGAGAATGCAACTCCGTGTTCTCCAGGTGTCTTCTCTGGTCGCACCTGGCTGAGATGCTGACCAGATGGCAATGCTGACTTTGAGGCACTGCTGGAGCCCTGACCATGCTGCCAGGACGGTTCCTTGACTGCGTGCCCAGGAGATGGGTGCCCAGGTAGAAGCAAGCTGGGCACAGTCCCGTTGTGGAGGGGGAGGAGAAGGCAGCAGCAGCAGCTGCGGGGAAAGCAAAAGGCCCCTTGTTGAACGGCTCGCTCTTTGTTTACCGACACTAGGACGTTCTCAGCCCGCTGCTGAGAGCCCAGCTGATGGGGCGGCAGCCGTGCGTTGAGGGCTGCAGGGGGAGCCGTCTCCGCGCGTAGGCTCTGCAGGGGGACCTCCCCGCCTGTGGCCGCCTGTCCCTGCACGCCGCCGGCCGCCGAGCNCCCGCCATGCCGCCACCCCCACCGTCGCTGCCGCCGCCGATCAGGTACCGGGGCCGGGTGGGGGCCGCGGGTGAGGCCTCTGGGTCGGGGAACGCCGAAGGGGCGTCTCGGTGGGGCTGCGCCGCCCCCGCCCGACTCGGTGCCAGCGGGCCCCTCGGCTCTGCCATCACCTCCCACCCGCGCTCCCCGGCAGCGCGGCGGGGCCCGCGGCAGGCGGGCAGGCCGAGGCCGCGCTCTCCACCTTCCTTCCCAGCCGCCTGCGGTCGGGCCGGGGCCGGCGGGTGTCTCGGGCTTCCCTTGGCCTGGCCGGCGCTGCGGGCCCGACCTTGTGCCGCAGAGCCCGGCAGGCACCTTCTCCTTCTCCACCCTGAAGGGGCTTTTGCTGTTCCTTCTAGAGCCCTTGTTACGCCTCCTTTTTTCCCCCAGCCCTGCTAAGCTTCACACCTGCTCCGGCTGCCCGGCTAAGCGTGCCGCCCCTTGCTTTGCAGGGTAAAGGACACAGCAAACAGATACTGGTGCTGGGCCTGGATGGGGCTGGGAAGACCAGCGTTCTCCACTGCCTGGCAACTAACCATGTCAAGCGCAGCATGGCTCCCACCGAGGGCTTCAACGCCATCTGCGTCAACACTGAAGAGTCCCAGATGGAGTTCCTGGAGAGTGAGTGGACCTGGTTTAGTACAGAACATAAAATAAATTCCTGTCCTGTGCCCTAGGCATCTGCCCCATATTTTAAAACCCGCATATTCCCTTGTGCCTGCTCTGATAATGTGAAGTTGTGATTATTTTCTCCTTGGGGATTCTGCTATCCCACCCCACTTCTCGAAGGAGATGATGTACTGGTGTTAGAGGAGGTCTGTGTTTGTTCAGGCCTGTCTTCCCAGGAGATCTCCCAGAGAGGGAAGGGTAACAAGTCTGTGTGAAACCACCCAAAGCAGAAGTGTCCCCAGTAAGCCCTGTGTTGTGGTCGATAGCTGTTGTGTGTTGTACAGCTTCTCCTTGGTGCTCATGTCTGGCAAAGGGCAAGAGCAGAAGAGGAGTAAATAATAAGCCAGGTAAATCCGTGCTTTTTGTTCAAAAGCCTCATAAGTGCTATTTTCTAGTCTTTAGTGGCTTTTGAATGCCTGTAGGTTTTCACTAAATTTTCTGTGTTGTCCATGCTGATCTTTGGGTATCATCCGTGTCTGCAGAGAGCATCTCCTGTGATTCTTTTGGGGTGTCACAGCTGTTTCTAGGTGCAGCTAGCTGATGGGGAAGGTAGAGACCTTGTACCAGGTCAGTCCCTGGTACAGAGAGGCTGACATCCTAGTCTTATCGGTGCCTGCCTTGTGTGGAGGCAGAAGCTGCCCTTTGCTTCCTGCTGTTTCTGCACTGTGCTGTACCAGTGCTTGACTGGCTTAGTTGGCAGCCAGCCCAAGGACACCTCCGTACCTTTGTCAGCATGCCTAATGGAGTTGTGCTGTTCTCAGGTAAGTCTTTGGGATGTGAGGATGAGGCCGCTAAGGTGGAGTTTCATTCCCAGTCCTACTACCATAGGTGTCTCTGTGGTGTCTCAGGGAAATCATCTCTCCAGAGATGCTTGCAGTCTGTGCCCCTCTCCTAGTAGGTTTAAGACACCAGTGTCTCCTGCTGGGAGGTGCTTTGCCTAGCTGAGCCCAGAGGAACCCACAGTATCTCTGCTCCTGCCCTGGGGGGGGCCCTTGGCCCAGTGCTGCGCAACCCACAGCAGAACCTGTTGTTTCTGAGTCGTCCTTCCCTCTCTGGTCCAGGTTGGTAGTGACTGAGATGTGATGGCTGCGATCTGACCCATGGGAAATGAAATGTCTCAGGCCAGTTTCAGCCAGGTAAATCCGTGCATGGCTCTCTAATCTGGTTACTTATCCAGTCTGTACCATCGCCTAGCCCAGGGGTCAGCAGCCTCTGCTGTGATCACGTGGCACAAGGTGATCAGCAGACAGCAGGGTTTTTATTTTGCTGGCTTAGACAGATAGAAAACTGTTCTGTCTTTTTCTTCGTACCATCGTATAGATAAGTGGGAGCTATCTTGCCTTTGCAGGGGATAGGAGCTCCTGGCTTCTGCTGAGCTCCTAGTGGTTTGGGAAAGAAAAATGTTCTCTGTGAGGTGGCTGACCCCTGGGTTATGCTATGCATGAATGCACTTAACAAAGGGAACGGTGTTGAGCCCCATGTCACCGTACAGAATCGGAGGCATCTGTCCCAAGCGTGACGTGTCAGCTGCAGCCCTTTGGCTCCTTTCCACAGGGGCAGACTTGTGGTCCTGCCTGCAGATGCTTTGGGACTCTTGAAGAAGAGTCAGACCTGCCCTAGTGGGAGATGTTGCTTCCCCTTCTACGTTCCGGAAACTACTGAATCATTTTGACTTAAGTGAAAACAAAATTACTTTGAAACAGAGCAGAGTCACTGAGGGCAGTAAAAGGTGGCTGACTAGCAAGTCAGCTTTGAAAAGAGCTGTATAAGGTAGGAGGCAATTATAGGGAACCCCAAATGTATTGCTTTGAAAACTTGCTGCATTTGGGGGACTCACCCATGCCTTTTGAGCACCTCAGTACTCTTGAGCGAGTGCTTCTGCAGTGTACCTAGAGAAGACCTGGAAAACTGAAAACACATCTGAAATACTTAATATACTGTTGCTAGTCCTGCTCCTATCAAACTCAGCAAACTACCAAACTCTTTTTGTCCCTGGATGGGAAGAACAATCTCAGGCAACTTGCTGTATATGGTTTCACCACAGAATTGTTATAAGATCTGGTTTTGAAGGAGGACAGCTTTCCTTTGTATCCAGCAGCAAAGGGGTCAGGTTAGAAACGTATCCTGTGCAAAGATTTCGCCCATCACCTAAGGATTACCTGAAGAGTGTCTGCTGGGACTTGATTTTTCTCTCTTCCTAAGCACCTCTGGGTTTTGACAGTATGAAAGCTGTGGGAGTTTTGAACTAGTCCCTAGTGTCATACAAATCTGATGAGAGCCCACCCCACCTCAGAGCTAAATTTCTTCTTTGGCAAATTGTAGGCCTGCTTTGTCTTAAGATGAGACGGGCATGCAGAGATAGGCTATATGGGGACATTCTCACATGGTGTTTATGGACGCTGAACCTCTTTCTGCTCTCCCTACTAGCTTGATAGCAAGAACCAACAAGGCAGAAAGCAACCATAAGGAAACAGCCCAGAATCCTCTCAAAATAAGATCTTAAAACAAATGACTCATCCCCTTGCTCCCCTGAGCATGTACATGTGCCTGCATGGGACTTGACTGGGGAAAACAAAGCTGTTTCCAGTCTCGTATACAGTAGCCCAAATACTTTGAGTTTTTGGTCACCCAAATACTTTGGATTTTCAGTCCGGGGCCTGCTGTCCGCACCTCTGGGAGCAGTGCTGCTTGGATTACTTGGTGAATCCTGTGCTGCTGTCTTCTCTTCCAGTCGGGGGCAGTGAATCTCTGCGTTCATACTGGAAGATGTACCTGCCCAAAGTGCTGTTGCTAATCTATGTCGTGGACTCGGCTGATCATGCCCGACTGCCTGTGGCGAAACAGCTGCTTCATCAACTGATCCAGAACAACTCCACCCTGCCGGTGGTGGTTCTGGCCAACAAGCAGGTAAGAGTTCCCTGCTGAGCCTGAGCTTGGGCTGGCAGCAGCTGGCAAAAATGCCTTTCAAAGGAGGCTTCATGCCTTTAGGGAGGCCACATGTCTGGGAGCTGGGGGGTCTTTCTGGGACATCTGCTGGCCGCAAAAGAAAATAATCTGAGGTTGACTTTTTGGACCTGCAAGATGCAGGTCCTGTGCTTGGAGACGGTGCAGTCAGAGCTGTGGGTGGAAATAATGGTGAGAACTGTTGTAGAGCTGCAAGGTTTGAGAGCTGCAAGGGAGACCACAGTTAAACGTGGAGTTAGGTTTCTCTTCTGAATGCGTGTCTAGAAGTACCACTTTACCTAGCAGCAGCCGCAAAGTGAAGCACTGTTTTTTGGCTTCAGATTGTCTGGTTGGTTGCTCCTAAGGCTGCTGCTGAAGCATGAGAGAAGAGAAGTTTTCTTCACAAGACAGTGCTTTCTTCTAAGATCTTTGTGGAAGTGTCAGTGACCTGGAATAGAGTTGTGTCTGTGGCACAGTCAGAGAACAGAACAGCCCAGTGTTTTTAAGCCCAGATTTTCTTTTATGAGGGCTGTGCGCTTGGTTTGCTCTATGCTGTTACCTCCTAAATTTCTAGTAACTTAGGCATGTTACTAGTATTTCCTTGTGTTACTTCTGAATGCAAGTGCAGGCTTTGGCTTCATCAAACACAAACGCTACTGCTGATTCTCTAGGTCCCAGAGTCAGAAACACTGGTGGCTGAGAAGGTACGCAGGGAATGACTGTTGTGTGTTTGCCCTGTTCTTGTAACTCTCCGCTGGGCTCCTGGGGTCTTGGGCCAGCAAGACTTTTGTCTGCCTTGTACGGGTAGTCTTACATTATTATCAGAAACACTGGAATTATTAGAAACAGAACTGTACCCTTATTTCTTTGGGAAGAAATTAGGTTAAGGATAAACATTTTTTCCCCCATTTTTTCCCCATTTTAGGGCATGGGATCTTGATCTCATAGAAGGTACTTAAGAATGGTGCCCACAGAGCCTTTGAGACCCTTCCCCTCCCTGGACAAAGGCAGTGGCTCCAAGCGGGAATGGTGCCGCCACCTCTTTCAATGCAGGAATGCTGCCATCACCTCTTGCAACTAACAGGCTCGTTTTCTTTTTGTGTATCAGGACCTCGAAGGTGCATATTGCATCACCGACATCCATGATGCTCTGGCACTGTCTGATATTGGGGACGAGAGGAAGATGTTCTTGATTGGTACCCACGTGGCAGAGGATGGCTCCGAGATCTCCTCCAGCATGAAGGATGCCAAGGAGCTGATAGCGCAGCTGGTTCTGGAAGCACAGTGACAGCTCTTTCCCTACAGCATGATAGGTGCAGCTGAGGGAGATGAGGTGTTAGTGTATGGTCAGTTTGCCGTGTGGTGACTGAAATGTACAGATATTTTTTCCTTGTGGGTGTGTAATTCCTCTGAAAATGATCTCTAGTTGGTAAGAAAATCTAATTTATAGTGGTTTGAAAATACGTTTGAAAAGTAGTCTATTTTTTAGCATATTTGTAGGGGAAAATTAGTCTCTCAGACAGCAGAGTTAAGGGGATATATGGCTTAGATGGGCTGAGATGTCTACTTGCTAGGTGGGAATCAAGCATTGACTTCAGCGGAACAAAGCTGTATCCAGAGAATTTAACCTGATGTCTCAGGCTTAAATTGAAATATGTTTACCTCACAGGTTTTACAGAACCTTGTTAACAGTGTTGTTCTGTTAAAAATGAGACCTCACCTCTTGACAGTGTCAGCAATTTAAAGTGCTGCGACTACTATTTTTGACAGTGACAATTTTTGTTGCGCTCTATTGGAGCTGGTTTTAAAGGAAGTGTTAAATTAGTATTCCGTGGAAATTGGGTTGGTAACTGCTTCTTTTGTGGGTAAGAACAAGAAAATGAAAGCAGTAAGGCGTTAAGTGTTTCTTTGCCTACAGGGAAAGATCGAAACAGTATAATTTAAGGTAGTGACGGGAAGCATTTAAGTTAAATTGGCACCAAAGGTGGGAGACTCCTGCTTATTTTGGTTTAGCCCAGGTTGTCCCTGAGCAAGCACTCTTACATGTGAAAAAAATGTTGTTTTTTGAAAGTGATTTCTGTTAGCGCGGCAGGTGAGGATGAGGAGTTGCTGGCGCTGGTTACTGTCCCAGTGTCCTCGTAGTGATCTGTAAAGGACCTGTTCTGCAACCACATTTATAGTGCTGAAGGTTTTACAGCTTTGTCCTTTGGAACGGGTGCATAAAGCAGACAATTTTACCCTAACCAGTGGTCTGGCCTTCATTTACCCGAACAAGGAGCGCCACAGCTGACCCTCACGGCCTTTTCCTGGGCCCTTCCACCCCTCCGTAAGAGCCGGGTGCCCAGCCGCTCCGCTCTGCGGGGCCCTGCCCGCCGGCGTTCCCGCTCCCCCGCGTCCCCCCGCAGCAGGAGGGGAGGCCGCGGGGAGCCGTTGGTTCCCTCAGCCGCGGGGAGCCGTTGGTCCCCTCAGCCGCGGGAGCCGTTGGTTCCCTCAGCTGCGGGCGCCGCCGTTGCCGTGGCGACGGGAGCGCGCGCCATGGTGGCGGCCGGCCGGCGCGGCGGTGGGTGGGGAAGGGGCGGTGGAGGGCTACCGGGGGCGGTGGCCCTTGGCGGGGGAGGCCCCCACCGCCTCTCGCTCCGGCGGCGGCTACCTCGTGCCCCGCGGCGGGGATCGGCCGCCATGGAGGGCTTCCGGGCACGGCCGGCAGTTGGCAGCACGGCTGAGAGCGCCTGCTCGGGCACAGCGGTGGCAGTGCCCCTCGGGAGGCCGTTGCCGCCATGGTGGGGGGCGGGGGGCTCCCCGGCGAAATCACGCCTGGTTTAATCCACANCCCCCCCCCCCCCTTAAAACATGGCGGCTTGTTTGGTACTGCTGCGGAGTCCCGGTTTAATACAGTCGCGGCTCCCCCCGGGCTCTCAAAACGTCCCCTTGGATATTATCGAAGGCGATGACAAGGGGTGGCCGCCCTGAGGCAGGTGGGAGCCCGCAGGTCAGCAGTGGCCGCTGGTGCTCGTCCCAGGAGGAGGAGGATGCTGGTGAGGGAAGGTGGTGCTGGGGGTGCTGCCGGCACCCCCCCGGAGGGGAGCAGCCCCTTCACCTGCCAGTGCGTCGCTGTGCGGCTGCACCGGGGAGGGACACGGGAAAAAAGGTGCAAATAGCTGCCAAGCAATTGCGTTGTCCTCAGGAGACGCACAAGCTTCATCTGCCTTGTGATTGTTTCACGCCGAATTGTAGGCAGCCCAGGCTGCAAGGTGTTATCAAGTTTTTAAATTCCCCTCTTCTTGTCTTTGCAGTTTCTTGTTACTTGTCTGCACGTTCACGTGACAGGTAAGAAACCCTCCCAGCCCCAGCCTCATGGCTTGGGGGTCCGGGCCATTCCCCACATCTCCTGGGGAGGGCTCGGTCGGGGATTTACGCTGAGCAGTGAGTCAGTATATCGGATAACGCTGTGATAAACAGGCAGAGGAAATGATGCCTGGTTTTGCCCTTCCCACTGCTTCTCATGACAAACAACATCTGACCATCCTGCCCCTTCAAAACGGAAGCTGTGACCCTTTGCTTTACAAGGAATTGATCTCAGAGGAGTTGATCCCCCTTAAGCAATGCATCTGGATGAGCTCAGGCAGCAAAGGGGATGTGTTTCTGTGTCTGACTGCAGCCAGGCCTTGAACCCTTTCCCTGCTGGGAAGGATGAGAAGGACCAAAGGGCAAAGGCTCCCCCAGGGCTGTGCCCTTGTCAATGAGGTGGTTTAACTCCTTCAAGTTGCAGAGCTGCTGCAGATGCGTCCTGTGTGGGGATGCCTGCCTGTCTGTAGCTTTTGCCATGATAAAAGAGTAGAAAGTAATCTTTTTTTTGTAATTGGAAAAAAATCCCAAAACTGAACGATTGTCAAGTGAGTTGTGGGACCTGATTTGGACAAATGTGTGACTTGTCCCTTGCTGGGTCATGATGAAAGCTTTGCACAGCAGTGTCCAAGCCAGTGGTGTGGGGCAGTAGGGCCACATGCACCCTGTGCTAGGTTTGGCTGTGGCTGTGTGGTGGATCTGTGCCAGCGGTGGAGACAAAGCGATGAGCCTGCCTGCAAGGAGAGGGTGCCAGCACTGTGATGCAGCTTGGCTGGGGGGGACCACTGCACCGTAATCCTTCACCCACTTACACCTTTGCAAGGAAAAGCCTCTGGGGAGCTGCTTGGGAATGAACAGCTGAAACTGGGTTTTGGCTCCTGAAGTGACGTTTGCCTTCCTGAGCGTGTCCTGTCTTGAACTGGCGGCAGGGAGCCAAAGTCCCGCAGGCAGTTAGTTTCCTCTGTGGGATCTCAGTGGGAGTCGTGTTTGCAGTGTTGTGACCAGCGGTTAGGTGTGACGAGGAGATAAATCAGCAGGTGTCTCACAGGGAGCGTGCAGCGAGGATGCTCTAACAGCAGCCCGCCATTGCAAGGGTCTCTGTGGTGCTGAGCTCTCTGGCAAGTGTTTGCTGGGGCTCGGCATCTCACTAGAGGTATCGGCCCCATCAGAGAAACCACAGGTGTGTCCCCCAAACACAGACTGTTTTCTGTCAGCAAACATCTCTCTCTATTGCTGTCCTTGCTCCTCCCTAGGGCTATACTGCCTTATTGCTGGGTGATACTAAGCAGGGAAGCGACGTCCCAGGCTTTCACCTTCCGTGCTTTTTCCATAGTGGGGCACTTCCACAGCTGCCTGCATCGTGTGATTGTTCCCCAGCTGGCTGGGGGCAGGCACCTGCAGCCCCAGTGGGTGAGTATGGGTTTGGTCCATGACACCAGGGAGTTCTGCAATGCACTTGTGGCACTGGCATTGTCTCGTCTTTCTCTTTGTACCAAGGCTCACAAAGCACGAGCTCTTCCCAGGCACTGTGGTTTCAGGCCTGGGACACCTGAGCAGCAGAAGCAGACAGTGATATCTGACCTTCCTGGAAGGTTTTGGTCTGATGAATATTTAGAAAAGACATTTTCAGTGCTGCTCCTAGGGCACAGACCGTGTATATTCCTGTGTCTCTGTAGCATCTAAGACCTCTGTGCTAAATGGACTGAAATAAAATGATAAAAAAATTGTCTTCACCTGTGCTCCTAAAGCCACATGGGAACAGTGCTGTCTCCATGGTGCCTTTTAGTAAACCACAAGAGTGTTGATAACAGGTGTTTCTGTTCATCTGGGCTCCTGTAGGCTGGGAGATAATCCATCTTCTACCTGCTGAGGTTACGTGGCATGTTATTAACCAGAAAAGTACCTTCCCCCTCTCCCTGCCATGTCCCAAAAGGACCCTGCAGTGGAGGCGGAATTGCAAATTTGTGTCTCTGCAATCCAAGAGATCACACAAAAATCCATAGGCTGGTGAGTTCACCAGATTAAGTGTATGGAAAATTACTTGGAGAGTGAAATCCCTTAAACGCACTCTCGCAAGGTATGCCTTACAAAGGCACAGGGGTTCAAGAGTGTGTTATAGCTTTGAGTACAGCAGTAGCTTCTTTAGGCTTTGTTGGTTTAGCTGTACACTTAATGGCACATTTGTGCTTTTCTGCAATTTTGACAGGATACAAGAACTTGCAGAACCCAAGAAAGCAGCGCATGCAAATGATCCCAGGTAGGGAGGTGCTCAGGCAGCCCTGGCTCCTAGGCTGGGGACTGATGGGGCCTCAGCAGGTGCAGACCCTTTGCCTTTGTCTTGCTACTGCTTTCCTCTCAAGAGCAGAAGTGGTTCCAAAAAGCCAGATTGAGATGTTCAGTGTGTGAGGGGCTCTCTTCAATTTGCTGTTTCTTATTTTCAGTCCAAAAACTGGGCTTTACCCGAGTCTTGCTTTTGCTGCCCCATCTGAGCTGCCCCACTGAGATGCTGCGGGGTGGGATGGTGCTGTGGTGCAAGGGGACCAGACTTTGTTGGAGCCACAGACTGCTGTATCCTGGAGGACACAGCCAAGCTTTAGGAACAGAGTTGCTGTCTGCATTACAGGGTCAGTCTATGGCTTGACAAGCCAGGGCAACAGTCTCTTGGTAACATCTCTTCTCCACTGTCTGAATGGGTGTCACTCTGCTTGAAAAAGGCTCCACAAACCCATCATCCTGCTGTTCCCTGTCCTGACTGCTCTGGTACCTTCTCCCACCATGTCTTCCCTCTCAGTGGGGGATAAGCAACTCCAAATTTGCCCTGGGCACGGGAGAGTAACCACTAACGTGCTGCAAAACCTCACCCACTTTCCATGGCACACCCTGACCGTAACATTATTATTATTTTTACTGTCATACCTGTGGTATAGTTAGGTGGTAATGGTGAGGCAAGAAAAATGCAATCATGAAACTCCCCCAGGGGTTTCAGAGATATAATGAAACGACCCTTTCTGCACATCCACTGGGAACTGTAAAACCAGACCCATCACTTGAAGGCCCTTTTTTTTGAGTTGACAACAACCACCTGGACGGTGTTAGGAAATTCAGTGCCAGAGAAGGTGAGTGCTCAGGGGATGGCAGTGGCACTTTACAGCTGTGGGGAGCCATAGGAACTGTGTGTGTGTCCATCACATCCTAGGCAGGGAAGGATAGCCCCAGCAAGAATATTTCACACTTGTGCATGTTTCTAAAATTTCACACCCTTGTTGTTCTTGCTAGGCTCGTATGGGGAAACCAAGAGACGATCTGGACCCTCTCACGGGGTGCTGTGACAGCTCAACCATCCCCAAGAACAGCAGCACTGGCCAAGCCCAAGCAAGATTTTGGCAAGCACCAGCACAGGTCAGTGGTGTGGTAGCAGATTCAGGGGAAGGAGGCAGCTCAGATGGTGCTCTCTAATCAGGGGGCTCCCAGGGGAAGGGGACATGCCATCTCCTCTCCTGCCACCGCCAACCCACAGGGAGTTCCATGCCACTGAGACCCACGAGGCTGTACTGATGCTTGGAACAGGGGCCATCTGTAGCAGGGAAGAAAGTGCTATGGAAGCATAGTGACCCTGAGTGCTTGACTGCCAAAGTGAGGAGGAACTTGGGGGGTGCTAAGTTTTGGTGTCCTTTTATTTCCTCATACCCGCTTCCTGGCTGTGGGAAGGGCTTCTGTAACACATGGTGGTTGCTGGTCTGATTACAGCTCTGGGTTTGGATCAGCTGCCATAGGAGCCAGCCTTGATCTCAGCCTCCAAGGACATGGGAGCATGTTCCTTTGCTGTAACAAAAAAAACCCAAAAAACAAACAAACCAACAAAACAACAGATCTGCTTCAGCTTTGAAGCAGAGACAATCGTGTTCATGCATGTGTGCCTTGATGGAAACATGTATGTGTCATACCTGTGTGTACAGAGGGACTGTCTGTCCCTAGAGTGTTCACTGTCTGTATTGGGGCCCAGCTAGGAACCTGGGCACAATTAGTGATCCCCTGCATCCTCTTGGAGCCTGGTCTGAATCTTGAGGATAACGGTTAGGAAGTGCTATGAACAGAGAAATCTTGCAGCATCCTGCTGGCTGGAGGGAATCCAGGTCTCTTGCTTTGAGTTAAACCTCTGCTGTCACTGCATGGTGAACAACCAGTCAAAGCAGTCCATGTTTGGGAATAGGAGTGAAAAATGATGTAAAAAAATGTAAACTTCAGTGGGGCGGGGTGATGCTGCATTACTTGAAACAACTAATCTGTAGCTCTGTTGGAGGGGATGAAGCTTTTTTGGAGACACGATGGCGGTTGCTAGTCTATAAGAAGTCCTAGCAATGAGAATGGAGATGAAACCGTGTTGCACTCCTGACTTTCCTGTATCTGGAGGAATGTCAAGACACATGTCTCTATGGTTTCCTCTCCTCTGTCACTGTAATCAGTTCAGGGGCTCTCATCCTCCTGAGAGTTTCTACCACTGACTAACGGTGTCCGTCTAACAGCCCTTCCTGCCTTTCTGCTCACCTCTGCTCACCTCTTCCCTGGTGCTGACAGGCATCTGCCGACAGCTGTGGCTGATGGAAAGCTGGATGAGCATGCACTAGGGGAGCCTGGGGAGATCCCAAAATGAAAGGAGCTGCAAGAGCACAAGCCATTGCAACAAAGAGGTTTCTAAATTGGCACCTTGCAGAGCTGAACAACAGAGGTGCTGCCAGGTTTGTGTTGTAGAGCGGCTTCTTGAAATGGTCCAGGGAAAGGCCTAGACTTTCAAAGCAATGCACTGACGGCGCTTAAAAGACGACTCTTCATATGCAAACAGCATTTACCTCTAAAGTCAGGAAATCTCAAGGGTAAATGCCCATTTGTTCATGGCTCTTCCATGTGCACTGGTGACAACTTTTGTACGTGCAGCAGGCATGGATGTTTAACCAGACTTAGGATACCATCTGCCAGAATCACATTCTCTGTCAGTTGTCTTTTACTAACTCTTCTGTGCTCTTCCTCATCATCTCTCTTCTTGTACAGTTCTGGATGGGAATCAATGATCTGGGACCGTCCCCCGCTAGTGGATTTTGGCTTCCCTTCTGATCGGCTGCTGAAGTTGTCTGAACCTAAAAAATTACAGGCTGCTTACCTGCAGCAAAGGTAAGAGGTCAGAAAGCCTATAGGATGCTATAGGTAGGCCCTTGGACCTTGTACCATCAATGCAGCTTCAAAGTAACAAATACAGGAGCAGTGGGTGGGTACAACAGAGGGCAAAATGCAGAGCAGGGACTATGCTGAGATTAGGATCTCTGGAATCTCTCATGGGATAAGTGGGTTCTACGCTGGAAATGGCCACAAGACAAAGCTGCTTTCTACTGCAGCAAACACGAGGCTTAAACATCCCAGCTGCAGCCTGGTTTAGCCAGTGTGGGGGAATATCTGTGGGTGGCAGTGCTGTGACTCTCTGCTTCCAGACCTCGCCAGTCCCCTGAGTGGCCTGTGTCGCCAGCTGCACTGAGCTATAAGGCCTCCCCGCGGATCCTGGAACTTGCCCGGCCAAAGGTGCTGCACCCAGAGTTCCTGATGGCCAGAGAGGTGAGCAGGTGGTTGAGTGAGATTTGGAAGTGACAGCAATGCAGCAAACTGTCTTGAGTTTTTACACCCTGTACCCTGCCCCTGGATGTGCCCAGTGTGTGCTATGGAGGCAAGAAGCTGTCTAGTTCTGGTGGAATTTGTGATACTAAGAGAAACTGCTTTTTTGGAGTAAGATGCTGTCTTTGAAAATCTCCCTCCTGAGAGACAGAAAACAGCCAGGCTGGAGCAGCCTAGAATAGCAGGAAAGCCAAGGGAGGAATCTGGGTTGCATCCACTGATAAAGCAGCCTGGGAACATGGAGAATCCTGATGGGAATGGCCTGTTTAGTTCCTAGGGAGTACAGTTATGTTTGTAGTTGGGCAGCTGTGCTCCTATCTGTCTATATAGGGGGGGTGAGCCTGCAAACAGTATGTATATTTTAACAGCATTTTACCAGAAGCCTAATTTAGAGATGTATTTCTGAACTTGCTCCTTTTAGGCGAGTCATTGCTTTGGCAGGGGTGAAAGGGCTTGGGGCAATCTCAGATTACACTCATTTCCATGGCAAAGGCTAAATTTTCTGGCTGCAGTCTCTGGGCTGTAAAATAAGGGAGGCTGTGCTGGAGCAGGCCTTGGCATCAGTAACCCTGTGAAAAATAGGGGAAGAAGTCCCATGCTGGAGCAGAAATCACTTTTGCTGTAGGAATGCAGTTAACTGCACTAGCACTTTTATCCTGAAATCTGAGCGTCTCTCCTTAGAAAGGAATTTATTTGATTCAGCCAGGAAGATGAATACAAAAAAACCCATATTTCTACTGTGGAAGAAATTTCTCTGAACTTTTACCTGGTTACAGAGGCTCTCATTACAGGCATTCCTCTCCTGGCTATGAGTAGGTGACAGTTGGGGAAAAAAGTAATATTGGCTAAGGTGTACAAATCCCAGTAGTGCCAAAATTACCTTGTAGTTAGGTTGAAAGAAAAATAATGGGTGCTGGGAAAGTAAGAATGCTTCTTCTTGTGACCATATCTGCAGAGGAAGGGTGCTGGGTGCTGAACCATTTGGAGAGGGAGTGTGTCCCTGTGGGCTGCCGTGGACGAGCTCTGTGTCAGCACATCCCTCCTCTATTCTGAACCCATGTAGGTGCCAACACAGGTTACAAATGTTGCAGCCTTGGCCAGAGCATCCTCACGGTTGCAGTGTCTCGCACAGCCCCGTGTCAGGAAGGTGACCTGCTGCTATGAACACAGCTTTCTGGAATCTGTCATCCGTCCGGTAAGGCAGTGTCATCCGGGACCATGCATGGCAGGGATGCTGGGCAGAAGGGAGGGACCTGGGTGCCCAGTCGCTGGTGGCTCTCTCCGTGGCAGCCCTGGATGTGCTGCTGTCCGTGAGGCTGACATAGCTGCTTCCTGGGCTGGAGAACAGGACTCGTCCTCCATCCAGAGCATGAACTGGCTTCCAGCAGACATCGCCAGAGAAGGGCAGGCCTGTGCCCAGCCTGCAGTTGTGGGGATGGGGAGAGATGGATGAGTTTCTAATGGGGATCTCCAGTGCCAGGGGATGGGTTGGACAATTGGCTGTGAGTATGAGGAGGCTGCAGGGCAGGTTGTGGGACTGGCCAGGCAGTGATTTCTCCTTCCACAGCTTTTCTGGTGCCAGGCACAGCTATGGACAGGACCGTGTACCATCTGTGTGTGGTCAGTGGCTGTGAACCTGGGTACAGTGAGTTTCAGGCTAGTCACCCTTGAATGCCAGGAGCACCTGTAAAGACCTTCCTCCCCATTCTTCCACAGGTTTCCAAGTTTGCTCAAGAGGCAATTGCGAGCCCTCGGACCCTGGAGCTGGCTAGGGTAAAAAGATTGCATCCTGACTATGTGCCCTCACGGGATGCTGAGTGGCCAGTGACAAAGGCTGCAAAGCACGCAGTGGCCACACCAAGGCTCGTGGAACTGGCCCAGCCTTGCAAAAGGTAGGTGCTGCTTCCCTGACGTGGGGAAATGATCAGCTGTCAGCCCATTTCATGCAGGCTGTGGCACCTTGCTGATTTGGGTTTGGCCAGAGTGATTAAGCCACTGCTCTTCCACTTCCCAAATGCATGGATTTTATATGGAAGAACATGCTAATGCTACAAAGACTGTGGTTTAAAAAGCATTTTTGAGGTGGAAGGAGAATTAAAAGAGAAGAAATCGGAACTTTCTAATTCCAGTAGGAATTACTGTTTGGGATTCCTTAATTATTAATTGCAATTTTAAAAAGCATTTTTTAGGTGGAAGGAGAATTAAAAGAGAAGAAAACGGAACTTTCTAATTCCAGTAGGAATTACTGTTTGGGATTCCTTAATTATTAATTGCAATTTTAAAAAGCAACCAGCTGACACATGGCACAGTGTAGCACATTCATGTTGCCCAGCATGATGCAGCTGGCCTCAGCCCCGGCTGCAGGAACTGGTGGGTAGGATGTTTCACAGAGGGGGAGGGGTAGTGGCTGTGACAGCTTCAGTGAGAGACGGGGCACCCCCTCTCACTATCTTCCTGGTGACAGCAGCGGAGGCATGACTGCTTTTGTCCTCCCTTGACAGGCAAGGGCAGGTCTCAAGTGGAGGTGTGTCAGCTAGCAGGAAGCTTTGAGAGCTGGCCCTGCTCCAGTCGGAATTGACCAGCTCTGTCCTCGCTCCCCCAGGCCTTCTATGGGCTCGGTTCATTTCAACCCAGATGCTTTCACAGTGAAGGAGACTGCTAAGAAGGCAATTTGTTCTGCTCGGATCCAAGAACTGGCCCGTCCGATTAAGCGCTGAGCTCCCTCAGAAACACAGCCCACTGCTCGTGCCAGCTGCCCGGATCATCCCTCGGAACATCACCCTCTTTGGGCTCTGCTGTGTGTGGAAAACCTGCTAGAACACGGCGCAGAGGCAGCACCCAGCAGGAACACTTTCTTATGAGCAGCAAATTTTACTGGGCTTATCTGGGGAGTTAAATAAAATGGTCATTGCTTAAGAACAAAAGAGTCACCAGGGGAAAAGAGCAGAATTTGACTTAATGTGTGAAGCCACTCTCCCTAGAATGGGTTATGTCTGGAGTTTATCGCTCGTCTTATTTTTCTGCTGTAACAGTAAAAGAAGTAATGAAACAACCACCAGGGGAAGCCAACACAGGAACTGTTCTTTCACATAAAGAAGTGTGGCAAACCAAAGCCGACAGCACACAGTAGGTTGATGCAACACAACTCCTGACCTTGGGTTTCAAAATTTTTGCTAAAGTTCAGAGATCTTAGTAATGCTTAAAGTTTTGTGCTTGTGACAGAAGTAGAAACGCAAAAGGCTGCAAAATTCCAGATCCAGGGCTGGATTTGGTAAGGTGCAAAGCTTTAGTACAGACTTTGGAAATGCTGGGGTGGCACGTGTGTTGAGTTGGCTTGGATTTGGGGCCTGTTTTCTCAAATGCCTGGAGAACGGGCAGATACAGCCTTTTGCTTTACATGCATCTTTGGTACAAGTTACACAGGTGCATTAAATCTGTGCGGTTCAGATATTCAGTTCTGTGACCCTCGGCAGAATAATGGAACTCTGCACTGGGATTTTTGGAGCCTAACTCAAAAAAGCAGAGTTCTCCTCAGTGTAAGGGAGAAGGCACATTGCAAAGACTAAGACAAAACCTGAGCTCTGGTCAGGTCTGAGAGTGAGTTAGTTTGGCAGCTGGATTGCAGGGGAACGACACAGCCCGTGTGGGACATGGCACAGGGAAATTGCTTTAATCTGTTTCCTATGAGTCCGGTGTGTTTTGCACTGGTAACCTAACCACTGGCGATGGGGTGGAGATACTGAGGCAAGAGAGATGCTCTCCAGCAAGGGACAAAAGCCATAGATGAAAGTACCATTAAAGGAGAAGAACAGCCAAAAATAAGGATTCTTTCAAGCATGTGGCAGTTTCAGTGCCAGTGTATCTTAATCTTCCCTGTGTTAAGCTGATTCTCCTTCCAAAGGAGTAGAGGCAGGTGACCACAAACCAGAAGAGGATTAATCAGAGGATCCACCACTTGATTCAATAATCCACTAAGCAGAGGATTTTTGGACAAGGTAAGGTCACTGGGTAATGGTGCTGGATATTTTTTAGCTCATGCGTTGTCCTGTACCAGGATGGATGAGAGTTTGGGCTTTGTGCAAAAGCCCCAGTGCAGCTGCATCCCTCAGGCTTGAGAATGGCCAGGAGGAGGCTGGGGTCTGCCCCTCACCCTCCTGCCATGGGGTAATCCCAGCACTACCAGCCTCTGCCACCCTGGGGGTTGGGCTGTGCCTGGAGCTATGTGGGCTGCCAGGGATGCACCCACGGGTGCCCTAGAAGAGGAGGTTGCCCATGTCTGCGGGCTACCCCTGTGGCAAGAGGGAAAACCCACGGTGCCCACTGAGGCTGTCTTGGAGACGTGTTGCCCTCCCAGAGAAGGCTGCCTCCTGCCACTGGGGCAGGGAGCACAAGCAGGAACATAACACAGCTCCTCTCATCAAAAAACTTTTTTTTTTATTAACACATTGGAAAAACAAAAAAGACCAGTTTTTTCCCTTTGGTGACCTTTAATAGAAATGCATTCAAGGGGGGCTTGGCTTGCTCTGATTATGGTGTAGGCATTCGGTTTGCCAATATCCAGAGCTGACTCAGGTATCTTGAGCTAACCAAAATCACTTGAACAACACATCTGGTTTTCCAGGTGCCCCCCTCTCTGCATGGTCTGTATATTAAAGCTAGCACACATACTTTGCCTCTGGGGATCATAAGGAAAAGAAATCTTTTTTCCCGCCTTCCATGTTTGAACCTTTCATGGCAGCTTTTCTGCAAGCCTGGGACAAGGGCATGAGATTGTATTGCCCTGTGCAGCTGCTGTTAATGGATGGGAATCACTAGCCAGGTTATGCAGCCATCAGAAGCTGTATACACACACACACATATATATACACATAAAATATGCTTTTCCTGGTTATGTACACTTTAAATAAAACATGTTAAATAGCAGGGTATTACTTTGTATCTCAAAACCTATTGCAGCAGAAGAACCCCAAGGAAACCCACTCTGAAGAGCTTCACTATCATTTACAGCCAGGTATGGGGATCGGAGCAGCATCCTCTAGTCCCTGACAGACCCGCTTTCTGAGGGCAGCCCTTCTGACTTCCTCCACTCTGCCAGGCGCTGCTTGAACCATTTCTGGAGAAAAAAAAAAAAAGAAGAGATATTGAGTGCACTGGGTTGAGCGAACCCTTTGCTAAAAGTGCAGATGTGGTCAGCATGTGGGACCAGGCGTGGGAACCTCATGGCGCTGCACTGTTCTCAGGCAACACAGACAGCAGGACAGCCGCTCCTGACCGAACAGTCTCGTTACCTATGTGGGCACCTCTTTCAAACTCATTTCTCTTGCTTGCTTCAGACCTTGATAGCATGGGTGAGTCATTGGTTTATTGCTGTGAGTTCTTGCAAACAGAGTAAGAGATTGGCTAAGGAGCTGCTGCATGGTGTCTGTTTAAATGGCTGGAGCAGTGAAACAATCACTGCGGGTCCAAAAAATACAGGAACCAAAAGTTGACCTGCTTCAGAAAGGATGAGGGGGACAACACAGTGGCTTTCAGCAGATTTAAGGACACATAGATTTTAAAAATGGGTTAAATATGGTCTTAGTCTTCAAGAAATATGCATGGCTATGTTATACTGTAGTAACTTAGCATCCCTAAGCCAACTCCCAGAGCTGCTGATACCACTTAAAAACAGCAGCAATTTAAAATGTTAGACAAAATGCAGCTGGATAAAGCCACACTACCTCCGTAAGAAGAGAGATATAACTAATGTGCCGGAAGCACAGCTCAGCCTTTTGTTTGGGAATGTGCCTGTGATTTGCTTTGTTGCTGCTCATTTTGTTGCTATATTTGTTCATGGCTATTTTTGAAGCTATTGTGGTCCGTAATGATACAACCACTGTGCTCTCTACAAGTGGCTCTCGCACTAGCACTGCCTTGGACCACATCCAGTCAGTTGATTGCTTGCCTAGCCTCCTCCCAAAAATTTCACTTCCTATCCTAAACCATCATCTCCTGTTGACTCAGTACCTCTTTGCATCTCATTTTTGCTAAATTTTTTATTAAAGTGGTTGCTATATCTAGCCGATAAAGCACTCCAGATGTCAGAAGCAATGATTCTGTGTGTCATATGCAATGCAGGCACTTTGCAGCTCACCATCCCAGTCTCTATCCTGTCCCTAGCATGACCTTCTTCTCCAGATCTCTAGGAGCACCTGGATTCATGGAAAGAGATGGCTAACAGGGAAAATTTTAAGACATCTCCAGAGTTGTCCTGGGCATATATGTCTTGTGTTTACAACCGGCTTTAGGGAAAAAAACATGGAGCAGTGCTATTTCTAAGGAGGAAAAAGTATTTCAGGGGTACTGCCTCCTTGCTGCCTCAAACAAACAGTGCAATGTGGTACCCACCTGTCACCAAAGCACAGTAGAGGAGGGGTCTCCTTTTCCACTCCAGCCAAGGACTATCAGTGCAATTGATGTTAGCCTGGCATCATTCCCTGGGACAGGCTAAATGCTGGCATCGCCTACTTTGCTCTCATATCCCTTTGGTTTTGCCCAGGGAGAGCCAGGCTTGGCAGCTCTCTGCAAAATGCTGCTAACTTTTCAGTGCGTTGGATTTCTTTTCGATACCCATCAATGCTGCTATGGGTCTAGCAGCTTATAAAACACCTGCATCAAAAATGGCTGCACTGCAGCCTGAAGGAATTGGGAAGGAGCTGTTTGCTTCTGAAGCCCAGGGTAGCCTGTAGGCGGCCAGATGGAGCACAGGGCTCGGTGGAAGTCCCAGACAGTGGCAGCGTGTCCCTGTGGAGGGACATTTGGAGGCTTCTATGTCTCCTGGAGAGGCTGATAGACTTGCCTGACATCTGGGCTTGGGGATGCTGAGGTAGCTAATTGCAGTGAGGGGTAGTGTGCACAGCTTGAGCATGTCCCACAGCACATCTGCAGGAGTTGCATCTATCCTGTATCTGTTTTGAAATGACTGCAGTTTCTTCAGACGATAAAGCCAGGAGTGGTTTGGGCACCCGAGACTATCAGAAGTGGGTTGGAAGGAAAGGACAGCATGCGTGGGTTGTATATTCGTGACTCCACAGCCAGCCTGTGACCCTTGTGCCCTTGTTCTGGCTGCGGGAAGCACTAGCCCAGTCTCCAAGCTTAGGCTGGGGATGGGGCTCCCAGGCAGGGGGAGTGCAAGGATCCCGGTGGGGCACAGGGCTGCTGTGCGGGAAGCCACAGCTGTGGGATGAAGGGGCTGTGATTACAGGGGAATGGGCTTTGGGGATGCGGGGGCAGGAACATGTGGGGTACAGGGAGGTGCAGTGGTGCAGTAGAGCTCTGTGGGTACAATGTGAGGTTGGGAGTACACTGGGCATTGCAGAAATGCAGAGAAGACTTGTGGGTGCAGAGAGGTGCAGAGAGTATAAGCAGGGAGCATATGGGGCACAAAGGGGTGCAGGGGATGCAGTAGCAAGCTTGTGGGGGGACAGAAGGGTGCAGGTGGTATGACAGAGAGCCAGGGACAGGACAGGCAGAAGATGTGGGGAAAGCGTTTGGGGCACAGAGGCATGCAGGGGGAGCAGGGCTGGTGCCAAGGTGGGGGCAAGGGGCGCACACTCACCAGGGTCTGCTCCTCGGAGAGCCCGGTCTCGGCTGCAATGAGGCACAGCGTGGTGGGATCAGGATGCTTGTTCACCTTGCAGAAGTTGTACTCCAGGATCTCCAGCTGCTCCTCAGTGGGAGTCACTGGCTTCTCCGTGGCCATCTTCTCCTGGGGAAGGGCTATGGAGCCAGGCACTGTGGAGAGGGACCGGCATCATTGCCCAAGCTGGGGGTGGCCAGTGGGGCCACGCTTGCTGAGCCCCAGGTTTGCCATCCACGTCCCCACCAGCTCCCCCCCTCCCCAGTGGCCTCTGGCTGCGGCAGGGCACATCTCCCTTCCCAAAGACATGCTGGGGGGCTCAGCCGGGAGTCCCAGCACCCCAGCAACTCCTGCCTTGGTTTCCCCACTGCGGCAACCGCACACCAACAGCTCCCAGCTGAGCTGTCTCACCATCTTCAGCTGGCAGGAAACTGCAGCCTGTCCTCTGCTCAGCGCTCCCCTGTTGCTGTATTTATAGCCAGTGTGACTCCCGTGGGGACGATTCCTGTTTACAACCGTATTTAGGCCTGGGCGTCACTTGGGAGTGATGTCACAGCAATGGGCTTGTTGAGGGGGTTAATTTAAAGACATTAATTAAAAAACATTATTTATCCTCTGGGTGAGGGGACAGTATCTGGCATCCAGCCTAGTGTTTTTTTGCTTTTTTTCTTTTAACTTCTCCCCAGGGACCAGGCAAGTTTGTGCAGGGGACCCACAAACCAGAGGATGCAGGATCTTTTTGGAGCATGGGCTTGGAGCCAGCAATCATCCCATTTTCCCTCCTGATCCATGTCCTGGTCCTCCTCCTAGCAGTGTGGCCAGACATCACCCAAAGCTGGTGATGAACAGGTGAGCTGCTTTGTTTTACTAATATTTAATGTTATCAGGCATGGGCATAAACAGTTAGTTTTGTTGTTCCTGAGCATCGCTGAACCGTGTGTTTGTTTTTTGGTGTAGAAGTGAAGGGTCAGTCCTCGGAGGACCATACCCCGTGCATGTCCATTGCCCAAGCACTCACTGCCGTTGACTGTGGTCATTGCTAGGTGCTCCCAGAATGGCAGAAGCAAGGAGTCCACATTCTCCTCCAGAGTAACATTTGTCCCACTTGTGCTTTGCACGAATCTCTGGCAGAGTTGGCACAAAAGCACAAGCAAAACAAGTCTTGAGTAAGTCCCCCACCTCTCTTCTGCAGGGCTCCAAGTTTGCTCCCGCATGGCAGAGGGTCGAGCCTGCCAATTTGGTCAACTGAAACACGAGGCGTTGCCCCCACAAAGCATGCAGAAGTCCCTTGATGCTGAATCATTTCAGTGTTTCCGAAACCAAGCTGTGGGGTGTTGGCGGGGGAGGAGCTGGATGCAAAAATGTGGCCTTTCTTGATCTGCTCTCCCGCTGTCCGAGTTGCCTGGCCCGTCTCTGTCAGGCAGGCTGGTTGGTGTTGCTGGCTCTCCAGTAATGCCAGGAGCCCTGGCCCACCTTGGGACTCCTCTGGGCTGTCTGGTGCAGACCTGCCCTGCCTCCACCTTGCAGTCCAGTTTCTCCTTCTCTTTGGCTCCGGGATGTAACCTAGGCACCTCCATCATGCTGCACCCCTGCTGTGTAGCTTTAAACCCAACTGCTTTCCTGGTTGACAGGTAACACACCTTAACCCACTTGGTACCCTGGGGTGTACTGAATGCCCCAGGGCTCTCGCTGGCTGATAGCACTGCTGGGATGGGGCTCAGCTCCAAAACTGCATTGCATCTTGCAAAGAGCTAGCTGTCCTATTCTCAGTGGCTGGAGAGATCCTCTTCTTTGAGCTTTACCTCAAAAAGCAAAGGCCCCTCTGAGCCTTGTCTGCAGGAGTTTGCTTTGACTAATAAAAGGATCCTTTGGCATTTGAGTAGGGGCTTATAAATAGACCAGAGCTGGTTGTGAAACAGCCCACTCTGCTTGAGTCATTGGTAAATACTGATTGTAATACAGTGGTTGTGTAAGGCTTGAGGACCTCTGAGTTTGATGGAGTGTGCTGGTAGGTGGCATCATCCACCATCCTGGGAAAGACCATCTTTAACCCCACGTGCTGCAAGCCGAGCTAGCCTTTTGTCTGCAGAATGTTGTGGCCACAGGTGTGCAGCAGCAGCTGCCCGGGCTTTCCTGGCATCAGCTCAGTTCAGAGCTGTCCATATAGGAAGGGGACAGACAAAGTTCAGTCCCTCATGTGTGTGAGCAGGTGGGGCCAGGTGAATGCTGCTTACCTACCTTGGGCATTTGGAGATGTCTGGAAATGATGCAGGGGGAGAAGGAGATCCCCTGAACTTGAGGTGCTGCTCTCTAGCACTGTGGCTGCTGGGGTCTCCATGAAGTCAAAGTGCATATGAGGCCACAAGTCCTTCCTCCCCTCCTTGATCAGCACCCCACGTCAACTCCAAGCCACCCGCCCTTCTCCTAGAAAGCCCAGTCACCACAAGGCTCCTCATCATCTCTGGATCATGCATCTAGTCTGGGCCGCCAGCAGCAACATGTCCTAGTGGTTTATAAGTCATCATTTGCAGCCTGCTGCATTAATGTATGTTGATGTGTGTGCATTGATTTTCATAGGGAACACATGCTTCAACTTTCATGTTTCATCTTCGCAGCTGTTTCTATTTCTGATAATCTACAGGTTCCTGAGGTGTTTCCCCGTAGGACACTGTATCTTCTACCTGGCAGCTCAGGGTGTCACAGCGCTCACGATTTGATGCCTGATGTTTTTTCTTTGTCTACCTTCTACCCGTGGATGTAGAACAGTTCCTACCTCTCAAGGCTGTGAGTTGTTGTTCAGGAAAAGGTCAAAACCCTGGGTGTCCTGGAGGGCTCTGCAGCTCTGCCCACATCGTTTCACTGGCTTCTGGAGGTTTTCCAGAGCCATGTGGCCCTGTGCAGTGTGTGGGACCCAGCACTTGGCACCTCTTGGGTGCTAAAAATTGGGGGTATATGACAGGATTTGAGGGCACCAGGAGTGCCTAAATGTCCTGATTGGCCGTATCTGGACCACTACTCACCCATCTGCCATTTAAATAGAGCCCTGTTTCAGCCCAGGCCTGGAGCCTGGCCTTCAGGCTGCACAGGACCTCTTCCCTGTATGGGACGGGGGTGATTTTCTTGCTTACATTTCTTTAAACCTGGCAGAAATATGGAGAATCACAACTGTTTTGATCAGCTGCTGAAAAGCACCACTCCTCACTGCTTTTTTCTGCCTAAATTTTTGCAGGCATTAGGAAAAAAAAAGGCTTTTTCAGTGCAAAGGATGTAAACCACCTATTTGGCTTTCAGAAAGGCCTGGGGGGCCATGGTCCTCATTCAGCTCTGTGAGCTGTCCCAAGCCCACTGCTGTCTCCCCTGGGCAGCACAGGGATGAGAGTATGGTGGCGGGGTGTGTGTGTGTGTGTGTGTTACTCACCCATGCAGAAATGACAGTGCCAGATGCACTGTCATAGTGAAACCACAGCCCTGGTGACACCTGCTCTTGTCCTACATGTCAAGCTAAAGAGCCCTGGGGAATTCACACTTGGCTCTGACTAACTGTCGTGGTTTTAGGTGGAGCAATGTGAAAGCAGCCACCAGCTAAAGCTTGCAAGGACTCCATCGGTTGTCTGGGCTGCGGGCGGCTCCTGCCAGCATTGCTGTGTACATGGAGGCTGTGCAGGCAGCACCTGGTGCTCTGACTGTGGCTGATGGGGCATTTGAATGCACCTCCAGGGCTATTTTGGAATGAGCAGACAAAAGGCAATGGCTGATGGACACAAGTTGCAGCAAGTGAAAGTCTTATTAGATATTGGGAAAAAAAATCTTCATAGTGTGTGTGGGTCCAACATGGGGACAGGGACCAGAGATCTGGGGGCACCTCCATCCTTGGTGATCTCTAAAAATCAGCTAGACAAGGCTCTGAGTGACCTGACCTAGATGTGAGGTAGGAGCAGTGCGGTGGAGAGAGACCTCCCTCTGCAATTATACTGCCCGTGTCCTGTGGTTGCACCCAGCTCCCCAGAGACACCCTGGGGTAACCTAGCATAGCTCCCAGCTCTGGCCTGAGATGGGAGAGGACAACCCTCTGCCTCCCAGCATGCCTGCCCAGCACTGCTTGTGCAGTCAGCATTTACTGTCCTGGCAGAAAACAGACACTTTTCCAGAAAAGACATGATCTCTGTTTGCTCAGCTTTGCTTTTTTGAACGGCAGACACAATAGCTGGCTGGCTGTGCACCTTTCTAAGGATTTACTGCACCGGAAGCCCCTGGAAAACTCTGAGCAGTAGCTCCTGCCCAGCTGATGGGGTCCCATAGCACCTGCTGGGCTTCTTGACCCCTTCCTCAGTGCTCTCCCCACTGCCACGGCTGGGATGCGACTAGAGGCATCTGCATCTGGTTTTAGCTTGCAGCTATTTCCTGCCACTGCAGGGATCAAAATAGCAGTTCTCTATGCAAACGAGCCCTCCTGCCCTGCCTTGCTCTGCTGCAGAGCCCTGTCCTGTCCCCAGCTTTGCTTGGCCTCCTGCTGTGGGGTGGCTGTGGATAACATCAGCCGGCATGGCGCACAGGATAAGGTGGGACGGAGGCTTTAAAAATAAACCGGACCCTGTCATAAATAAGGAAAAACCACCTGTCATGCATCCTGTAAACTACCCGTTCAGCCTTTTAGAAGATAACATCGGATGGGAATAAAGCAAACAAGAGCACAGCAGCAGCTGAAGCAGAGGCAGGCCCCCGTGGTACCCCCGCCCTGGGGTCTCTGCCTGCCTCTGTGCCCCTCTCCCTGCCCCAGGCATGAAGCTTTCCCACCACAGCCCTGCTGGGTGCTGCTCCAACCTCCCCAGCATCAGTAGGCGCAGGTCACCTCCTCCCTCCACCCTCGTCCCCCCCATCCCCAACTGCAAATCCACCCCAGCACCCCCAGCTCAAAGCCTGTGCTTACCTGGAGCTGGCAGGGACCAGAAGTGTGTAAAACAAGAACCCCGCAGGTCCTTGGGTGACTGCTTAAGTATCTGCGTGTGTGTGTGACAGGCGGGGACCTGAAAAACCTGCCGCAAATCACAGGAGCTCCCGAGATCCACAGCCACTCTCTGGGCTGGTAATTCAGGTTTGGCATCCACTCTCCTTGGCAGGGCTCAACGCATGGTTGTACACGCTGCGGGGCTCTCTGGACGGGTGGCACGGGGAGCCGTCGGGGCTCGTCACACCACGCTCTGGGCTAGTGGTGGCCCTGGGCGAGGGCCGCTGGGGCTGTTTCCTGCAGGGGTGCAGGAAGGGTGAAGGCAGTGTGCGGCAGAAACTGTGCTCAGTTTATCTGCGCTCCTGCCGAGCCTGCCTGCCCCTCTGGGGGCCCTGGGGCACCCACCACTGTTCCCTCGGCCTGGCTGTGACCAGCTCCCCTGCTGTGGGCAGCCCCGCTCCTGGCTTTTCTGATGGAGCACTGCAGCAACTGCCGCTGTGTGGGGCTGGCTTCTCATCTCACTTTAGTCCCCTGCAAATGATTTGTCCAGATTTAAGGTTCCTGACTCTGCTGTTGCTTTAGCCAACCCTGTGATCCTGCCAGGCTGGGTATAGGGGCAGGACTGGGACCTGGTTCTGACCTGCTGCTGCAGCCCAAGTGCCCTCAGAGGCACAGGGCAGCAGCCTGGCTAGGGATGGGGAGGAGGGCAGGGCATCCTCTTCTGCCAAAGACCTGTACTCTCCTCGATTAAAGTGTCTGGGAGCCTGCAGTCCCCAGTGGGGTGGGCTGGAAGCATCAGAGAGCAGCTTAAAAAGAGGCATCTTGTGGGGCGGGGTGCAGTGGGGAGGAGCTGATTTTCTTCCAGCTCACAGACAGCTGGAAGGGGATGCTGGAAAGACAAAGGGGCTGGAGAAAGGACTCATGAGAAACTGAGTATAGGTTGCAATGGCTGATCTGCCAGAGCAAAAGGAAAACTGGCACTGGATGCAAAAAGCTGTGGAGCTAGCTGGAGCCAGGGGCAGGGAGCCCTGCCCCTGGAGAAGTGGCTGGACAAACCCAGACAAGAAACCTGCCATATGTTTAGCAATAAGCCAAAACCGTCCTGAAGATCGAGTGGTTTTGTAATGTGGGGAGAGACATGGGCCAAAACAAAAGGATTGTGAAGAGATCTGCACCAAAGGGCAGGCAGACTGGTGCCAATTTTCCTAGTAGGATGACGTTGATCAAGCAAGAATACTTTTGCTACAGGGCTAGCCTCACTGCCTGATAAACCAAGTGGAGCTGTTCAGTGGCTGCCAGAGGAGGTTTTTGGGAGAAGACTTGATCCTGCACGCCTTGGGCAGGCACCTGGCCAAGGGGATATGTCCTGTTTATCACTGGTGCTAAGCGACGGGAGCATTGGTAGCAATGGGTGGGGGCAAGCAGGTTGGAAAACATGTCCAATGGGATGACTCCAGCAGCCATGGCTGAGGGGATCGGGGTGCATTCAAGGAGGCTGGAGCAGACCCCTGCTCTGGCACCTGCTCTTGGCCACCCTTGGAGACAGGACAGATGGGAAGATATTCTGGCCCAGAAAGGCTTTCTTGTATTATTATACTGTCTTTTATTTTCTTCCATGCCGGTGCCCCAAGCATTGCAAAATGTGAGTAACCTGGCCCGCGGGAACAGGATCGGCTCCTCTCTTCCCTTGTTTATTACTGTCAACAGAGAGAAAGTCTTTAATGTGGAAAAAAAACCTTTTCCCTTAGCCTGTGAACCCAGCCCAGACTTGCACTGGGAATGCTGGCAGTGACATGTTTCAGGCTGAGACTTGCCATTGAAATGGCTTCAGATCTGCTGGGAGTCCTGCAGTGACAGTGTGAAAGTCATGTCATGAATCTGTCCGTGTCTGGCTGGCAAATAATGCTTTTCTGATCCTAAAATCTTTTAGGCCCCATTTCTCTTCCTGGGAGAGGGTCAGAGTACTGCTGGAGTTCATGCCCCACCTGGTACGAGGAGATCCTGCCACCAGAGGACATCCCTTTGTCAGGAGAGTTAGATTAAACAGAAACAAAATGCAGGGTGCATCCAGGTGCATCACAGAGTTTTCCTCCCTACGGGGGAAGAAATACAGCTGTTGTGATGTGCATTTGACAATTTTGCATGATAGTGTGGTGTTGCAGCGAGGAGTTGGCGGCTGCAGCCTGTGTTCCGCATCCCACTCCTCTGGACCCCTCTTGCAGAGGCTTGAATATCATCCAGTGCTTGTGCTACAGCAACATGTTGTGGGGGCATTGGACACATAGCTCATGGCCATACTGGCCCAAATGTTGTCCCTCTGCATGGAGAAAGGATGGGAAAAAAATGAAGACAATAGGGGGGAAGCAACTTGTCAAGCCATCAGGAGAGAACGGGATATAATTCGGCTTTTCTGACTTGCTCATACTGCCTCCTTTGCGTGCATGTGTCTCTCCTGTATTTTGCCATGCTTTCCTTCCTGAAAATGAGGCTTAGTACCAGCACCTCTTGTCTGGGCATTAAGCAGAGATATTTTTCTTTTTCTAAGTATATGAGTTAAAAAGTGTGTGCTTTCCAGAGACTCCCCCCCAACCCAATTGTCAGAGAGAGAGCAAAACCTTCCCTTCTCCCCCTGAACACACCAATGCAAAGGAAAACTGCAAAAGCCATCTTCTGTTTTGTTTTCCAGTGGTTTTTTTTCCTGATGTGCTGGGGTTTTCTGGCTACTAACCCAAAAAATGTGTCTGGAAACAAGGCTTTACAGAATTTTTTGGCTTCCATTCAGTTAGAGAAGAGTTTCCTAACTAGCCAGTACTGACTCACGGGATAACTTGCAGCTAATCAGATGAGATTTCTACCTGCAAAACCCACTTGCCCCAGAATAGTGTAAGAGATGGTTTGCTCTGCAGGGTGCAGCTAACAGTTGCCTTTGTCTGCTACCCCAAAACACAGGAACCTGACTGAATCATTGATCTTTTGATCAGTTTTTCCATGGGAGAGCAACACTAGCTGCAGCCCAAGAGCCAGCAGCACGCAGTGCTCAGTCAGATCATGTCTTGGGCAGGGGAAAGAGGAGGAGGTGGGCACAGGCGGCTCCTTGCTGCCCTTGTTGCTGGAGCAGGGCTGCCTGCTGCCTGCCCCGGCTCGGTACTGCCTCTGCTGCCCTCTCCGTCATGCATTTTCCTTTTGTTTTAGTGGGCAGGGCTCAGCCTGTCTCTCCTCAGCATCAGGACTGATTCAGGCCAGACAGATAGGAATCAGATGTGACTTCCAATAAGATCCCTGCCTTTTCTTTGTCCGTGGGATACAGCCGTGTGGATGGAAACTGTGGTGTTTTATTGCTCCTCCTGTTGTTCCAATACTTCTCAGAGAACAGTGTCACCTCATTGGTATTTCCATGTGCAATCTCTGCCTGGGGTACAGTCTTCCTCCCTCCTCTCCCTCTTACTAACCAGATTGTTTTGAGGTGACTAAACCAGGCGCTGATACATGCAGTTCCTTGCCAGGAGGCTTTTCAAGCAGTGTTGCCATTGCTTTTAGGCAGAGCGTGCCCTAGCACGCAGAGAGAGCCGGCAGGGCATCGCTTGTGTGAGCCCAGGAAAACATGGGCTCCGGCACTGCTGAGAGGCAGGGAAGAGGCTAGAGGAGACACGCAAATCTGCTTTCAACTCCTGGAGTGCTAGAGGGATGTGAAGAGGAGCGAGCACCTTTCCGGAGATTCAGATGGCCACGCATTTTCTAGGGAGCAAGTCAGGGAGGAGGGAGGCTGGAAAATGCCTGCTGAAATCCATCCTGGTCTGAACCTCTCGGCCAAAGCTGCCTGGTTTTGGAAGTCCTGACTCAAATACTTGTATAGAGGTCAATGAAAGGATGTTACCCCTCCCTGGAGCCGGGATGAGCTCTGTCAGACCACTACCATGCAACCAACATGGCCCTCCTGGCTGCAGGCACGCTGTCCCAAAGGCATACCCCGAGGAGAGCAAGGGGCTGTAGCGGGGTGAGCACGGGCACAGACCAGCCTGTAGCTGCGCCATCGAGCTCAGCCGCTTTCCTCAACCTTCACCATGAGGGACAAGGACCATGTTTTTCCCTGTGCTGTCCCAGGCCGGCAGCGGTCCCTGTGGTTTCTGTCGGACCAGTTTGGGCGTGTGGCATGGTGCCACAGTGGGCGTTTGCTGAGAGGTCACCCTGGTGCCACCAGCTGCTAGGGCATCGCCACAAGCCCAGGGCTGTGAGCAGGATGAGGCATCTCCATGCGACACATGCTACAGCCCCCGGGGCACCTGTGGAGCCCCCATGGCACTGGCAGGTGACCAAGATGACTTGCAGAGTGACAGTGAATAGGGAAGGGATGTAATGGAGGCTGACCCTCTGCTCCGGCTGCTTGGTGTCGGGGAGCGGCTTCAGAGGCCCTGAACTTAAAACTTAAAAAATGTTTTTCCCTTTAGCAACCCGGGTTTTGCTGCTCTTGGGAAGCCAGCACTGAGAAAGGCATTGCAGCTACCTGGGTGCTAGCTGCCAACAGCCTTCACTACACGGCTGGCCATGGGGACAGCTGGGTGAGCACAGCAGCTCTGACAGCCTTGTTGCCCCAGGGAGCTGGTCACCTGCAGTGGGGCATTCCCTGCTCCTGGGAGCTCCCCCCTCCTCCAGCTTTGGGGGCTGGGGCACTCTGCTGTCAGAGGGTTGGCTGTGTCCAGTGGGTCTGGCAGAGATGCTCCAGGCTGGAGGAGGATGCTCCTTGCCATCTCTCTCAGGATGCCATGACTGGGCTGATGGATGGGGGTGCTTTCCAGGGAGGACCAGTGGCAACAGGGTGCTGTGCTGCACAGGCAAGCAGCTGGAGGGTGCTCAACCCAGGGGAGAGCCCAGCAGGCTCAAACAAGCACAGAACACCCTAACAAACCTGAGCTGAAGAAGCTGTACCTGTGCCACCACTTAAGGAAGTCCCACTCTTGCCTGCGACAGGTGTTTTTGCTCCTTGTTCTGCTGGAGGGGAGTGGCATGGGGGACACGAGAGGCCGGGGGTGCCGGTTCCCATCAGCAGTGAGGTCAGGTCCTGGGGGCTCGCTGCCAAGCTGAGGCTGTTTGGAGCAGAAAGAAGGCTTCTGTCACTGGCGTGGGATTGCCTTCATGTTGCCGCAGGTGTCTATGTGTTCATCTCTTGGCTGGCCAGTACTGCATAGAGCCAATGTGTCTGGCTTCCCTGGGTGGGTTTTTCTCCCTTCTTTGAAGGCTGTTTCTTGGCTCAGGCCCAGTCCTGGATAGTAAGATCTTCTTCAGAGAAGGCTTGGTGTAGGGCCATGTCTCCTGTTTTGTAAGTCTATGGCCTGAACACAGGGAACTGCTGCAGTAGGGTGTCAGCTTGGTTGGGTTACTTACTCTTTGTAGCGTGTTTTGGATGGACACGCACCACTTTCAGCCAGCCTTTGCTTTCAGCCTGGCCACCCAACCCCCTGACTGTGTCCCATGTTACTGATCACCAGAATGGATCAGGGCCCTGAATATATCTAAGGGCTGTCATGAGCTCAGCAGCGTTCCCACAGCTCAGCTGGGTGAGCAGAAATACTGTTGTGCCTGCTCATGGCATCATGATCATCTCCATGAGTAATGGAGAAAATAAAATACATGAGGGGCCAGCTCTGCTCTCCGTGCCCAGTCTGCTGTTGCACTGGAAATCTGGGTGACCTGGGGGTGGAACACACAGGTGACGATGTACCCTGCCTGGAGAGACCTGGTGTGAGACAGGGACTGTTCACAACCTGCTGGTTTCTGTCAGCTGCAGTTCAGGCCTACCTTTTCTGAAGACTTGGAGGCTTTCCTGAGCCTCTGAGACTGTACTATCTCTTCTGAAGAAAGTCAACTTATCACTCCCTAATGGCTGACTGTTGAACCTAAGCACTTGTTTTATGAAGTTTGCACCCAAAGAGCTTGAATCCAATAGATGGGAAATTAAGCAAAAATTTCAGAGACATTTCTCTGCTGGGTACCTACACACAGCACTCCAGATGACTTAGGTGCTTTCTCATAAGTAGTCAGGCCTGTCAGGGTGGTTCGGATAACACCCGACTTCGGGTAGTGCAGATGCCAGTTGCAAATGCACTAGATTCTTGCTATTATAAATTACAGAATAATTGAGGTGGAAAGGACCTCTCAAAGTCTCTCTTTGCCAGGTAAAAAACTGGCTGGAGGGCTGGGCTCAAAGAGTTGTGGTGAATGGAGTTAAACTCAATTGGTGGCCAGTCACAAGTGGTGTTTCCCAGGGCTCAGTACTGGGGCCTGTTCTCTTTAATATCTTTATCAATGATCTGGATGAGGGGATCGAGTGCACCCTCAGGAAGTTTGTAGGCAACACCAAGTGGGGCAGGAGTGTTGATCTGCTTCAGGGTAGGATGCCCCTACAGAGGGATCTGGATAGGCTGGATTGATGGGGAAAGGCCAATGGTATGAGGTTCAACAAGGCCAAGTGCCGGATCCTGCACTTGGGTCACAACAACCCCATGCAGTGCTACAGGCTTGGGGAGGAGTGGCTGGAAAGGTGCCCAACGGAGAAGGACCTGGGGGTGCTAGTTGACAGCTGGATATGAGCCAGCAGTGTGCCCAGGTGGCCAAGAAGGCCAATAGCATCCTGACTTGTGTCACAAACAGTATGGCCAGCAGGACTAGGGAAGTGATTGTCGCCCTGTACTCGGTACTTGTGACGCTGCATCTCGAATACCGTGTTCAGCTTTGGGCCCCTCACTACAAGACAGACATTGAGGTGCTGGAGTGTGTCCAGAGAAGGGCAACAAAGCTGGTGAGGGGTCTAGAGCATGAGTCTTATGAGGAGCAACTGAGGGAACTGGAGTTGTTTAGCCTGGAGAAAAGGAGTCTGAGGAGAGACCTTATTGCTGTCTGGAACTGCCTGAGAGGAGGTTGCAGTGAGGTGGGGTTGGTCTCTTCTCCCAAGAAACAAGTGATAGGATGAGAGGAAATGG
This sequence comes from Anarhynchus alexandrinus, assembly GCA_008711295.1. Taxonomy (NCBI): domain Eukaryota; kingdom Metazoa; phylum Chordata; class Aves; order Charadriiformes; family Charadriidae; genus Anarhynchus; species Anarhynchus alexandrinus. The sequence continues at coordinate 4,066,740 of VUYV01000031.1, read as the reverse complement.
CCTCAAGTTGCACCAGGGGAGGTTTAGGTTGGATATTAGGAAAAATTTCTTCACTGAAAGGGTTGGCAAGCTCTGGGACAGGCTGCCCAGGGAAGTGGTTGAGTCACCATCCCTGGAGGTATTTAAAAGATATGTAGATGTGGTGCTTAGGGACATGGTTTAGTGGGACCTGGCAGTGCTAGGTTGATGGTTGGACTTGATGATATTAAAGGTCTTTTCCAACCTAAATGATTCTATGATTCTTATTACATAAACTTAATCAGTGATGTGACTTCCCATTCACAATCATTTCACTACTGCTTTGTGAATTCTAGCTGTATTTATGTCTTCTAGCAAAAGCTTAAGGAAGGCAGGAACATTGTGGGGCAAGCATATGCATAAATTTACAGAACATCACCTACTCCATAATAAAAAAATCCACAGCAAAGCTCTGAATCCCATGTAAATGCAAAGCTGATTTTTAAGAAATTCACAGAGAGAAACAAGCTACTTGGAGTTTTCCAATGCTTACCAGAAGGTAAGAGTATGCATGCAGATAGCTATTGTAGAGCAGCCCCAAAGCTTCCTAAAGGCCCGTCTCCTCACTTTGACAGATATTCTTCAAACAGAGATGAAGAGAGAGGGCTCACTTCAGGTGTCCATTTACAGACATCTGCAGCTTGCTGGGTATCCAAAATATTTGAAGGGTACTGGCAGAGAAGAAAAAGTACTTTCAGGAAACCCAAACCCTTCCAGGGCAGCAGCTTGAGGCTTGCTGCAATATCCCACACAACCGACAATGACACCGGATTATTACTAGACAAGTTCAACATCTCAGTCCCAGCCCTATTCTCTGCTTGAGAGAGTCTCACAGTAGGATTTTTCAGCCCCTTTGCCTCTGTCACTGGAGAAGCTGGAACAGTTAAGCAGGAACAGTTTTAGGTCAACTCTAAATGCTGTTGCATCTAATGTCAGGAAGAATTCAGATCTGCTTAAAAGGTAAAATAAAACAAGTGTACCAGAATCTTACATAATTTCTCGCCAGCTGACAAAAAGAAAAGCACTTTAAAAGGGTTAATTTTTCCTCAATGTAAAGATGAGACTCAGTCATAGAGGAAAATTACTTTTTTTCTCTGGGTTATCTAGCTAAGAATGCTCTGTCCAGAAACCTATGCTGCTTCTATAAATGTTTAGGGTTTAGAAAATGAAACAACTGCTACGTGACCAGCTAGAAAATTGTAAAGCTAAGAAAGAACCCAATGCAGTCCTACACATGGCAATGAATGCCACAGGTTCTCATCTATGAGGCGTCTGCCCACAGAATAAAATTTTTACAAAATGGGGTACTGTAGAGTCTCTTTCAGCAAACATACTTGGATTCAATGATCAGGTAAAAAAGCAAGTTAACTTTGCCGAGTAAATGAGATTGACTGTGTAGCAATGACACTAATAGTACAGATGAAAAGAAACAGCTCCTAACAGAACGTTTATGCATACAAATCATAATTATTAACAAAAAGTCTTTCCTACACCCCTACTAAGAACACAAAATAAAATGCGATTTAAAAGAAAACAAATACTGCCGCCTAGGGAGCAAGATGGAAATCCACAAGTTCAAGCCCTTCATTCTGACTTGTCTCCCACAGGAGTCAGACCATGGCTCCCCCAGTTAGACCTCTCCCTTCTGCTCTTGCTCAAGGTTCTGTGCTACCCAGGACAAACGGGGTGGCTACATACGAATACAAACTAACACTGGACTGGTACCTAAGAGGAAGAGAGAAGTCTCTCCTGGGTGACTGTTAATGGCCTGCGCCTTTGGAAAAATGTTCTCCGATAGACAAGGGTTTTCAACAGCTAGCAACGTTTTTTGAGCCTTAAACGTTTCAGTGGAAGCCTGGTGGCTTTGAGATGTTTCTATCACACCCAAGAGAACTTCAGGATCTCCAGTCCTGAAAGACTCTGACAGCAATTCAAGGAGAGATGCTTTCCTCCATGTTCAAAGTATGTTACCGCCTCTGGTTGAGAGAAACCTGCAAACCCTCAAAAGGGTGCCTGAAGCAAAGGGGCTGAGCACTTCCAAACTACCCGCAGCTAAGTTGGGAGCTGGAGCGCAGCTGTCCCAGAGAATACACTCGCCATGTCTGCTGGGCAACAGTGCATGGAGTACAGGGCACGTTTTGTTCAAGTACGTTTCCTGGACAAAATTTTTTTTTAATATTTCCACAGGAGGAAGAGTCAGAAATGTAATCAACTGAAAAAGCTCTTCTTTTAGCTCAACCAGGAGCAAACCTGTTCATATCTACCCTTCATTACCAAAAGCCAGTAAGACATCTTCTGACCTTCATTTGATGTAGAGGGATGGCTGCACATTTGCTTCGCAGACAGATCAAGACTGTGCTGATCCTGGGAAGCTAGAAAATATCATAAAATCCTAATCAAACTAAATATTATCCAACCATCTGAAGTCAGACAGAATAGAGATCCTTTCATATCTTGTTTCACAATCATGCCATTCAGCTAGTATAATCCCTTGTTAGCCTCACGCAGATGTAATAAGCTAACGAATGAGAATGCTTGGCATAAAGTTTGTTGATGTCTAAAGGTTATAGTAACATCCTTCTATGTTACTGATTTTAGCTAGTTCATAAATGCCATCAGTAGATGCCAGTCAACACTTGGAGCAATCAAAGTGACGTATGGATTTTAATGCATTTGATGAATCAAACATGGTGGTCACCAAACACTGGTGAGTAGTCCTGTAGTAGTCAATTTTTAATTTCAAGGAAGCTGGGATTTTGTCAGTTCCTGTCAGAGCCAGGCATGGCATGACTCAATGCTGTACACCAGTCTCTCTGTTAAAGAGAAATGCACCTCTTTGCTCCAGCTGGAAATGTATGTTTAAACAGTTTGAAGAACAGCAAGAAGTATAAAGCACAATTTAAAATGCAAGAAGAGAGAGCAAAAGGAAAGCTGGGTAACAGAGCTACAGCAGTTGCAACAAACTTTCAGAACTGTTCCATCCAAAAACCAGTTTGCCTGGAGGGTGAATAACAGTAAGATACATGAAAATAAAAGTCAAGTTAAAAGAAGTTTACAAAAATAAGGAGATTCTGGGCAACTCCTGCTCTCAATGATCCTGTTTATTTACTACAATAAGAAAAGCAATGTAAAACGTTTAAAAGAAAAATAATCTCAAGAGAAAAGAAATACTTCTGCCTTGGTTTAGTGGAAAAGTTAATGCCACCTGCTCCACGGAGCTCTGGGCACCAAGACTGAGAGTGTTGCTAGACCCAGTGCAACGTGGCTATGGCCTCAGCACCGGGGTACTTCATCATGCTCTGAGCCTGCTCGATCACCTTCCCCTCCAAGTAACACACTTCTAGAATCCAATGACTCCAGAAAGAAAGGATGGGAGCATAGTCTGGCTTCAAAAACCTCCTTGCTGGGTGACTTTCCTGAGCAGCAGAGGCTAGAGTTGCCAGCAGTGAAACCATTCCTGCAGCCAAAGAGACAGCTGGGTGACAATTTTGGAAACAACTAGATTGTTGCCCAAATGTTGGGCAATCAGGGCATGTGGAAGTCATCAGTGTCGACCCACTGTAGCTGCTGATGCAAGGCCCACAGGCTGTCTTTCCCTCTTTGCCACTTAATTTTGCTGCTCTAGCACTCTGTCATCTAGACGACTTCCTATCTTACCTGTATGTAAAATGGACCTCTAACAGCACCACTGAAGGCAGCTGGATTAAATCATAAGAGTGAGGACTCTTCATACAAGTAAGCCTTGTCCTAAGGCTTCATAGGAAGCATTCGAGTCCTACTCTAGAAGTGTGAGTCCTACTCTTCATATGAATAAGACAAGCATTGTCCTAAATGTAATGTACAATTTTAATTCAAAACAAAAATAAAGGCCATCATACCGAAATTCACCATCTTTTTGAGCTATAATGTTTCAACTGGGGTACATTATTGGGTTTTTTCCTGAGTTTAGGAAAGGATTTTTTTCTGGTGAGGATTAAGATATGACATAATTAAGCCTTTCTAGCATTGTCCCACATGCACCACGAAATTCTGTTTTTAAACAAAAATTAAGTCCACCATACTAAAATTCTGAGACATCAACTTTTTGATCTATAAATGTTCATAAACACCAAACTGGAATACAACATCGTTTTGGTTTTGTTTGTTTGTTTGTTTTTCTTTGAATTTGGGAAAGCATACAAGTGATGTTTTACATTCAGCTCTGGAAGGATCCGGTTGAGAGCACTGATGGTCATTTCTTTTTCTACATTTTAGTTTTCATCATTGCAAAGCACATCGAGAAGGTGGCACTACATAAGGCAAGAATATCACTTCATAATAACATACGCTATAAGAAATGTTGAAACATTACTTAAAAAGGTACCAAATGTCCATCAAGTTTATTTCAGACTTCTGCTCCTACATAGTAACCCTTCTCCATTAGTCTTCATAGACAGCAGTCCAGAAGTTATTGTGAAATGGTGTTCACCTCTGAAGACTCTGACTTGTTCTAGACGTTCCCAAGCACAGGAACCATTCCACCCACCTTCTCTGTAGATCTCTACTGAATCAGAGGTATCTTGACTTGGATAAGACTAAAAAGAAGTACATACATCTGCACTTCTTCACAAATCTTGCTGTCAAAATTTACCTGTGGGAATTGTCAGAACTTTTTAATGTACAGAAAATTAAGTATAGATGTCAGGGGCAGATTTGGTGAGTAATTACATGGAGTGCTGGATTCACCACTTTTCAAATATGCAGAAAAATAGGAAGATTTAAAGTCAGGTCTAAGGTTATATCTTAAGCATTCATATGCTGGGAGCAGTGCTTTAGTATGATTATAATTGTCAGTCTACATGCTATTTTTAATTTGGATTTGTTTCCTTTAATGTTGTTTACAAAAACAGATGTTTTTTTCTGAGTTTTGCAAAATGAAGTGCAATGCTGTGCACACTTTTGTCAAATACTGAAGGAACAGTTCTACAACTAACAAGAGTGGAGTAGTTAAAGTTCCCTTGTAAGCACAATTAGTTATCAGAACAGAAATACAAAAAGAAACATTTTATCGTTTCCATCCACTTGTTAATTCATAGCATAGCACACAACTACTTTGCCATTTGGTACAATTTGAAAAAGTGAAAATTTCCAGATCTGGATGTGGAAACAGCAGCTGGGAGCACACAGGAACTTTCTCAAGAGGATTTGCCACCAACAGAGAAATTGATTTTCCATCCACAACTGATACCTTGTTGGGAGGCACTGGTCATCTTTCTTTTCCATCCACATATTCTTGTCTCCACATGACCACTTTACCCTAAGCTTCCAGCCCTCCAGTTGTGCCGTACATGACATCCCTCTGTCAATGATTAGTCTTTGCACGAAGGAAACGAAAGCAGACATGTGCTGGAAGAGAAGGATAGCTTTGACCTTTTAAAGGAACTATAAGACAAAAGCATTATTGTTTTTCAAAACCAAAGTCACTGACCTGTGAATGTTCATCAGGCATGCAGTGTGCCGTACACCTCTGCCTGCGCTGCTGCTGCCCAGCAAAGCCTGACGAAGCCATTGTGTGGGGCCAGTGCTAGAGCAGGTGCCACCTGGCTTGGATCAAAAGGTAGAAGCCATCCATGTATTACCTACGCACTGTAAGATGGCCCAAATACAATTCATTTCAAGCAACATGCAGAAAACAGAGGTGCTTAGCAGAACAGAAAGGAACAAACGTAACAAGGGCTATGTGCCCATGTGCATGACAAGTGGGTGAAGGAAAGGACCGAACCCCAGTGCTCCCACACCCTCTCCGTGGGAAGGTCCGCCAGATCCACTCCAGAGTGTACCCTTTTACACCAGTCTTGAGTTTTCCGATCTTGCTTTTATGTTTGCCATGGGAAGTGGCTCTTGGGTGCCAGTCCAGGGTGGTGACACTGGTGCCCCAAGGAGCAGAGCCCAGAGGGCTGGGGGCATGGGGGGCAGCCTGTGCCCCCTGCCCACGCCTCCAGCGCTCCAAAACAGCCCTTACTTGCAGCAGGAGCAGAAAGTCCTCAGATTGCTGCCCCCCACCAGCAGGACCTGCATGTAGGGAGCCCGGGGCAGAGGCTTGGTACATGTCAGGCCACCATCACCAGTTCGGTAGCCACCACAAGAAACCCCTCTGGTGGCTCCCCAGGGGTCACTGGCACCTGCAGTCTCAGATCCTCCCAGAAACCACCAGCAGCCGCTGCCACCAGCACTGCCCATGGCAGAGGTGCTGGGGCCCCCTGGCTCCCAGCTGCTGCTGTGGGAATGGCACTGCGTACCTGCTCATTTCCTTCTCCAAACAACTGACCTACTGGTATACAGTCAGGACATCTCTTTCTTACCCTGTGATCTGTCTTGTGTGAGAAAATAAATCAGGGTTCAGGTTATAATTGTGCTATGGCTATGGTTAAAAACACTGGTTTTAATACAGTAACGATACTTTGTTTAAACAGGTAAACTTATTTATTAAGACGGGCTATACTGAAGGCACACTTAAGGCATTTCCATTTGGACTGTCAGTGTCCCTCTCATTTTCTTGAAAAGTGGCCATCTGCCATATCAGCATCTTCCCATCTTGAAAATTTGGACATCCTTTTTATTTTCACTGCAAGCAGAAGAAAAATATTTTAGAAGAGAAGCACTACACTTGAATTTAACAGAGACCTTTTATAAAGTGGACTCTCCTGTGTCCTTTTATGTGTTCAATTAAATGCAGCAATGCGTTTAATTGCATCACTTATGGCAAACATTACCACAAAGTAACTATGATGCAAAGATTCATGAAGCACACAAACAGAACGAGTAACTCACCAGAGACAGCCTCACGTCAGGCTTTGTTACCTATAAAAACCTGATAAAGCCATCTGCAAATCTGAGAAGTATCAAACCACACGACAAATCTTGCAATGATGACTAAAGTGCCCATTACAAAGCAGTAATGCAAGTCAAACTTCACACTCCCTGAAGTGGGAAACAGTTCTAATGCTTACAAAATTTCCCCCTTTCATGTGGGAAGTAAGTGGGTAGGATGTGCATCCTGATGCATCTCTGCATCCCAGGCTTCACTAAAATTTGAATGTTTCCTTCTTTAGGGAAATTTTAGCCAAGTCTCCCTTAGTTTGGGAACACTTGGTTTTTTTTTTTTAAAGTCCCATACATGGTACTTTGGGGTGCTCTATTTACAAATCTCAGTTTACCAAGCAAGTGCAGATACAAAAAGAAAGTCCTGGAGTGCAAACTTGCCCTAGATCTTCAGTTTGCTTCCCTGTCTTAACAGAATCAAGCTGTTTTACTCCTCCTGAAATTCAAGAGGCTTACAATTACCCCAAAGCAGGGATAATCTGTACTAATAGTTGTATTGGGGATCTTTTAGCCAGAAGGTAGTGGAGCAGATTAGGAATATGAAAGGAAAAATCAAGCCTAGGGGATGTAAAACACGTGTAAAGTTGTAAGGAAAAGCTCAGGCTGAAGGACAGCCCTTACGCTAAACCCTGCAGAGGCAGCTCCAGCTGCTATGTCTGTTTGCAAAGAGCTTGTGGTGCTGCCAGACTAGGTTTAAATTAAGATCAGCTGTTCCCACTGCTACTGGACGATAAGTGTGGAAGAGACCTGGGATTTGCATTTGAACACCCACTTAAGAATGCCTTACATCGAAACTTTAAAAAAAAAAAAAAAGGCAGGGAGGAAGACCAGCTTTGGTCTTGTAGTTAACGGGCTGTGCTGCAGAACCAGGATGAGCAGGGCTTGTGCTGCACCTTTGCTCCAGGTGTCTCATGTTATCATGGACCAGCCACAGCAAGCTCACCTGCAGTACTCCTGGTGCACATGGGTTTCTCCAGGTGCCCACAGAGTCTTGCATGTAAAATGTTTGACTGTAAAATGCTGATTACTGCTTTTAAACCACAGCATTTCAAACTGCTGTGACTTCATCCTTTAACAATTTCAGCTGAATAACTGTTTGTCTGCTTATGTGAATATCACGTGGAGCTATGTAAAATGCTTTATCAATGTCATGGAGCAACACTCCTGTTTCCTCCAGTTATCTTGCCAAAAACCTAAATCTTATGGATTGATTGGATTATTTCTGACAAATCTCTATCAGCTTTGTTTGCTCTCTTTTTTACCTCTGGCTGTCTACAAGTCAATCACTTAATAACTTACTCCAGCACTCTTCTAGGCAGCAAAGATGGGTAGGCTCCTAATATGTAACATGCCAGCACCTCTCTTCTCCCCTTTTCACAGGCTGTACTGTGTGTGCCCTTTGAGTCCCTGGTTGTTTTTTTTTTTATTCCCAAACTGTAGGTTTACCAATTCTCTTTGCAAATTCTCATTTGCTTGGGTAGTTTGTGCTGTACTCGGGTGAAAATGTTACCAAATTCTGCAGATCTGCATACCTTTAAACATACTTTGACACACTTTGGCACCTCCTTAGAAATACTGTTTCCTTCAGTGTCCTTTGATACCTTTGACACTTCCCTTATTCTTGCCTATGTTCCCTCTATCTCGGTCATTTGAATTTTGTAAATTATCTGGTCACAATTAATCTTTCCCCTGCCCCAAACTCAGAAACATATTTCAGCCTTCCCTTTCTTGAGATCTATCTATTTGTAATTTTTGCCCATCACTGCTGTTCTGCTACTCTCACTTCTTCCCTCTGCTGGAAACAGAAATTCTGTTATTTCATGAATATAAATTGCCTTTCACCATCAAATTCAATTCATAAGCAGTTTGTACTGAGAGGGCACTCTGTAGGTTTTCCAGTCAATCATAGTAGGAGGTAACAATGCTCATTAAGTACTGATTTTCTATGTTTTCAATTTGTTTTAAAAAAATATTAAATTATTAAAGAATAAAATACCCTCTCTCAAGTATCAGGAGATCTTTTTCTTGAGTTTTAGACAATCTGAATGGTAAAATCGTATTTTCTCCTAACATTTTGCATTCTTACTCTTCTCTGTGAAAGGAAGTACGGGAGATTGGATCTTGAACATAAACATTTGATAGTGAAAGCTGCATTTTGCGTGGGATCTTTCCTGTTTTCTGTTGGAGAGTGTGGAAGAGACCAGCATTATATTTAACGGTAATATGGCACTGTATGAATGTGACAGGCAATGTCACGCTCTGAGATGCTCCTCCTTAAGAATTACAAAAGTGAATATTCAGTAGATCCAGCTAACAGAATCCAATCTAAGTTGTTTACAGGTATCATGATAAAAGCCGTTGCAAAGGATTGACAGTTGAGAAGACACTGCTAACCCTGCAGTTTTTCAGTGTGAACAATCCAAAGCCACTAAACTATTAGTTAATTGGGGTGCGAGGGTGAATATTTTGCTTGCATATGGGGAAGGGAAGGTTAGGAGGCCAATTAAGTGAGTACCTGTTCGAAAGGCAGAGCACACACTCGTTTGAGTAGGTCTGTCCATCGGTCCCACAGACTGGATTGTAGTCCCTTGGACACCCAGGCACACCGTACTGGTAGCAAGCAGGCTGGGGAAGAACAGGAACACAAAATACGATACCCCATGTGAAACAGGTCTCCGAAGGACACCGGTGCGCTTGTGCACAGAAAGGAGTGCTCAACAGGAGCTGGCACAGTGTTATAAAGTGCTGTGTTATCTTTCATGCCTCTATGGGTATTTATCGCTGGAGGCTTGGCTTCTACTGCCCTCAGCTGTGGGGAGAGACCACCTGGGGCATCTCCTGGGGCATCATCTCCTGCGGCATCTCCTGGGGCATCTCCTGGGCTGAACAGGAGCTCCTTTGGAGCCAGTTCACCCCCACACCCCCCACACCCCCCGGTACCCCTGCTCAGCGCCGAGGCTCTGGACCCAAGCCCAGGGCTCTGGGGAAGGGTCCTGGTTGGTGACATGGAGGGCAGGCGGGACCGTCCTTCCCGGAGGGTGACGGGTCAGGCCGTACTCACCGGGATGCTGGCAGAGGCTCCGGGACAGGAGAGGAGCCCTGTGGAGAGCAACCGGCGTTAACGGCGTCTGGTCCCGACTGGATTCGCCCCGTCCCAGCAACGGACCGGATTCCCCCCCAGCCCCGCGACCTTCCCCCGACCAGCCGGTGTCCGGTACCGTTCCGTGCCGATTCTCCCCCCTGCTCCCCGGCTGGTAGATGACCGCTACCGGCGCGCCCCCCCGCCCCGCCCCTAAACCGGCCGACGCCCGGTACCCGATTCAGATTTCCCCTTCCCCGGGACGGGACCGGCCGGGGCACGGTACCGGTCCGCCCCCCCATCTTCCTCCCGTCACTGCCCCGGCGCTGTGCGCCCGGTACCGGCGAGGAGGGCGGGCAGCAACACCAGCACCGGCACCGGCACCGCCATNGGGGGCCGGACGGACACTTGGATGCCACGAGGGGACCCGTGTTGAGGACCCGTGGGGCACCCACGGGAGCTGGAAAGCCGCGAGAGATACCGGAGAGGCCGGGAGTAAGGATGCACCGCGGGGAGCGGTGTCACCCGTGGGGCTGGAGGCGCCGGGAGGGGTGGGGAGTGGGTGTGCTGTTCTCTCCCCTGTGGGTTTGGGGAGCGGGTGGGCACCGCCAGAGGCACCCCCGGGGGTGGAGAAGGAACAGGGGATCCTCCCCGGGGGTGGGGGGGGATGTGGGGTTAAGGTGCCCGAATGCGGTCCTTGGCAAGCAAGCCCGTGCCTGCCCTACCAGCATGTCCCCGTGGGGACGCTTATCCCTACCATTTCCACGGGGAACCCCCAAAATATCCAGTCGTCAGCAACTAACCGAGCTCTGCTTCCGTGATCCGCCAAGCAGTGCAGAAACCTCACCAGGGCCACGCTCACGGGATGGAAAGGTTTAACTTCAGGGCTGTGCCCGGTTGTAATCTCAGCATTCCCTGGGATTCCCCGCTTGACTTCACCTCATTAGCGTTTGACTTCACCTCCTCTGCTTTGATTGCAGAGTGACTCGGGCAACGTGGGGTAGTTGGAAATACGTGTGCAGTGCCATTGTGGCTGTTAAGGTCATAGCCCCCCGTCTCGTCATAAAGTGACATGAGACGGTTTGTGCTGAGCTATGAATGCATTCCTGCCAAGAGGAAGAGAAAATTAATACAGCCCCAGCAATAAAGCCACGCTGCCTGCATCCAAAGTTGTGGGAATCCGGGCTAGCGGGGGCTGGAACAGCTTGGCATACTGTCCTGCCAGCATGACCGGGTGTCTCGGCAGCGTGGCTCCCCAGAGTATCTCATCTGTCAGTCGCTGATAAGCGTGGTTAGCTTTGCAAAGCCGGGGGTTTAGCTTTACACACAGTCTGGCTCTGGAATTGTTTTTATGCAGTTTCCTAAAATCTAAGGTATGGGCTTCTTGTGAAATGGCCTGTGCTCGTCTGTATGAGCTGGGGCTTACACCTGTCAAGTGTTTTGATAAGTCCATATGCAGGCATCACACTCATCCTTCTTGCCTCTGTTTCAGCCTCTGGGTCCTTCCAAGCACGGCTTTTCTTCTCCTGTGTGTTTCTGGTAGTGTGCCCTTCCCGCATGGCGTCATAGTGAGGTTAGTTCATTATCTGCTGAATATGTGCTGATTCCTCCAGGTAACCTCTGCAAATTGATTTCCGTTCAGAGCACAGCTTTGAAATGAATACCCATCCCAAGGCACGCTTCATACAAAAGGCTCTGGCTTGGATATTGCAAGCGAGGTGCCTAATCAGTGTGTTTCATGGCTGATGGAGCATGTAGAGGGGTATTTCTCTCTGCTGGATCTCCTTCCCTAGCTTTGACCAAGTTTTTGCCCCAGCTTTGCCTGCTGAGCCATTTGAGAAGAGTGCATCTTTCTGCTACCTTGTTATTGGTGGGGTGGTTGCTGGATTTGCCGTTTTTGGGGGACCTTTAGGTCCCAGAGACATGTCCTTCAGAGAAGGAGGTTTGTCAGGGGGTTAAATACTGGCAAGTTAGACCAGGATGGGTTTCCTTGCTTCTTGAAGGTGTGATTTTTCAAAGGAAAAGGTGCCAGCTGAAGGCGGAGAAAGCAAAACCAAGGGTAGGAGTTACCTCTTAAGTTGTTCATTTCTTAAGTTCGTGTCACTAAACAGTTGTGTGCAAAACTCTTGCACAGAGCTGTGTTTGCACAGGAAAAAACCCAAACACAACAAACCAAGTAAGAGCTCGATGCCCCATCTGTTGCCAGCCCAGACAAGCTTTCTCCTGGACAACTCCAGCACAGCAAGCACAAGATGGATGTGTACTGTCATCACGTCACCTAGAAGAATAGCTGCCCCCTAAAAAAAATTCTCCATACTAATGCATTTTTCAATGATTTAATTACATGCTCATCCATTTGTTGCACTTGATCCCAGATAAATGGGGTGAATGGAGCCATTTTGGGTTAACATCGCTTTAGTTGCCTCTCTGTGACAGTAACGCGAACTCATTCAAAGCCATGTGTTCTGTCCCAGATGCTTTCCCTTGATGTTGCAGAGAAAATATGGAAAAGTAATCTGCAGGTGCTTTATTAACTCTCAATGCAATGCTCCTATTTTAAATCGGTGCCGGTCCAGCCTCCTCATGGAGGAATGCTGAAAGCATTTCCTTTCACTTGTTCAAAACTCTTTCCACTGAGAGTATTTAACTTTGCCTTATTTGAATAAAATTTCAGATACAGGTCTTTAGGGAAGGGAAAATGAAAAAAAAAGAGATTTTAAAAAGAAGAAAATATAACTTACACAACTTTTCTTCTGGCAAGATAGAATATCTATTAGAAAATACCCATTTTCTTCCATAAATTATTAAGAACTGGAGGTGAGGAAGATGACAATTATGCGGGGGGCTTCTTAATAGCCTTTGTATCCTGTTAACACATTTCTGATATGAATGCTGAGTCACTGGAAAAGAAAATTGCAGAATTATTTGCATGTCTCCTAGAAGTTATCTTGTTAAAATCAGGTAACTGATTAATAAACATGGAAGATAGTAATGATCCTGGCATATAGGCTGCAGGAAGCAATACATAATTAGAAGTTACATCCCTACAGAGAAGGTCTGTTTCTGCCTTATGCTTAGTGGAATAATCCTCTGTGCTCCGAAACTAGAATTTGTTTGAACTTTGGTCACTTTTCTAAGTAAATGTATACGACTCCCTGAAAGAAAAAAGTTCCTTTGGTGAGTTTATATGTACTTCATATTCTTCTGCTGCCCAGCGGTTAGGTACTAGCAAGGTTGTGACCCAACACATAGAGATTTTGTGACTGACAGATTGACTAAGGGCAGGTTTCACACCAGAAGTGTGTGCCTGTGTCCTCCTGTTGGAGTAAAGAAGTGTTACACATGAGAGTCTATGTTTGGCCTGGAGAACACAGGGCATAGTTCAGAGCTTCAGGTTCACCTAAGAAGAAAGTGATTGTATAGGAAGGAGTGACTGAATACTTACCACTGCTTCCAGCGTGGCTGGTGTGAGGTCTGGCTGCATCTTGGAAGAAACAAAATAAACCAAGCTGCTTAGCAAAACCTTTGGGGTTGAAACTCTTCTGGTGCTCCTCGGTCTTGCTGCTGCTCCAGTGAGTGCTAGCCAGGTGCTTCTGAGATGTACCTGCTGCGAAGACTGGCCACCGATCATGACCAACCTACTGAGGGTGAGAGGAAGGTGAGGTCCTTGTATGGCTCCACCTGTATAGTTTATCCTCAGCCACTCATGACTGCCCTGCTTGCTGGAGATGTTCAGCTGCTTGGGTCTGCCTGTGAGAGTGTTTCGTCTCTTAAATCTCTGCAAATCAGCCAGGTGAGCAGAGACCTACTGCTAAAAATCCCCAAGTACTCCAGCCACATTGGACTGAAGTGGTGACCTCTGGCACAAGGCCATGGCATGGGTAGCCCCAGCTTATTCCAAGATGAGAAAGTTTGTTCCCTATCTCCCCCAAACCAGTCTAAGCAAAAGAGAGACAGTTTTTATATACAGTCAATAATGAGTAGGTCTTAAATGAAACAGATAGTAATTAAGGCAGGTATCAACAAACAGCAGTGAAAAGAATTTGGTTGAATGTGGACTGGATTCAACATCGAGGAAAGCCTTTAGACAAAGAATGATAAATGCCATCATCTGATGTTCCTTTTTAAATAATTGAGTCCCCCTGTGAAAAACTGAACTTGCCTCACTCTTGGTGTTCCTCAGAAAGAAAATGTGTTGAAGACCTGTGGACTCTGACATCTTCATCCTTGGGGATTTCCAAGACTCAGATAGACAAGGTTACATCTTCGGTGAGGTTGTTGGGAAGGGACCCAGAGGTCATTTACAGCTATCACTGCCATGACTCTATGTCCCTGTTCCTGAAATTGATTCAGAGCTTTCATCTGCTTATTCATACTGCGTTTACTTATGCCGCCTATCCTCCTAAAATCAATAAGCATCAGGCACTGGAAGGATGGAGACAGCCCAAAACTCATGCCTGTGCTAAGAACTTTCACCAGTATCATTTTGCGACATTTCAATACCGACAAAACTCTGGATACACAGCTTAATACAGATATCAAAAATTTATTTGGTGGTGTCATTTAGTCCTGTTATTTGAAATGGTATCACCTTTGTTGGGAAAGAGGCATTGGCTGGTATACCTGCGCTGGGATGGGTGTGCCAAAGCTGAAGGGACACCAGGTTGTTATTTGTCAGGTCCTCAGGAACATATCAGTGAGACACAGGCAATTTCTGGGAGTGCAGAAGTGCCTGCATTGCAGCAGAAAGGTCTTCAATATGTTCTTTACTCTTCTACCACCTGAAGAAAATTGGGTGAGGATCTGGATTATAAACCTTAGCAGCATTCTCTGTTATTCTCTGATTCATGGAAAGCTTTTGAATTAGTGGATTAACACCTACTTCAGGCCTCTCCCAGTTCCTCAGAGAGTAAGACCACTGAGCCTAATAAAAAACCTCATTATTTCATGAAGATGGGACAACTGGAGAGCTGTTTGGCACTATTTAGTGAAATGAAGTCTCTTTGCAAACAGGGAGTCAGACTGCTTACCACTTTGCTCAAGCACAATACCAGCATGGGCTAAGGTGGCAGGGCAAGTTGGGAACAAGCTTCAAGACACCAGTTCTCAGTATAAAAATAGTTCACAGTCTTGAAAGAAAGCTGATCTATCACCTCATCTGCTTAAAACAGTGTCCTGGTTTCAGTTGGGATAGAGTTAATTTTCTTCCTAGTGGCTGCTGTTTTGGATTTTGTATGAGAAAAATGTTGATAACACGTATTGTTTTAGTTGTTGCTAAGTAATGTTTATAGTAAGTCAAGGACTTTTTCAGCTTCCCATAGAAGCTGAGAGAGAGCATAGACAGGACAAGCTGGCCAAAGGATTATTCCATACCACAGACATCATGCTCAGTATATAAATGGGGCTTGGTGAGGGGGGCAGGGATCTGCAATCGCTGCTTGGGATGGGCAACTGATCATCGGCTGGTGAGAGCAATTTGTGTTGTGTCACTTCATTTTGTATATTCTTTTACCATTATTATTATTATTATTTTTCTCTTCCGTTACTGTTCTAATGAGCTGTCTTAATCTCAAGCCACAAGTTTTTTTTTTTTCCCTTTTTCTTCCTCTTCTCCCTACCCTACTGGCTGGGGGGGGAAGTGAGTGAACGGCTGCATGGTCCCAGTTGCTGGCTGGGGTTAAACCATGACAAAGACATAGGGAGAGGTCCAGGTGCCAGCAGGATTGGGACTAAGGCACTGGATTGCCCGCTACCTTAAACTGGAGGATTCAGCAGTGTGGTGTGGAATATCCTCTCTGCCACAGGCTGTGATGGATGCCAAAAGTTTAAAAATGGAAGAAAAAATATAGAGTTGCAGAGCAAGAAACCATAGGTGGCCTTAATAGCATGAAAATTCCCACTTGAACAGGTTCCTGCAGGCTGCTGCAGGCAGGAAAGTGACACAGGAGAAGTCTGGCTGTGCATTTGCTCCAGTTTTCTCTTCTCTTGGCCATCTCTGCTGGCGTCTCTTGGAGAGAGGAGGCTGGTGAGAAGGATGCTACAGTCACGCATAACCTGCAGTTAAGGTCCTCCTGCAGCCCCCAGTCATATGGGGGAGGATGTTTGCATCCAGTGAAGCAGCAGGAGGGTGCAGCTGGCTCGCCTGCGCTGCTTCGGGCCGTCTGGCAGGGCACGGGGCTTGGGCACGTCCCAGCTGTACTCGTGCCACGCATGTGACTCTCTTGCCGTAAGTACGGGAGCATGCCTTTCCACCTGAGTAATTATTGGGGTAAAAGCAAGCAACGCCCTTGAAGGAAAATAGCACAGGACAATCAAAAATGTTTCTGAGCTGCTTTTCAGCACAACAGCCTGGGGCGGCTCTGCTGAAAGCCTCTTTCCTAAGGCACTGGAGGGTCCCTGCTTCTGGTGAGACTGGGGGTGCCCAAGAAATGGTTTGGCACTTGCTAACTGGCTGTTTCTGCCAACTTG
Organism: Anarhynchus alexandrinus; assembly: GCA_008711295.1. Classification (NCBI taxonomy): domain Eukaryota; kingdom Metazoa; phylum Chordata; class Aves; order Charadriiformes; family Charadriidae; genus Anarhynchus; species Anarhynchus alexandrinus. The sequence goes on along the minus strand of VUYV01000031.1, from coordinate 4,050,314 downwards.
AATCTGGCACAGCAGCAGAGCAGAGAAGGACAGAGGGGAAAGAGATGATTTTCCTGAACATTTTCATCTCCCTGACAATGATTCCTGTAGGGAAGAAGTCAGCAGCACCGAGCAGACTAGTAAGTTTTTGCTGTAAGTCTGGGTTTGTTGTGCAGGGGGGATTGGTTCCAGTTGACAAGCTGCCTCCCTGGCCAGGTCCAGAGCGCTGAGCTGTGGCATCACCTCTAATTTTGGTAGACTCCTCCAGGCTGTTTTTGTAAAGGCTGGGTTCAAAGGTTCGCAGAAAGATGTGGAGGAAGCTCCTTGTCTCACCACATTCCCTCACCAGCCTGTCAGTGGCGTTCCCACCCCCACACCAAGAAGAGATTGCTCTGGGGGTCCTATCTGTCACACACAGCCCATGAATCATTCACCTCAGCTGTACAATCCCACATTTGCAATCCCACGTAGCCCAAAAGACAGGATCCAGGCCTCAGGGATTCAATTATATACATGCCGCTCTGTCTCTCCTTCCTTGATCCCTCCGTGCCCATTCATTTTACTCCATCCCGCGCTGTTCTCTGCTGTAACAGTCACAGACGGGCAATTTGTCCTCTCCCATTTCCCACATGAACCCCATCGATCACCTCCTGCCTTTGAAATTAATTTACTGGCTGGCCGAGTGCCCGCTTTGCGTCCCTGGCTCCCTCCCATCTGTGTGTAACGTGGGGGGTGCTCCCTGGAGGGGGGAGGGAGCATCTCATGGCGGCTGCGTGTGCTGCCTCCTACTATGGCCCCGAGGACTGTTTCTGACCTGTGGGCAGTGCTGCTGGATGGCACCGCGGCACGTGCTGTGGGATGGTGGGGAAAGGGCCGTTGTGAGTTACCCACGGGATCCTGGAGGATCTGCTCATGCCCTCAGTCACCATCACAGCACAAAGCAGCAGCAGCCTTCTGCCCGGCAGAGAAATGTGTGTGCATTGCTGTGATGCTCAGCCCTGAGCGAGGGCTTTAGTAGTCCCCGGAGCCTCCAGAAACCTCCTGAAGGGGTGTCCTGATGGGCAGAAATCAACAGTTTTCCTTTTCTCTCTCCTCCAGAAGTTTTTTCTGCTGTTGTTTTCAACTCGACCAAGCACATCCATCTCCTTGATCTGTCATGGACAGATTTACAGGTGCTGGCTTTGACTTCTGCTGTCTGTCTGTGTGCTAGTTCAAATGATGTATGGCAGACCAGGGCCACACATCCTGCTACAGGGGAAATGCACTTCATCTTAGTGATTTGCCCTGGGATCATAACCACTTTGGAGGGAGGTGGCTGGTCCCAGTGGCATTTCTTATGTCAAAAGTTTACTCAAAGAGCAGAAACTTTGAAGACGGGCTGTAAAAGCTTCTTTTAACTGCTGAAGCTGTTAAAGGAGACAGGAGTCTGCCTGGAAGGCTGCTCACCTTTTTCTAGTGCTAAGGCTAAACCCCACAGATGACCTGCAGCTATAGAACAACAGCCAGGCTGGTGGGTCAGCAGAAACTGTTTTCAGTTGTGAAAGGGCAGAGATTGTCCATGGGGGTGTGTGTGAGGAAAACTGATGCTGCATCAGCACAGTGCTGATGTTAATTGATCAAAGTTAATTGATCCAGCAAAGCTTGCTTGTCTTATTTCCATATGGGAAGACACTTTGAAAAACCAAAGGCATCTTCTGTAACGGCCACCTATTTCTCACAAAGCGGGTGGTTTCAGCCAGGGCAATGTCCATCCCAAGCTGCTTTCAGAGACAGCCTCATACCCTCTTCTGTCTCTTCACCCTGCAGGAACAGGCTCTGTGCATGGAGTGGTCACCTGAGAAATGCCTAATCCAAGCAAAGACTGTGTTCCCCATCTTTGTCCCAGCAGAGCTTCTGTCCAGCTTCTAGTGCCCTTCGTCTGGGTTTGTGGGACACGAGCACTGTATGTGATCTGTGCCAGGGGGAAAGGGCTGCTGGTAGCTATCACCATGGCAGAGGGAGGGCAGGTGGAAGGGAGGACAGGCAGTAGTGTCAGCATCCACATTTTCCTTGTGCCTTGTTTATGCAGTGCTGTGTCCTGAGCATGTTTCATGGCGTGTGCTGCAGCTCTCTCTGACCCCATAAATGAAGGTATTCTTTCCCTGGGAAAACCCACCCAATGTACTTTATGGTCTCCAGGAGTGAGGATGAACTGCAGATAAAAGAATTTCAAAGTTGGCTGGTATATCGCAGCCAGGGTCAGTCAGGCTTTGACACCTGTCTGCCTGATGGATTGTCTGGTGAATGGAGGATAAAAAGACCTTTATTCACCAGGCAAGTTAAGAGATGGCTCAGAGATGGAGATGAGTTTGCTGCAAAGGTGGCAGGCACCATCCCCATGAAAGCTCAATGCTGCTGAAGGTTGTGCCTTCCCTGTGAAGGCCAGTGTGAAGGTGCCACTTCATGATGGGTGTGTGCGTATCTTGCTGCCTGCACCACTGCCACCCACAGCTGCGGGGTCTGTGTTTTTGTTAGAAACCTGCCATCGGTCAAGAGAGAACAGCAAAAGGAGGAGGTGACAAAGCCTGGGGCTTGTTGTAGGCACCATTTCTGAGTGGCGCTGCTGGATGGAAGACCTACAAAAGGCAGGAGTCCCCAAAACACTGCCTGGGCTTGAGGGTGATGGAGGAAGGTATATCTCAGCTTTGTTTCCCCCTCACCCTTTTGTGGCCTGACCTGGCCCATACTGCTCTGTCACAAAGCTGTGGTTTCTCTTGCTCTTCTTGCTTCTACATTTGGCGCAATATCTGGCACCTGGGGTGTGTATTGGTAGGCCTGCATTCTAGAGAAAGGTTTTTTTTTTTAAATAGTGTTTGAAATGTTTTTTACATGCACTATCTTTTTTTCCAACAATAAAGGCAATTTTCACGTGTAATGGAAAAATCTCAGTTTTCCTCTAGATTTTCAATTCCTCTCTTCCCCATATTTTCAGGGAATATTTTAAGGGCGCTGAAAGGGAGGAAGAAAAAAATATTTTCTGTCTTTTGCAGATGGTTCTGTTATTGCAGAGCAGAATCGCAGTTATGCGAACTGCTCTGTAGTTCAACACGAGAGACCAAGGCTCCCCAGCCGTTATTGGAAGTATCACGCTTTTGGATTAGTTCCACGCCCGCAAGCAATGAGACTTTAGGAACTGCAAGAGCTTCGTATATTTTTGTCTATCAGTGCTCTCAAGCTCCACTTTTCTGATCTGTGGGGCACTCTTGAACTGGTTCACGTGATTCAAATCTTCCCTAGGAAGAACAGCCACACCTCATCTGTGCCTTAGGAATCCCTATTTTGCAAGATTCTGGTGGTTTCTTTGCAAGAGATTTTAATGACTTGGAGGGGAGGGAACGGTGCAAGAGCGACAGTTCCTGGCCAAATTAAGTGACCCAGCTGAGACATCAGGATCTGGCCATATGAGGCCAGGACTGGTTGGAGGTGTGCGGATGGTTTTTCCCGCTCCTGCTCTGGCTCAAGGAGTCTGCAGGCTTGTCCTTGTACCATGTGGTGGCAGCCTTGCTCACGGTACGTGCTCTGCGTTGCCTGCTCGCCTGACTGGTTTTGTTCGCAGCATTTTTTAGGGTGAAGAGCTCAATGGACCATACACGCTGTCAGCTGGATAATACTGTACTGTAATGTAGTATGTTCATCCCCACAGCATCAGCAATGCACAACCGCTTCCTTCCCTTGCTGTGCTGGAGACTTCTATCATTCATTGTGAAACAGCCCTGTTGTGTTGGGCTGGGTGCTCCAACAAATATTGTCAGGGCCACACGAGTGACAGGGCTGTGCAGCAATGAGGATGTGAGGATATTTGGGGAATGGGAGACCTCACCCAGCCTTTCAGATCCCTGCCTGGCAATCCCAGAGGCTTCCAGGAGCTGTGAGCAAGGACTGGTAGCAGGGGCCATCCCTAGCTGAGTCCCTTCCCCGTTTCCCTGCTAATTCACGCAGGATTTGCCTGCTCTGTACTGCATGTCACTCTGAGCCCCATTTTGGAGGGCTGGGGTCTCTTCTGCTGACAGGTTTGCCTGTGCTGGTGCTTGAGGGGAGGAAGGAGACAGGTGGTATTTATTTGGATTGAGCTGCAGTGTTGTGCTTGGTGGGGCTTTTCAGCAGCAATGGCTTAGCAGGTTGTGGGCATACTGGGGAGTGAGTCACCAAGCAGTAATGACAGTAGGAAGAGGAGAAGAGAAATGCTTCAAGAGTTGTTTAGCTTTTCCTGATGGGAGCCAGACACGGGGGCAAGGTTTACTTGGAGTGGCAGAAGGCATCTAAACTGAAAGGTCACCGGAGGTGATCTGGGGACACAGCTCAGCTGTGGTCTCTGTCTCGAATCCTCATATGTCCCTGTCACCAGCTGATGTGGAGACTTCTTGGCAGATGCATATGATGTTGACAGGAGAACTTTCTACTTGTCAGCTTCTCTAGCCACCAGGAATCTTGTCAGGCTGATGTGGCTGTCCCGAGGCATGTTTGCTTCCGTGCAATCTGGCTTTACTAGAAATCATCCAAACACCTCGTATTTAAACGGAGAAGCACTTACTGCTGTAATAAAAGCGTCTGCATGGAGATTACAGTGTGCCGTGACTGGTTTACACTTCACTGAGCCCCAGCAGAAAGGATGTGTGTGGTTTGCAATACTGTTTTTTTCCCCTTAATTCTGGCTTTTGCTGTTGTTTCCGATCAGAGATGCATATATGGGATAGTAATTAGTTAGGAAATATTTTTCAGGCTGCATTTTGGCAAATGCAAGGCTACTGTTGGTCATTTTGCTCTGCAATAAATGCTGGCTAGGTGGCCTAAATGAGGAAGGCCACATTTGCTATGCTTCAGATATGTGTGCCACACTGAGGACTGGTACCCTGTGGGCACCATTACTATGGCATCCTGCAAATCCCAGTTTCCCTACATTTAGAGACCCTGCTGCTTGCAGGCACTTAACCCCATGATAACGACCAGAGTATAAAAACCTGCAGACAGAATAGGGGGGGAAGTAGATAGGAAGCTGATCTCACAGCATTTTTCTTAAACATGTATTTAAACTATTTGGAGAACTGAGTCTGGGCTGGTGGGTTTCCTTTTCAGCTTATAGCACAGAGGAAACCCTTTGCAGCAGATCTACTTAGTGCAGGTGGCTTTGGGCTTCAAGTGGAGGGTTTGGAACTATGAGATGAATTTGTTGTAAGAATCAAGTGTAGTGCAGTAACTAACGACAGAATAATATCAGTATGGAGCTTGGGAATGAACTACAGTTGCTGATGGCAGCGTCTTCAAGTGCAAAGAATGAAGAAGTTGTGGCTTCTTACTTGCGTGTTTGCTATTACTTTAGCATGGAGCTTTTCCTGCTGGTAAGTGGCACCGTGCAAGCTCCTCACCCTGTTGCATTGGTCCAGGAGGAGATGTTCCCTGTTTTACTGTGATTCCCAATAGTTCCTTGCTCATTATGAGGTTTATCTACCAGACTCTGGAAGCAAACTGGTGGTTAATGCTGAGGTTGCCCCTGAGGACTGTGGCTATACTGCCTGCAGGAGAGGCAAGGAGTGACCTGGCCTGTGGAGCAGCACACTTGGGTACACCTAGCATATGGGAAGCCTCTGTGTGAGCAGGTGTGTGGAGAAAGGTGGAGCTAAAACCGAGGCCCCAAATGACACCATTCTACAACTATAATGCTCTGTCCTTTTAAAAATGCCTTCAACCTTGGGTCAGGCCTGCTATGTTTAGGATGGACAGGGTTACTGACATTGTCCCCAACTCTGTTAGAGGTGCTTGGGGCGGTGGGTCCTCTTTATTTTGGGAATGATGGCGTTAGAGAAACAGAAAGGTATCAGGGATATATTCTAACTGCTCAACTCCGACTTTCTTTGGTTGCTTCCAGCTCAGAGTCTGAGCAGGTGGTGATCAGTGGCTGCAAAGTCTCATATGCCACATGAAGGGAGACAAGAAGGGCTGGAGGGAAGCCTCAAGCTCTGCTGTCCTTCTAAGACTGGGGGAAAAAGGCTTCTTGTCTGTGCATCTCAGAGTAATCTTTGTGGATGAATTGGATATGCAGCAATCCTCAAAGGTGAATTGATGCTCTGTCCACCTCAGTTGTCTCTTCAGTCCCTTCTTCTGTGTTCTGCATGCCCATTCCCATGGTGACTATACCTGACATGGACACATGGACACCTCTGCAGTTTCTAGGAGATATCAGCAAGCCTCTTCTGTTGACAGCTCAGGACTGCACATGGAGCAGAAAGTGCAGTGGAAAATTGGGCCTAGGACCACTGTTCAGAGTAGGCATTGGTTTGAGTCTCCCAAAATGCGGTAAGGACTAGAAGCAGAATGCCTATGGTCTGTGCTCAGTCGGTGCCAAATCTGGAACATGCACCCCACCAAGAGCATTGCTGAGAATTAGAGCTTTGTCCAGAAGTTTTAAAGAAATTAAAAATTTTCACTCTGAAGTGCAGCCTCAGCCTTGTGCTAGTGGAGCTTCTAGTTGCTGCCATAAGGGCAGAGAGGACAGGCTGAGCTTGCAAACCCCCTGTGGGCATCCTCCAAAGCCTATCAACATCAGGAGCCAAAGAAGTTGCCTTGGAAACTGTGATGAAGCTGAAGTTGCAGGGAGCTCCTGGCAGGCTAACTGGAATTGCAACGTAGATGCTGTCCCTGATGCTGGCATCAGACAGAGCTCAGTAGTCCTGGGGATTGTCATCCCAAGCCAAATGTTAGAAAGGGCCATCCTGGTATAGCAGGGGGCCAGGCAGCTTTTCAGTGGCAGGTCTGCCCACCTTGGGGAGCATGAATAGAGGCAGGGTTCATATCCAGGTACTTTCTCCTCAGGGAAAGAGTGATGTGAGTCAACTGTGCCTGTTCCGTGGTTGTCTTATCCTCTTAGAAAGATAAGTGAGCAAAGCAGGTACTTTTGCAGCAGTGGAGGAAGGGGATTCTGCATGGAGTGGGAAAGGAGATGGACTGAAAGACCAAGCAGCAGATAATTTGCCCAAGGGACAAAGAGAATGAAGCGGGTTACTCACTTTTTTTTTTTACACTTGCCACAGGCTAATTAAGGAATCGATGTAATGCTAGAAACCTCTGAATACTTAATGGAAAAACAGCTAATTAATTAACATTACAAATCATAATCATTAAGGAATTAATCTTTCATGAACTTAATTAGGAATGGTGAGTGACTGGGTACATGGGAGAATGACTTTTGGAATATGAATTATGGTTGTTTCTTTCCGAATCACTGCTAGTTAATGAAGGCAGAGCAATATTACTGAGCAAACAATGCAGAAGGGACCAAGGCTGTGTAATGATCCCAGCTAGGAATGGTAATTGATTCGTTTGTTGGGAGGGCTCACAAACTGGAAATGGTATTTGGCATGATCGTTCTGTTGCTGGAGATGACCATTTGCTTGTGGTAATAAAGGGCTAACTTGTCCTTGACCGTCTGCCTGGAAGGCAAAACTCCTGATGGTGGCTGAGGCTTTGTGTCCAGTTCCCAGGGTTGGTTGTGGTCACTGCCCAGGGACCTCAGGGGTTCTCTCATCACAAGGTAATATGACGTAGATGAGAAATGCAGTTTTCAAAAGGGGAAAACGGCCAAAGTGCTTTGTGAGGGCTGTATAGAAAGAGATTGGAAGGCCTGAGAGGACTGTGGTGGTCTGGATCATGAGAATTCCCTATCTGGCATTTTCCTAAGAGGTGTGCACTGCCTCAATCTGGATTTAAAAACTCCAAGTGATGGTTCCCAGCATATGTGGATCCACCTGTGGATTTCCAGACTGTTACAAATGTGTCTCTCATTTTGTGCCTGCATTAGGGATCAGCTTCCCACTGTCTGACCCCCTTCTACTCCCTTCTGCTAAGCAGAGATCCTTTCTGCACCAGAGTGGTGTGAATGTGTAAGGGCTGCTCCCAGTAGTGCCAGGCAGAGCTCTAAGCGAGCAGAAAACCCTGGTTGTGGTTTGGAGAGCTTTATGCCTTAGTTAATCAGCTCTGTTTCCTGTTCAGTGCTCATTTGGCAATCGTTCTGCTAATAATTGTTCTTAAACTTGGCAATCAGACAGACAGAGAATTGATTGAGGCTAAGGACTCATATGGGGTGGGGGAAGAGGCAGATCTTACTGGGGTTTACCCTGGTGAGCACATGCCAGTGGAGTTACACTAATAGAAAAAGGAGGGAACATTGGCCTTCTATTTTTATTTCTGGCATGGGTGTCTGACATACGGTTCCTCCAGGGACTAGAAAACTACAAATTGCAACAAAAGCTAATGAACACCCTAACTTCTTGAAATATGACTTAAACTACATGGTTAGATACACATTGCTATGATAACACAGCTCTTCTGGCAGCAATTGATAGATTTCTCTTTCATTAAAGAAGCTCCTTAAAGACCTTATTCTCCTTTTTTTTTTCTTTTTTTTTAATGGATTTGTGTTGTTTGTTGTGGACACAGAAAACAATCTGTGTCAGAGGCTAACACAGTCAAAGAATAAAGGATGCTTATGGACGCTACCTACTTTTCACTGAAGATTTCTTTCTGATGCTGTGCACCTGGAGTTAGGCTGCATGTCTGCAAAGGCATCTGTTTGCATTCTCCCCTTCCTGCAGAGGAGGAAGTGTGTTTCTCAGGTGAAAGTGGTAAGAGGCACAGGATGTTTTCAGGGCTTTGCTGTTCCAGGCTCTCTTTGAAGGTCCCAGTCCCTTCTGTGAGCATGCAATGGTCTTAGCTAGTCCCCAGTCTTTGGGATGCAGTGACTTGGTATGTAGCGCAATGCAGTATGTACGGTATCTGCAAAGAGGTAGTGGAACCAACCTTTTGGGTGGTGGGTGGTGAAGTGGAAAGAAGACAAGCTAGTCATGGACCTTGCTTACCAGAAGTCATTCTGATTAGGTGCAGAAAGTCCGGTGCCCAAAAGAATGAACTTTTACAGATTGGGGATTAGAGACCTTTCAGACTGAGCATTTTGCTTTGCTCTGATAATGAGCCCATCTGTAACGTTCAGACTTGCTTCTGGCGCAAGTGCTTGGACTGTTTCCCCACAGAACTTGCACCTTTCCTAGACTAGCATGTGGTTGCGGGAACCATGCAGTAGCCCTTGGCATTACTTTGTGTGTGGTGGCCTGTATGATGACGGGGAACCGGCCAAATGCCGACACAACTAACCTACAAGTAGGAGTCCTATGCAGCATGAAGCAGCACTAATTTCTTCATGCTGGGCTCGCTGGACTTTCAGCGAGGGAAGGTTTCCCACTCTTGCAGGGAAGGCTGCAAAAGGCATCAATTCATTTAAATAAATAATCAAATAAATAAAAGAGAACAAGTTCTACTAACATGGGGTTTAGGCTCCTACATATCTTTGTGAATTTGGGCTTTAGATATTAGGCAGAATCAAACGTTCATATGGTTTGAAGGGGCCCCACGTACTCTTTATGGATTTTACTAAAAGAAAAAAGTGAGCAAGTATGTGCTTATCAAGCACATTATTAGGCTAATTTACTACAGTTTCATGAAACTAATTAAAGAGGAACAAGACAAGGATGAAAATAAGGTCACAATTAAGACTGAATCAATAAATCACTGGATTCAGCAATTTAATACAGCAAGTAATTGAATCAAATTATGAGTTTGGCATCAGAAAGAATTACTTTTTGTGTAAATCCTGTTCAGCGGATGATAAAGGAGAATCAGCTCTATTTGAACTAAAGCGTATGACCCGTTTCCTTGTGGGTTAGTGCATTGACTTTGCTTGGGAGAACTTGAGAACTTGATCCACCATGCACAGAAGCTTCTGTAGGGTCTAGGCACCAGGTCTGCTCTTAGCCCCTCAGAAGGTGGTGTTGCTCATGCAGACTGCTCTGTGCCCAAAAAGCCTCCCATGAGGAAGGAAGCAACACGACTATCCAGAGCAGTTCCTTTTTAACACAATGTCCTTGACTGTCTCAGTGCTTACATGGTTTTACCTTGGTCCTTATTTCCCTCTGCCAAGTCTATGCAAATGTAAAAGGGCCTTTTCACACCCTTCATATAAAGGCAATAACCAAATTGAGTGCAACAGCAGTTTGAAGGAGTGGTCTTTTTTGATCACCTATATATACTGACAAACTGGGAGATGCACATACTGAAGAAGAAGTTGGACCTGCCAGGGTCCCTTTGTCAAAGCAAAGGTGAAGATACATTGAGGGATTCCTTGATGGCTTCAAGTGCTGTAGCAGAAACCAAGAAATCATTTTGGATGTGAAGCTTTTTCTGGAAGACTGTTAGGAAATGTTGCTTGCTTCACAATTAGGAGCAGACTTTTAAAGAAACTTGTGTACTCTGTGATGAAATTAGGTGTATTGAATGCATATAGATTTAGTATTTCTTTAAATACTCAACAGTATATACCAAAATTGACAAACTGACAAAAAAAATAAAAGGCAGACTAATGCAAACAATTCCTCCATAAATGAATTAGCAACTGCTATAAAAAGATTTGCCTATTGAACATCCTTCTACTTTGAATTCCAGAAGTTTAGGAATTTCCAGGGCAAGACTGGAATTCACTAGAATGCCCAGATCCTGAACTCAGAGATTGTCAGATTTTTTTTCACTTTGTCATATGATCCACTATACATCTACTGAAAATGAACAAATCTTCCAGAACTGATATCTAGTCTCTCAATATATTCACTGTGGCCTAGTTTCTACTCAGGTGTTTCGAAACGTTAACTTTCAAAGTAAGGGACATTGTGTATGACTTTTCAGCTATTTTAAAAATAGGTTAAATTTATCTTCAGCTATTTGACTCTATTGTGGCATTGCCTTCTATCAGCTGTCCCTGTCCAGGACAGGTCCAGGGTGACTGGTGGGGCTTGTTGCCACTTCTGACATTTCTGGGCTTGCTGCGGCTTGTGCCACTCTCTCTTCTCTCATTGCATTAATTAAACTTTATGAGGGAAAGATAATATGTTAACAGTAATAAAGTCCTTATGAACTGGCCAATTCCTCTAGTAGCCAAGTATTAATTTTAAGTGTTTCTCTTCATTAAGAGGTCTTCAAGAATCACAATGCTGTAGATTATTGTTACAGAACACTTGAGATTATGCCCTTATAGCAAATTTCACGCTGAAATGAGTGACCATGGAGCACTTATATGATCTGACAACTTTTAATAGTTATGTCCTACTCCTAGTGACTACCTACTGCTCTTGCTTCATCATTCCCAGACTGACACTGTAGTGGAAGGCTGTCAGTGTAAATGTAGTAAGGTCACCAAAACTAATGCTTCAAATCAGTGCCAGTGCCTGATATTTAATGGAGCCCTGGCCTCTCTCAGATTGAAAGGGTTTAAAAAAAATTCATTTACAAGGCAGGATATGAGGAGAGACAAAGAGCGGCTTTGGGTTTTTTTTGCACCCAGTGTATTGAAAAATAAGTTTGAAGCACGACCATCAACCTTGTTAACTTACTGGCCTGTCCAATGTGTCTGATATTGATGCCACTGCTTCTAAAACTATCGCTCTCAAGGGTCAGCGATGGTGATTTACTGGCTTGCAGCAACTCAGAGAATTAGTCTGGCATTGCTAAATTCCAAACCCAGGCACACCTTCCAAGATGTGAAATCACCTGGGAAAATGTGCAACTATCTAAAATAATTTGCTGCTAACTGTCTCTTACTGCTGGAACATCTCAGACTACTTTCTAACTCAATGGGAATGAAATGGACAAAAAAAAAAATAAAGAAAAGAAAAACAAAAGGACAAATTAGGGCTCCAAGATCTGGTGCTTGAAGAAAAATGGCACTCTTGGGTGAAATTGCAAGTGTCTGCAAAAGTATCAAGGAGCAGCGGAATCTGTAACTGGTATTGCATTAGGTGGATGCTGATCTCAGCACCAGCCCTTAAATTATACGTAGCTCCTTTTATATCAGCAGAGTTACTGAAGATTATTCTAGTTATAAATGAGATCATAGACACAGAGGAGCTGCAATGTTTGTCACTTATCTATCTAATTAGTACAAGGCGGATCTCTGAAACAACATGGTGCAGAAGAAGAAATATGCAAAAATTGTTTGTTCCCATTTATTCTTCTTCTGTAGGCAAATGTATTAATAAGATAGAAATAAATGCAGTGAATGAACTACAGGTAAGTGCCATGTTAATGCATCAGAACAGAGTACTTGCTCTTATGTCCAGGTTTTCGGAGAACAAAAATAGCTGCAAACTAATCCATCAGTCCAACTCACTTTAATTAGGTTCTGTGTGCAGGCAGGGGTCTTTCCCTTTAAGCAGAAGGATGACAGTCCCTTGCTTTTATAAATCATGCTTCTGAGGAGCTCACGAAGGAGGATGGCATCACAGTGCTGTTTTACAAATGGGGCCGTGGAGGCAGAGGGAGAAGTGAGGGGATCTTGCCAACTACAGATACCGACGCCGTGTAAAGCAGCGTGTGGCTTTATTCCAGTGGTCCTCCTGATCAACAGACTGCAAAAATGCTGGTAGCTTTTTGCCCCATTGCTCAGCCTGCCCACACGCACTCAGCTGTTGCCTGTTACAGGAGCCTAGGCATTGCTTTAGGTTAAAAAGGAAAATAACACACTGTGTTTAAAAGAAACATGGGGAAAATGCTTGTGAATTTTTCAGGAGGCTCACACAAGTTGCAGTTGGTCTTAAAGCCCCAGTTCCTGGAGTCCCGTGATTATGCCAGGCTCCCTGCTTGCAATGAAAGGGAAAGGGTGCGTTAGGGTTTTGAAATTGCCGAGGAAAAACTAAACACAGAAAGGTGTAAGAAATCTTCTTTCAGGGTGTTAATCAACACAGTTGGAATGTTGCCTGGTGGGAAATTCTTAGCAAAACTAAGAAGTGACAAAGAGCATAAAATCAAGAATATTGTTAGATAATTCCCAAATACAGATGCATTTTAAAATTTTGTGATTCTTGCAGTGGGTAGGAGCTGGCCTGATTTTTTAACAACTCTTCTTGCTCTGCTGGCCACTCATCTAATGTAGGCCAGGACACGGTTTAGCTCTATTTTCAGGGAAAGTTCTCTGCCAGCTACTTCAGCTTTCTGTGCAGCGTCACCCCCGGGGCCTTTCCACCCAGCACTGAGAGCTCACAGCTTCCAAGTGGTGTGAAAGCCAGTTCTCTCCTTTCACCCCTCTGCTGGGCATGGCTGCCTCTGACATGCAGCCAGCAGCTCTCCAAGGAGCCCTCTGCCCGCTGGCCTGGGTCTCGGCTCTCCAGCTGATGGGCAGTAAGTACCATCCACGGTCAAACCCCTTCCCTGTGGGCATCACTGCGGGAGGCAGAGAGATGAAGGAGAGTGCACCAACAAAGCTTCCTGAGAGGAAACAAAGCTTGCGCTTGACGTGCAAGCAAGGTGCGAGGACTCCTCTGATATATATGCGTGCTGACAGATGGTCTGACTTGAAATACTCTCTCCGAATTCCATTAAGCCCGAGGAAGGGAGCGGGCAGCTAGCAGCCGCGAGGAAGTAAGTGGTTTCTTATTAACCAGCCCCCACGCTTCCCAACTCCTGCTAACAGCAGCTGGTGGAGTGTCTTTTCCGGATGTCAGTTATCTGTCCATCTGGCAGGTACTTTCAAGCCTGCCAAGATGAGTATAAATAGAAGGGCTTTTAGGGAAAAAATGGCAGACTTCTGTTGCAGACCCTGTATGTGCTGGGTTATGAGGGGTCCTGGTGGCTCTTGCTTCAAAGCAGTGCTTTGCCATGGATGTTTTAGTACTGGCATGGATAAGAAAGTTTTCTTTTCCTAAAAATATTTACTTTTTCTAAGAGAAAATTTAAAGGCTGCTGTCTTGCCTTGCTTTTAAACGCTGTAAAGAATGAGCCGGGAAGCTAAGCAAAAGGTTCCTCCTCTTTTTTTTTTTTTCCACCACAGGAATAAAGACTGATTCAGTGGTGCCAGATCAGGATCAGGGTGACTGAATTGTTTGCATTTAGAGCCCCAAAATGAAGTTTAAAGGAGACTGACTAGATTTTATGGGATTTGAGCAGTGTTGCAACCAGATTCTTGTATAAGCAGTGTGCAATATTAACACGACAGAGGCAGCCCAGTAGAGACACTTTTAGTGCTTTTCCCTGCCCGCGTCTTTCAGGGCATCATCTAGAAGAGCACTTTGTTTTCAGGTGTGGATCTGGTCTAGAACAGCCAATGCTCAGATTTGACAGTAGTGGGCCAGTCGGGCTGTGTTTGCAGGTGAGTTAAGTGTCAGTGGGGTGAGAAGGGTACTGGTTAGAGATCTTGGACCCTACGTGTGAATTGTGGCACTTCATTTCTACCTAAGCATTGTGATGTGTGCCTAAATCCATTGCTCAGTGTAACTGTTAGTGTCTTCATTATGATTCGTCTGTCCAGATTGAGGTATCTCCAGTACCATGCTCAATCCCTGTGCTAGTGGTCTGAATTCCCTCCTATAGACAGTGGAGAGATGAGTGCTTTGTCTCATTCTAAGATGGGCACCTAAAGTCAGGTGAGATGACTGCCATCTCATATCCAGTCCCTGGTTCACAGGGGAGCCATGAGTTACTAAAGATGTTACAGCAATGGAGGCACAGGTCCATATGGTGGAAAGATAGTGTGAACTTCCTTGTGAGCATTGGTGTTTCTAGGTGGCTTATAAGGTGGATCTTCCCTATAATAATGCAAACTGGGAGCTAACTAGTCCTGGTTTCTATGGTTGACAAAGTGCAGGGAAACAGCCAAGTTTTGCCATTTGGGCAAATGAGTGTGTTGGCTTTTCCCGGTTCAAGTGAATGTAAAAAGGAGAAAAAAACATGAGGAAAAGCAGCAGGGAGTTGGAAGATGGCAACTCTGCAAGATGAAGGCCTAGCCCACTCCAAGAAGCAGTGAAGACTAACCCTTTTCCATCTGACCAAGCCTACTGCCCAGGCAGTCAGCGCTGGGTCCCCTTAACTGGGGTGCACGGTAGTCCCAACCATTTCGTGTGAGTGTATTAGCCAACAGATAATTGCTATGCATTTATAAATTGTATATAACCTGTCTTTCAAAATTCTGTTCATTTTTAAATATGCCCATCTAAAAGTGACCCTAAGAGCTGAGGGTTACAGCAAGTGTGGTGTTCTTGTGGGACCCATGGCACTGCTGCTGTCCCCACTTGGCCCGACCAAGGAAATTAAAAGCAATTGTTCAGAGAAGAGTTCTTATGTTCCTCTTAACAGACTTCACAGGTGCCTTGATGAGGCTAACTCTTCTCACTGCTTCACCTGCAGCCCAAACCAGAAGACATCACATCCCACTAGCCAGCAGAGGAAGGCAGCCACGCGCTGATGAGATCAGGGGTGTTGCATGTGCCCTGTCAGCACCAGCTTATCCAAAATACAGTCTCTGACACTGCTTATGACACTGCTGAAAACTGAAGCCTCAGAAACAAACTCTTTGGAAAGTGTTTGATGGTGTCAGAAAGCACAGCTGGTGTTCCTCAGCAGCTGGTACAAGACATACCAAAGGCCCCTGGGACTCAGGTTTATGTGGTGACTTTTAGCTCGGTTCAGAATATATTGTGTTGATCTGAATGGGAACTCTCTGTAGTATGGAAAATAATCTGTCTCCATCTATCCAGCTGGTATTTGTGCTTTCTGCCTAGCTCTTTGGGAAAGGAGATGGCTTTCCCCCCGTGATCTGGATCTTAGGCTATGATGTAAATGTGTTTTTTTCAGAGAACAGACAGGCAGTCATGATCCAGACTACACCTCTCTTTCCCTACTGCTGTGCTCCTGAAGTACCAGACAACTGAGGATTATCCAAGATGATCTCAGAGACAACTCAGCCTGGATGGTGCCTTGGTATTTCATATGATCGCACAAACTGCTTCCTGCCAGGTATACTTAACAACGCTCCTATATTTAACCATTGGCTCAGGCCAACTTCATGCTCATCTGGAGAATAGGACTGAGGATGCTGTATCAGAACAGGTCTCTCCAGGTACAGAGGTCCATCATGTTTCCATCCAAACTCACTGATTTGATAAGTGCTGTGTCCTTAGGGAGGAGACCTGGGTGCCTCTAGAAAGAAATTATCCTTGGATAGATATCTGAAACTACTAGAGGGGCGTATTTCTCTCTGGTGATTATAAAGGGAGTCTGGATGATCAGTTCAGATGTAGGTGTGCTTGTTTAAAGGCTAGGAAAATAAATCCCACCACTTCTCACCCTGAATCCCGCCCCTTCTCATCTCTGATCTCTGGGATGGTCAGTATGGTGCACAGTGAATTCTCTATAAAGTATGGTTATTCTTACTGTGGTGGCAATTCCAGGGTGCAAAGCTAATCCTGTGGGCTGAGATTTAGGTGAATATCCTTGTGATTTCTTTCAGTTGCTGTGAAAATATTTGGCAGACTGATTTCAGTTTTCTAAAGTGTGCAAAGTGGGTTTGTTGGCAGCAAGTGCTAAAAAAGGGTATGCCCTGCAGCACATGAGTTTCTATACTTCCACATCTTTCAATCGAATATGAATGTAAGGTATCCTGTCCTAATGACTGGTGTAAATCATGTCCATGTCCCACAAAGCTTAAGGAGCTTTGTGGAACAGGTAACACCGCAGGCTAGTGGTGTGATGTGTTTTCAGCACTTGCAATATCGTGGAGCATCGTCTCTTAAATTAGCTGACCTGATGCTCACATTTAGTAGTATTTTTTGCTTTATGTATCTCATCTATGGTATTTTATTTATCCTCTTTGCATATAGAATAGCCCTCATCTCCTTAGAGTGCCTGGTACATATGCATCTCTCGAGACCTCACTGTGTTTATTAGGAGCTCTTTTTCCATTTGGGATGCCCATGCAGCTGTTATGCTGCTGTCTGCTGGTGCGAAAAGAGAAATCCTCCAGCCAGAGAAGGCAAATCACCTGCTCATTTGCTTATTTTCTGTATCGTCTTCTGGAGGTTGAAGGCATAGCAGGGAGGAGGAGAGCTAGCTCTGCAGACTGCTTGTGAATGCTGCCTGTGTTGGTGGCACGAGGCCAGCTGGGTTGCCCTTTGGCAGTGTGGGATTGTAAGATGGATTGGCCGGCATGCAGTCTCTGTGCTCGAGTGCCCGGGGAGCTGGCTCGGAGGAGTAATGGAGCACGCTCCCAGGCACGCGCTCGCCTTCCATTGATTCAGCAAGCTGTTCCCTCCCGTCTGTCAGAGCTCACAGGCTTCTCCGGGCTGCCTGCGCAGCCCCTGCCAGGACAGGATGAATGAAACTCTGGTAATTACTACAGTGTGACTTCACTAGAACCATATTGGTAGGGTTCAGCAGCAGCTCATTAATTAAATGGTTGCCATGGTGATGGTTGCCCTGGTAGCATGAAATCCTTTCTCCTCCTTTCCCCCTCCTCCTCCCCTCTTCGCAGGGTTTCTCATTCATAATCTCGTGTTTTACATGAATGAAACCAGAGGGGATCACAGGGCTAGGAAAAGAGGTGCTCGAGGAAAGATGATGCCCATTTCCCCACCGTGCCTGTCCCCTTCTGGGCCTGAATGATCACTCAGCCCTGTCTCTATGTTTTGCTTTCCTTGGATACGTGAAGTCTGTCTCATAGCCATCCTATTTATTTTCTCTGGTTGCTTACGGCTCAAATCCTGATTATCCTGAGCACCTGTGTTATTCTGGGGTCCTGGGACCAGCTCCTGTGATTGCCATTGGTGCAAATGAAGGACTGGGCACTTCATTTGCAGCCCAACTGCGGAGACTTGGCAGTCTTCCAGAGCTGAGCCTTTGCCCATGTGGGTTTTCTGTGCTTGATTAAATCACAATATTTCCTCTGGCTCTGAAGCCAGAAAGGACCATTAACTCTTCCAGGCTGGCCACCTGCGTAGCACAGATCAGTGACTCCCACCCAATGCCTTCTGCTTCTTGCCTGAAAGCTTCTGGCTGAGCTGTGATTTCCTTGTCAGAAGGTGTCTCATCTTGGTATAAATATTGATAGTGATGGAGAACACTGTGCCCTGTGGCAATCTGTCCAGGTGTTTAAGCATCCCTTGCTGCTAAGAATCTGCCTCCCCAGCGTGCATGGTGAGTCTTGTTTGGCATTGCTTCTCCCTTTCATGGTCCTAACTGCCTGTGGCTGCTTTCTCCCAGTACCTAGCAGCTCCCTTCTTCCCACAGAGCTGGGATCCTTTTTAGTCCCCATGGATGCAGATGGATGGTTGATGATTTGCCCTGAGCTCACCATTCTCATATGAAAAAGATTTTTTTCTTCATGAAATTTCATGATTAATTTCTCATATTTCTCATCATATTTAGAGAATAAATATATCCTCAGTCGATAGCAAGAGATGCCTGTATTCATTGTGCAAGGGTGTTTTCCCAGTTCCAAGTATTCAAAGTAATGACAGGGATGTGTTTCAGCATCCAAGAACAATGTTTTCATAGCACAAAGTTGAGAGCACATGGTGTGTAGGACTGTGAGGAAGTACAGCCTGCTGGGACGGTGTCAGAGGAACATATAGGGTCACAGAGCCCAAACTGACCTTGCCCATATAGCTGCTAGGAGCAGTCACTGGTGCATGCTGTCCTTTGAGCCATGTCCTGGGGAAAGACGCAGTTGGTATGGACCAAAATCATACCTGTAGCGTGTGAATGGTTAGGTAGTTTGGACAGTCAGGGTTCTGGAGTTCATCTTTCTCCCTGGCTCTGTTCTATTTAGCAGTCTAGACATTGCATTGGAAACAGGGATAAAATTTAGCCCACGGGATGGACTATCCCTTGTCTGCCTGCTACCAGGTTTCATACAACTTTGTCCAAAGTGCCTGGCAATGGCAATGCTCTGAAGGAGGCCATTGGAGCAGATGGACCTAGGGTCTGAGCAAAATTGAAAATTCACACGTTCCTGACGTGGCCCTACCCAGAAATGTGAAAAATTGCCAGGTCTATAACGTCAGCCCTGTTTTCTGCAGCCATGATATGCTCTGGTTGACTGCCTGCCCTTTCAGAGGCACATAAAACTCTTGTGAAAGTGCCATGAGAAGTGGGACACCTGGCAGAGGACAGCACCCACCTCCCTGGTAGCTCACAGCTGCCACGTGTGACTCTGCGTCGGTGTTGCTGTAAAACTTACTGAGCACAAATCCAAGGACAAGCAGAGCCAGACCAAGCCCCCGTTGTACTCTGCTGCCAAAATACTTTCAGCCTATCTGACGGTGAAGGAAGAAGGACCCCAGTTATCTCACTGCCTCTAAATCACTGTGCGAGTGACTATGAAATGCTTGGCTCGGTGTGGAAAAGCTTCCCGTACTAGAGATGGGAAACCTGACACAGTTTTGGCCTGCCCCTTTGCGGGCTGTTACTTGGTTTCTTACTGTGGTTTTCCTTCCCCTTGAGTTTTTCTGCGCTAATTTTGTAATAACAGTTAGCGCTGGGTTTCATAACACAGACATACAACATGCAATTAGAAATTGCTTTGTGTGAAATAAAGTAGCTGTGAGTCATATCCAGACAAGTGAATTATCTGTGATTATTCAGCCAAGAAGGGAGACAGTGGTGAGCAGAGGAATGTGCACACCAAGGGCTACACATCATTATTAGCATTTCCATACTATTTGGAAGCATAAGGAGGAAAGCAAAGCCGTCTACCATGGTAGGGTTTGGCTTATTGGGATGTCTGTGTATAAACATCCACATGCTCAGGTCCTCATGGGGAAGAACGTGTTATTTTCCTCTGACCCTAAGGATGGGGCAGTAACCTCGCTAGGTCTCTCTCTGTTTCTAAAATAAAAGGGGGATATATGGCAGATATGAGTATCTTTTAGAGTTCTAAAGTTATGTGAAGCAAAGCCGGTACTTAAGGACTTAGCCTAAAGAGGAACTAAAGCTTCTTCAAGGGAAGATAGGAAAAAAAAGATAGATTTCCAGCACTGCCCTTGTTTGATGTGCCTAGGGGACCTGCTCCTTTTCATCCTCTGGGAATGAAAGAACACATTAGGAAGGGGCCCTTGGCTGTGCAGAAACAGCTGGGAAACTTTAGGGGGTGAAAATCTGCCAGCTCTGTGAAACAAGGTGGTTTCTGCAGCAGCCTCCCAGTGTGTTTGTTATTTATTGCCAGATAGGCAGCTTCGAGTCTGTGACTGCAGTCAGGCGAGCACGGGCTGGAGGGCAATTTGCATTTCTTGAGTGGCAGTTAATCAGCCAGCGAGCGAGACAGCGACAGCGATGGGATAATGTGGGCAGAGAGCGTGCCGGCTGCCTGCTTCACACAGTTGCACACTTGTCACAGTGAGGGTGATTTTTTCGGAAGGCGCACGGCGAAACTGGAGGTCCTTCTGCAAGGCGAGAGTTACGTACAGGGAGGGGACTGACAGCACTCATTAAAGAGCATCTTCACAGCCCTCAGTGCATCGCTTCAACTGCCCAAAGAAGTTTGTTTTTCATCCATTGCCGAGAATCAGTTGACCCTTCCTCAGCCAGTCACAAATGCCTCCATCTGTAAAATGACAGTGAGAAATGCTTAATCTTCCAAGATGAATCTAACAGATGCTTCTCCCAGGAAATGAACTAAAGGTTGCAGCTTTACTTGAGCGATTGTGAGTCAGGTATGAGTCATTTCTCTCTTGAAGGGCATCTGGATGTGCTTTGCTGATAAACACACAAAGAGCACGAAGCCTGGGGTGAAAGGTTATCACAGGAAGGAGAAATTGAAAAAAAACCCAAACAACAAAACCCCCACAAAAAGCCTCTGAGGTATACCAGTGTACCCTGAACTCTCTTCTGTGGCCCGCAGGATGCATTAGCTGGGGGTTTCGGAGACTTTGTCTCTCAACTTCCACTGCGTGACAAGGGGACAGGAGCCTTCTGTTTTTATGGAATTTGGATATTTCTATCGTATCTATTGTTTCTGTTGCTTCTGGTTGCTGCAGGTGCCTTGAGCCCAGGGAACCAGGAGTTGTGAATAAAGTATAACTTCAGCTGTTTTTCCACACTAAAGCAAGGTGGTCTGAGTATAGATTAAAGTCAGAGCCACCGAGTGTGATAGCACAGAGTGTTTGACACCCCAGTAATTGATCCGTGTGAAAAAATAGTCATTTGCAGGGAATAACATGGTACTGGATGGCTTTCAGAAGTGATCATAAATGAACGAAAGTGCAGAAATTGCTGGACAAAATTACCTGGCCTTGTGCTATGCAAATCAGAATAAGGGATCCCAGTAATTCTGCTTGGCTTTGACAAAATCACAGAAGGAGTCACTGGACTATAAAGATTTGGGTGTAAAACTTGTTTCCAGGAGCAGACCACAACTGTTCTTAGGCGATCCTGTTAGCTCAATGGTAATCCCTGCTCCCATAGGACATCAGAGGTAGGAAAGCTGGCTGCAGCAGCAACAAATTAGCATTAATTGTGCTTCATCTGATGGAGCTAATCCTGTCCAAGTGCAGCCAGACTCCGATTTTCATATATTGCCATTCTGAGCATTTTACTGTCAAGCTGTTTCTTAGTGACGTACATTTATTCATGGCAAAGGGCCTACAAAAGGCAGCCTAGCATCCTGCCTTAGGAAGCCGGTGGAGCGTGGTCTGTAGGAAGAGCTCATATCTTTTACCAGGCTGACAGATACATCAGGGAGGGGGCAGACATGCTGGCCAGCATGTAAGTCCTTTCCCAGGTCCGGAATGGAAGCTGCTTCTTCCAAGTAGAGGCAGGTTGGGAGCAATTACTCTGGGTTAGGAGCAATTACTCTGGGTTCAACTTAATTATGCTAATCAATCACACAATTAGAGGGATAAGGGTGGCTAACTTTCAGGGATGAAGAAGTAGCTAGCCTTTTTGGGAAAAGAAAGACTAATAATTTGCTTCGTTTCAGCTGGTAGAGGAAGAAGTGGTGGGGAAGATGGAAATAAAAATCTTTGATTTTGTCTGTAGCTTTAGATGCCTGGGAAGGGGTTACAATTTTTAGATTTTGGGCTCACACTTTGCCATGTGGTAGGATAGTCTGTGGAGATGCTGTTTCTCCTGGCTGCTGCCTACCCCAAGCTGATGCTGGTGGATGCATGGAGTACCGGTGTTCCCTGTTTCTACATGTTTGTATTGCAGGAAACCCCCTCCCTGACCAAGAGAGAAAACTCTAGCTCATTCTGTGGGACCAGCCAGGTTATGCTGGGGTTTTGGTTTTTGTTTTTTTTTTTGTTTTGTTTTGTTTTTTGTTTTGTTTTGTTTTGTTTTGTTTTGTTTTGTTTTGTTTTGTTTTGTTTTGTTTTGTTTTGTTTTGTTTTGTTTTTTGTTTTTTCATAGGTGTGTAAAACAGAGCTCAATTTTTCACATTTGTCATCATGACAACCAGGGCAGTGGCAGGTTTGGACCATCTCGTAGCCAAACTGTTGTGCATACCCCTGGCCTGTGCAAACACAATACCTCCTCCCCCAGCTGTTCACAAACTGCCTTTCGCCCATGGCTTTGTGCCTGGCACAGCCGTGGGTTCAAAAGTGTCCAGAGAATGACAGTCAGGCCAGAATGTGACCAAGGCTGGGAGATTAGCCCTTGTAGGCCTCTGCCAGCTCTTTGGGGTTGTCACATCTGCATGGCCAGGATGAAGGAACAGCACAGAGAAGAGCCTGTTCTGGCTCAAGCATCTCTTCCAGAGATGTTCTTAACTTGAATGAGTCTTAACTTGAAGAGCTGGAGCATTTACTGTGTCCCTTGAAAGTCATTTAACTACAGCAATCACCTTGACAGGAAAAACTTCAGGCAAGAGAGAGCATATCCTTCTTAGAGCAATAGCTACTGTTGGATAAAGGACACATTTTTGGTCCTTCCTCAGATTTGAAATAGAAGTAGCAGACTTTAAGGTAAATCCAAGGTGCTCAGGATTTAATTAGTTGTGTACCACTGAGGTCACCTTTGAAAGAAAAGGTATTTGATACCTGTAAAATAGAGGAGGGAAGAGAGAAGTGGAAGGGGGTGTCTCTGAAGGGAGAGAGATTTCAGCGTGTCCTTCTGATGAAGAGGGCTTTAGTGGCTGCAGCTTTCCCTGCCTGGAAGGGAAAAGCATCTGTAGGGCAGGCCTGCAGGGATAATATGTTGGCCTTCTCTGTTTTCTCCTCCAGACCTGGCTGTCACAGACCAGCTTTGACAAAACTGCAGCAAGGCAGGCTGGAAAACTTTCTCAGAAATATAAAAGTCAAGAAGTATTCTGCTCAAAAAACAGCTTCCTAAGGCTGGTGACGTACTTCAAGATGGTGAATAATCGACCTCAACAGCGGAAGGGAAAAAAACCAAAAAAACTATCCGCTCTTCCCTCTGGCAGGCACCAGTGCCTTGGGAGATGGCTCTGCTGACTCATTCAGAAAGCAGTTTTCAAAACATGACTCCTTCACTTGGATCCAGACAGCTCCTTTCCCTGGGAACAGCAACCCACCTGCCCCGGTCAGCAAAGGCAGGGTGGGAAACCTGCCCTCTTCCTGCGGCACGGCTCTTGCCTGGCTGCCAGCTCGGGTCTCTTGGCACAGGCTTAGTCTACGCTGAATTCCCAAAAGCCTGATTGAAAAAAAAAGCTGGGGTCTGATTTTTGGAAGTCACTCCAATGTGGTGTTCATCTCCTGTGCTCTGTGGTAGCTCGCCATGTAAAATAGTAAATAAATAGATATGAAAATACCAGAAACATGAAACAGAAGAGACTGCTGGTTCAGTTCTTTCCCACTAAGCGTTTGGTTTCCAATATATGAAGCTTGGAGCGTGGTGCAATGTAAATATAACTCCCTGCTTTAAACGTACAAATTCTGTCCCAGGATGGGCCTACGGTACCTGGCAAGACATGCCAGGGAAGAGGTGGCTCTGGGCTTGTCCCATTGCAGGCTCCGTATTTGCAGACTCACTCCTGGCTGCTGTGGGAGGCAGGGTGCTGGCAGCACGGCATGATGGATGGCCCTTTTTGTGTGCATGAATTAGGAGTCCTTCACCTAGTTCCTAACCAGAGGACATCACTGAGTCTGTCTTGCAGGTGCTAAGAAGTTTTTCACTTGGGCACAGATCATGGAAATCTACCGGGGCGATCAGAGTAGCGAGAGGGCTGTGTTGGAGGACAGCTCGAACAAGTCCCCCTTTCCTCCGAAAGCTCACTTTGGTACCAGGACTCTTTCCACAGGGGACATTTCATGCTGGCACCATTGCAACCTTCCCCCAAGCTGTGGTCGTGGTGGTGGGGAAACGCCTGGGTGGGGAAAAAGGAGAATTTTATTCACATAGCTCTCAGCAGGGTTCACTCTGCCCTGAAGCAGGAATCTGTGCTGGAGACAGGATCTAACTCCTCAAGGTTTTCCCCACAAATTGCCATCACTTTGGCATGGCTGGAGTCAAGCTGGCATCAGCAGCATCCTTCTCTGAGCAACCTGATGGTGGCGGTGAAGCCGAGAGGAAACAGAAGAGCTCCCTGTGGGAGCTGCTGGGTGGCAATTTGGGTGGAAGGGGGGACATAGCGCTTGTTCCCTGTCTGATCTGTAGTGGCACAAGCAGGCTCTTGGACCTCAGTTCTCAGTCTGAGGGACTGCGTGAGGCTTTTTATCCCTTTCCTGCTTCCCACGAAGCCAATCCTTCTTCCTCCCTTTGCAGGGGGGGCAAGTAGCAAACGCAGTTTCTGCAGACAAACAAGGGGCTGGGGAGCAAAGGGGAGCTGGGGCTTGGGCATCTGTTTCACAGGAGATTGGGTCAGATCTGCAAGGCTGGAGCTGGCTCATCTGCCTTCCTGGCTGATGACAGCTGACAGCTGTGGGAGACAGAGGGAGAGGGGGAGACGGGCTTGATGTGACAAGAAAGGGAGCTGGGATTGCAAAAACACACTGATGATGGTTTTGCTAGTAGAATTCCAATTCCAAATCTACATGTGATGAATTAAAACCTGAAATGGTGTTTAGCAAACGCTGCTTGCCAGGCCAAATTAGCAGACTCATTTGTTGCTAGTGGCAGCTCTTTAAAACTCTTAAAGAGGGGCTCCTTTTAAAATGTGGCATAAATAGGATGTTTTCTCAACAGTAGCATTTCCTCGCTTGAGCGTCGCAGTAATTTTTGTACCCTTTGGTCTCCCGCAGCTGGTATACCAAAAGAAAATGACAGCACAAAACCCAGCCAAGCTCCTTGGAAATGTAAATAGACCGGAACCACTGGTGTCCTCTTAACACAGCATCAATCACTGCTGGGTGCTGGAAGTGGCAACACGTTCGTTACGGTCCAGGCAACTATCACAGGCAGCAGATGGAGAAGGTTTTAGACCTAGTGGCAGTGTTTTGGAGGTATGCATGATTCTCTGCAGAAAATGGAGCACAGATGGAGTCTGCTTTGACCTGCTTACTCAGTAACTGCAAAATCCTTGTGTTTTCAGACCAGCTCTGTATTTATCACTGAGCTCTGTGGCATGGTTTGAAAACCCTGCACATACTCCCTACTCACACTGGTCTCTGCTGGCTGTTGGCTGAGCTTCCTGTGGATTTGCAGTGAAGTAGTAGACAGTAAACCAAGGCAGGTCCTGGTGGGCTCTTCTCAAGAAACAATTAACCCGTTTACTTTCTCAAAGCATACTGTGTTTCCAAAAATAGCAGTCTTTGGAGGCAATTGCTGCAGGTGAACCGTTGCAGCTCGTGCTCAGCCACAAGAAGAGAATCAGATCTGTCCATACCGGAGAATTCCCATGCCACAGAGACTTCTCCCAGAAGACAGCGGACCTTAGAAAGCATGGAGGGCCATGCTGGGCTCTTGTTAGAATTGTGGCGGTGTGAGATGCTTTCACCTGGTGATGAAGTGGAGGGTGGCTTTTAGCCATAGTATGTTCTGACTGATAAATATTGGCTTTACCAACCAGAGTAAGATGAAGTCTGCTGCTGATTTCAAGGCAAAGGGAGCAATTCTTTTAAGGAGGAAGGTGATAAATAGAAGGAATATAGTAAATACTGTGTTGTGCTCTGGTTTGCCTTGCAGCATGGCTGTCATTAGGAAATAAGTGCAGATGTGACTTCTTGGGTGTACCATCTTTGTGGAGAACAAGCAACAGTCACTCTCCAGTGGACAGACTTACACCTTGCCTGTTTCAGAGGTCTGCTTCTTGAGGAGCTGTCTCTTACCACCTCTTCTTCCTCACTGACTGTCAAGGGAGCCTCGGAGAACAAACCAAAGAAGTGTCTGTGTTACAAGTCTCTGAAGCGATGCAAGATAAATCCCACCTGTAGAGACCTTATCATGTGTCCAAGCCTGGTGAGCTTCCCGTGTCTTCAGTTATAACTATGTGAGGACAAATTAAGTTGCTCCTTTCATTTCTCCTTGTGGACTCAGAGGCTTCAGAGAGGTCTCTGATGAATCTATAGCTTAAAGATGTGTTCAATGGAAAATATTAACCCAGTTGACACATTAATTCACACATCAGGAAAATTTCAGTTTTCAGTAGCATATTACCAGCCTACATAGACCTTGGGGCAGGACATCTTTCTTCCTCCTGGTTGTCCTTTGAGTCCTGATTGTGCTGTCCATGTGGACAGCCCTGTTAAGTGTTTCCCAGGAGACTGTAATTTATTTCCCAGAGATCTGTAATTTTTGATTTCTCTTGGCCAGGTCTACATGACACATACCTGACTCCATTGCTCTGTTGATCAGTGGGTAGTAATATGTGATCCTGACGGACACAGGAGGCCAGAAGATGACTGTTTTGAAGGTTATGTTGCAGCTGTAGTTATATCAGCAATGCTGCTTTCAGAGCTTGTTTTATTTGAGTAGCTCTAGGGATGAATTTTGGGCTGTGCTCAGAAGGATAACACGTTGTTATATTATCCTGAGCGCCTCATGTAGGAGCATGCCAATTCTTGGATGTCCTTGTGGGATGTTTGTTTCTCAGCCAATTTCTGTTTCAAAGCTTGCTTTTTCCAAGAACACCAGGTGGTTATGCGAGTCACTGCTTTTCAGGTTACTGTCTTTTTCATGCCATGGAGCAGTGAGGGGTATGTGATGCAGCTGCCCAGAGGAACTGCTGAGGATTTGTAGTCACTGAAGGCTAGTACATACTAGAGGTGATTAATAGCTGTGTTGGTGGTAATACAACTGAAGGATCAATCCAGCCTGTGTGGAACTACATCTCAGAGCAGGGAAAGATTTGTTGCCAGTGTAGGAGGATATTCGCACCACCTCTGTCTTTTAAGATGCTTATCATATGTTGCCTCCAGGGAGGGTGGTTGGGAGCCAGAGCCCAGCTTGGGAGACTTGTACATCCTTTTCTCCTCCTCTAACTACAGGTGGAGCTGAGGGGCCACTTTCTAACTTAAGGAATACTTTGACAAATCTTGCCACGTGAAGTGTCATAGATTTCCTTTTTCCCTGAGTATGTCCTCCTGCTCCTCTCCATCTCCCTGAATCAAACCATTGTATGGGAAGCTGATTCCCCTTAAAACAAAACTTTTTTTTCTCTTTCCCTTCCCCCAGCAATATCACTTCCCTGCTCCTGCTCCCTGCCTGATCCCACAAACTTCAGGGTTGATGCAATGAAAGTGGTGGGCAGGACTAGATGTCTCAGGATGGTGGCCACCATTATCAAAAGAACCCACAAGTTGGGCCAGGCCTTAAATCTCAAAGTGTTACAAGATGAGAGAGGTTGGGATGGATGGAGAGGAAGATGCTGCCTCAACTCTTACCCTGAAAATGAGGAAGGATCATAGTGAAAAAGAGGGGCATACTTGCAGTATCCTCAATCTAGTGCTTAGCCAAAGATAGCAACTGGACTTTTTACTAGGGCATGTAGTGATAGGACGAGGGGGAATGGCTTTAAACTGGAAGAGGGCAGGTTTAGATTAAACATTAGGAAGAAATTTTTTACTTTGAGGGTTGTAAGGCACTGGAACAGGTTGCTCAGAGAGGTTGTTGAGGCCCCATCCCTGGAGGTGTTCAAGGCCAGGCTGGACGCGGCCTTGGGCAACCTGGTCTAGTGGGAGGTGTCCCTGCCTATGGCAGGGGGGTTGGAACTCGATGATCTTCAAGGTCCTTTCCAACATAAACCATTCTATGATTCCATGATTCTATGAATTGCTCTACACCAGCGTGTGGCATCACTTTAAAAGCTGGATGTCATGAGCCTTGTGAGGTTCTGGCATGTCTTATGTAGCTTTACAACCTACCTACCATCAATAACATGAGCACAATGGGTGAATGCTTCTTCTGCAAGAATGAATAAGGTCTGTCTTAACAAAGAAACAATCTCAGTCGAAATTCAGAGGAGATGAGGGCATTCCCCACACCATCTTCTGCAACGTGGTCTCCATGGAGGCATGCCTTCAGTGTCCTTCCTTTGGCTCCTGTGTGTGGGAATCTAGCCCCAGTGGCAGGCATCCAGCAATACTGCAGAGGCTGTTCGCTTCCATCTGGCCTACTTTTGTGCAAAATCCAGTGACAATTTAGAAAAACAAGGCATGTCCTTTATGATAGATAATTGGATTCCATGAGCAGAGCGGAGCAGGGAAGTTACAGCTGTGTTCAGGACTCTGTCCCACCATTCAGGTAGCAAGAAGGAGGGTGACAATGCCAACAATCAAAGAAACAAACACTCATTTCATCACCTGAACACTCTGGGAGGGTTGAATGCACCCTCAGGTCAGGGCACTCCAGGCACTGGTTCCTACCAGTCCATCTTTTTCCAGGCATTGCAACTGGCACTGTCATCAGCTTCATGTCAAGCCAGCTGAATCAGAAGAGGTCCCCCATGGTGTCGGGGTGTTTCACAGCCTGTTGGCTGGGGTAACAGAGGGGTGTCCTGACAAAGAGCTGCATGGTATGCAGAAGGCAGTAGTCCTGGGAAAGGCTACCTGGTGCCCTTCGGGGATTAACAACCCATGGATCTGACACAGATGCACCCTCTGTCCCTGTCCTCCTCAATATTTCTGTGCCAAGCAAGGGTGGCTGCTGCAGCTGGGTGGCTGCTGGCCCACGGGACAGATGCCCTCACCCGGGCTCCTGTCTTGGAGACCAGTACAGCAGGGTGGGAGCCAGGCAGGAGGCAGAGCTCAGGTGTAGATACAATTGGTTGTAAAGGATGTAAAACAAGCAGCACTGTTTACTTTCTGCCCACAGTGGACAATACGCCCTCTAACCTTCACCTTCCCACGCAGTGCCGCAGTCAGGGCTATTGTGTTTATTATTATTATTATTTTCCTCCTGGTTGTTAGAAGACACGATTTCATTGTTGTTATTTTTAATCCGCTAGCTCCGGAGCGTTAGGGTGCTACCTGCTGACCCTCTGTTTCAATTCAAATCATACCTTTTTCCTGGTATCATTTGTATCGCAGCGACAAGCCCGCTCCTGAAAACAACAATGGTGCATTATGCAGACTTTGACTTCTCAGCTGATGGGAGATAAAATTATAAAGAGGGGTAGGTGAATCATCTGCTCTGAAGCACTGATGAATACACACGAGGCTTTCAGATCGCAGCTCTGTGTGGTACGACGAGTGAGTGGAGAGAGGGGAACAATAAGAGATTCAGACAAATCCAGGAAAGCAAAATGACCGTACGTGCTGGTAGGAGGGTGTCTTTTTCCACTTTCAAGCTGGACTCTCCTGGCAGAACTGGAGCATTGCAACAGTGCTTTCACCCTCTCTTTTTTTAATCCTGTCTTGTGGCAGATTCAGTGAGAAAAAGGGGTTAGTGTGGCATGAAGATGGGGGCCCTTGTCTCGCCGGGTGGTCACTGTCACCCAGGCCATGCTCACTGCACCACAGAGTGGGTGAATGAATGAACAGTCAAGGGTGGCTCAAGAGAGGATTTTGAGAAGGAGTTCCTGAGTACATCAAGGCACATGCAGCTTGCGGGAGGGATCCAAATAAAAGAGCTTCATGTTAATTTTTAAAAACCCATAAATTTTTCCTTCCTTAAATGTTAAGGAGATAGGGAAGATTCTCCCTTTTCCCCTAACAACTCTTCCCTTTGCTTCTCTCACCTCAAAAAGCAGGGAAACATGTTTGCTTGGAGATCTTTTCTTATGTCTGAAAAACTGAGAGGGTAGAAAAGCTCTCTTGTTCTTTTTTTTGCTTCACTTGGAAGACCTGGAAAAGACAAAAGAAAGTACTGCTTTGAATGTTTGGTTTTGTTCTGTGACTGTCCTTCAAGATATGTCCTTCAAGCTTGTGAGCAAGCTTTTTGAATTTTTATGGAGGAAACAGAGCATTCAGAAAACAAATCTACACTTTTCTGAGTGCCAGATAATATCTGTGAGACAAGAATCCTGGATAATATCAGGAACTTCTTTAGCAATAAAACAGTGCCAAATCTACCCAATTAAGTGAGAAGTCCAGGAGGTGACCTGAACATGGTGTCTCCATGTGTTGTCAGAGATAAGACACCACATGCCAGAAGGCTCCTTTAGTTGGTAGGGTCAGGTCCAATAGAAAAGTGAACATTAAGAATAGCTATGGCAGATAAAGTTTGTGTACTATTTAACAGAGCATGCGGTGAAACACCGGTATGAGAAGAGAGGGAGACATCTTTCTGGTCTAAATCAGCTCACCTAAGCTTCCCAGAATTTCTGTTACACAGTATGAAGCAGGTTATTTTTAGGGAGAGAGGGAAAGACCATTGACTTCGTGCTGACATCAGATTTCACTGCATCATGGTTGAAGCATTTGCTGTGGAAGGAAGGTCTGCAAACCAGTGTGGAGATTAAACTGCTCATGCAACAAAGTAAAGACGACAGACACGAGTGGTCTTCCTCCAGATATAAAAGATGCATAAAAAGGCATGAAGATTTTCCCCTATCCTTTGAAATCAGCCCCAGGACAACTGATGTACTTTCCTTTGGAGCGGTTGTGCTCTGCCTGCACTGTACGGAGAGCTGTATTTCTGCTGGGTCACAGAGGCTCACAGTACCCATCTCTGTAGCACTGGCTCTCCATAGTAATTTAATAACTCACATGTATTGCAAAACTGTTATTCGTATCCCATTAGATTTTGGGGGGGGTGGTGGTGGTGGTGGTGTGTGCAGCAGTAAGCAATGTACATTGTCATGGTTCACAAAGCTCTTGTGACACTTGACAAGTGAGAGGAAATTGCATTTTTCCCCGCTGTAAAGCAGCTACAGAGATGGAAGGTATGAAATTAGTCAGCCTTAACGTGCATTAATCAAGGAAAGGAACTTGAAGATGCCCTTGGAGAAAGACAGACTGGGAGGCTGGGCCTAGAGCCTGTTTTTTTGCTGGTGGCACATGCTAGAGAGGCAGCTCTTGTCAACGGCAGCAGAGGAGCTAGGTATGAGCGGTGGGCAAGAGACAGTTAAGTAGCCAGTCTGGAGAGACCATGCTAGCATGAAAGCAGCTAAGACCAAGAGGCTGATGAGGATTTCGGCACTGGGAGCAGGAGGAAGGGAAATTTGGAAACAGCGGGTCTAAGGGAGGCTTTCCTGAGCCACCTGGGATTTCAGAGTCTTCGGGTTGCTCTCAGTGGGAGAGGTACCATGTGAAGACTGGAAGGGATACAGCTGGCTCTGCACCTTCTCTGCTCTGACACTGTGCCTGCAGGTAGGGCAGGTGACCGGTCTGCATGGCGTGTGTGTCCCCTGGCAGCGTGGATCTGCTGACAGACCTCCTTTGCACAGGACGATGCTGCATCCTCCCCCACCTTGCAAGCACTGTTGTGCTTTCTCCTGGGGTAGCTGTGACACTGAGACACAGAGATGCTCTGCAAACATCACTGGGCTGGAGGAAGAAGAAACAGGAGAGAGAATGTTGTGTCTGCTTCCTCTGGGAAACTGGCTGGAAAATCCCAGGCTGGCCTGAAGTTCAGTGCCTCTGGAATGCCAGTAACAGTGTTGGAAGCACAGGAAGACAAGTCAATCACAAGCCATCACGTAGACAGCCATAAGCACTGTCCTCCATGCACAGCCAGAAAGCTGCTCTTCCCTGTAACTCTGCCTGCAGAATCACTAAGAGCAAACAGAAAATCCTTGCAGCTTTTTTAATTCAGTGTGTTATTCACCCCTGACCCTAACTTACAGTTGTGCTTTTTTTTTCTCCTGGGCTCAAAGGCTGTGTGTTGGAGATCCCCGGGTGGAAGATGATTGGTTTTGGTGGTGAATACAGCCTTTTGGGGTTGATGCAAGACTGATTCCATTCCTGAAACTCGAGGTGACTTCTTAGCTCTAGCAATATGAAATGGGAGTACAGCTCACCTTGCAGATGGTTGACTAAAATATTAAACAGTGATTCACCATTACTCACTGTCTCATCAGCTCATAAATTTAAAATAAGTCCTCTTTCTATCTTTTTTTTTTTATTATTTAAGAAAAATAAAAGAAGTAAAGCTGTATTATGCGTAACTATGCTAAATTGATCCTCCAGAGAGGTCTGCTAATGAACTTTTTACTGGCTTCTGCCTCTTTACATTAGTTGAGAACTGGAGCAATGGGAGGGGGAAGAAATCTTGCATTTCTATGTTTATAGAGAAAATAGAAATGGTGACATCTCTGGCAAAATAAGGGAGTAGAAATGTGAATGCAATTGTCCATTGTACTACTTAGGAGGATGAAAATAACAGCTGGGCACTGTAATCACAAGCACACCCCGATTTGAGCTACTCTGGGATCCAGTCTAGAGCATGGGGTACTAAAAAGCTACTGAGAGCTGTAATACTTGAATTTGCCCCAGATACAAGCCACCTCCCCACCACAGCCATGGCAGGGCAGAAAGCATATCGCTTATCAGTGCTTGTGCCTGCTGGCACCCATCCAGTGGTCTCCCATGGTTGGACCAGTGCATGCAGCACTTCGTGTGCCCGCTTGAGAAAGAAAAGTTGCTGAGGGACATTTGCAACAATTCTGCTGACTAATACCAAAATTCAGGGATTTTTCTGTCTTGTGTCAACTCTCATCTTCCTCCAGTGGCTGTAGTGCTTGCTTTTTAACATCAAGTAGAATTGAAGTCCCATTTTAAAGGATTATTCTGCTGCTGTGAATGAAAGCTGGTGGGTCCATAAGCATCTCTGGGCCGCCAGAAATGTTGTTTGCCCTCTCCTTGAGCCAAATAAAAGGAGAGAGAGTCAGCCTAAGAAAGCAGCACAGCATGAGCTCTTTCAGCCATCAGCAAACACTTCTGAAAAAGAAAGAATGACGGCAGGAAAGCACTGGCACTAATAGCTTTGAATGGTGGCAGTGAGATGAACAGACTGAAATCAGAGCTCCTCCCTTTTATGATAAAGGAGAGAGACCCTCTCTAGGGTCTTCCTGTTGCTGGTTCCTGCCTCATGCAGGACTGAAGCCAGAGAAGATACTCTGGTCCACCAGGCATCTCATGAGTTATGAAATTATGCCACGGGAAGTTGTCTTCGCCATGTTATGTCTCAGTTGCTGTCTTGGAATGATTCTTGCCCGTAAATCAAGTCTTATGATAAAGTCCCAATGTTGTCCGTTATCTCATCATGCCAGTAAGCTCCATGCTCATTCTTCAGCATGGGGTAAGCATGCCTGGTGCCTTTTGCAGAGGATGGATGGGACTGGTCCCCTGGCAGCCCTGGGAGGCAGGATTTGACTCACATTGCAGAGTGCAGCCTGGGCCTCGCAGTAAGCTTGATGCATGGGCATTGGAGAGGGAGAAAACCACCACAGGCCTGAGGCTTAGGCTCTCCAGGGCCTCTTTCCTAGCTTTGCAGCTGAAGATGGCCTTTAATATCACTGTTGTCTGTGCCCCCAGCTCCTCTTTACAAACCATTACTGTGCTGGCCTTTGGATAAGGAAGCATTGCCGTAGGCTCCCAGAGAAGTTGCCATGCTTTTGTGCTCATATCAGCTGCATCTCTCCTGGTGGTGCCTTTTCCTGGTTGAGGTTCTGGTCACATGCCAGCTGCCCAGGACCATCATGATCATGCAATCAGGAAGTTTAGGTGCTCAACAGCAGGGGTAGAAGAGGGCAGGCAGTGGCAGTGCAAAGGTTGCCCATTTCTGCCTTGCACCAAGGTTCATACTACCCATACGATGTCACAGGTAGGAATTTGAGAGCCATTGTAGACATTGCCTGAGGGAAAACTGCCTGGAGAGTGGCTTATTTGCCACTTGGATGCTGAGTATGACAGGAAAAGCACATGGTCCTTCCTCTCCTTGCGCTCTCACCTCTGCCCTCAGACACTGGGGCAGCCTGGGAACAGCCTGGCTTTATTTTGGTGTCTTAGCCTCTGTTGTCCTGATGAAAGGTGGGTCATGTTTGACCTTGCTGTCCCTTCAGGGTTCCTGTGAAGATTTCCTGCTTTCTTCCATACAGGGGGCCAAAAATGCTTAAGGAAATTGCAGTTTCTCAGGCAACAACACTCAACAATTTCATCAATTAATCAGGAGGAAACTAAGGAAGAGAATGGGAAGCAGATGCTCTAAACAGGAAAAGGCTATGAATGATTGATGCCATCTAAGAGACAGGGAGAATTTACACCAGGAGAGACCCCAGCCTGGGGCTGAGGCAATTTCCTATACAAGAGCTCATTACTGCAAAATGATGGCAGGGAGCCAGGAATGCCTTCCTAGGCAAATGTCCAGTCCAATATTTAGAGAATTACGAGGCACACTGCAAAAATATGGCCAGGTTGGCTCCGAATGGCACAGAAAGACTCAAAGAGACATGGAGCAGGAGTTGTGTGCTAGTTTTCCACACCGCGTGACAGTTCTCCTATTGAGCTTAATAAAAATGGATATTTGATGCTCCCCAGCCAAAGTTATGGGTAGGTGTGATCTCTTCAAGATGTTAATTTCTTGCTGCATTTGAGGTCATGATGTGTTAGCTAACCTGTCTGGATATTGTAGTCCACGCAGACACATCTAACAACCAGGACTGCCTTAAAGTACAGCCTGCATATGTGAGGGAGCTGAGGTAGAGACTGGATTTCTTCTGGGGGTCCATGGTGGGAATAAAGGCTGTAGAGGTCTTAACAAAATGTATCAGTGCTCTTGTTCAAGCCTTGCTGAGAATGGCAATGGCAAAGGGAGGAAATCAGGCTAAGATTCTCCAGGTTTTGGTGTTTTCTCGCAACTCAATCAGAATGAAAATGAAAAGGTCTCGAAGAACCTCCTGAGACAACAAAGTGAAAAATGTCTTGTCATGATAAAAGTTTGTTACAGTAACTTTGAATCCATTCTTTTATTCTTTGATTTTAAAACATCTTTTATACTTAATTTTGTTTCTTCATGGCATTTTCTTCATAAGATTTTATTCCTTCCATTTCCCTCCACATTTAACACTGCAACTCTTGTCACTGATGGAAGCAGATAACTGGACTGAAGGATGAAGACAGAATTGTGAGTATCCCTTCTTCTATATGCTGCACAGCTTTTCTCTATAGGAAGTCATATGACAGTGTATTCCCTTAACATTTTCATTTAAGTGAGTGCTGCAATAGAGATTTTGCGTAAATCAGCAAGAAAAAACAAACTATTTCTTGCTGTAACCATTTGTTCCTTTTACCTCAGTAATAAATCCTTCCTGGGAATGACGAGCTGATGTAATTTATCAATTGATTGTTGTAATGCACATTGTGGTACTGTATTTCACATGCCTGGAATGCATCTTTTGATTTGAGCAGACCTCAGATTTCTGTTTGTAAAAGGAAATGAAAAGATGCTCTCGATTGCAATGTTGAAATGGGTATTAATTGCATTCAAAAATCAGTAAGAAAAAGAGCAAGAGTCAAACAATCAAAGTGTTTGTAAGGAGAAAGCTAATCAGAAATGTTAGAACCAGATTAAATCTGTTCTCTTTACTAGAATGGATTTGCTGCCTTTAACGATATCAGCCCTATGGCTTTTCCTTTCCTACATTCAAATACGATTAAATGCACCTTCCAGCTTAGATTTTGGGTACCTGAGATAGAAGATGTTTCAGCCTTCTATTTCTTTCAGATAATTCATTTTAGGCCTTTCCTTTGGTAAGGAGTGGGAAATGTTATTTCATACCAAACAAACTGGATTAACCAGCTTTTCCAAAGCAAGACCTTTTGGTCCTTCCAGGTGCAATTTTCTGTCAGGTGTCTGGGATGAGCAGGGACATGCATCTTTCTGCATGTATTGAGTTGGGCTGGTGGGCCATGATGGTTCAACATTGCATGTATATCAAGTCCCATGTCAGCAAGAGGGACAAAATGTCAGGGCCTCAGCCAGGACAATTTTCAAGAGCAATGTCAGCTGGTAGCCTCGCATTCCCCAGGTGCCTCCCAGTGCCACAGCTTCTCTCCTGCCCTGGGATGTCTCTTCCAGGTGATGGCTCAATCTGCACGAGCCTCAGCTAGAAAAGGATGGTGTGAGGAGCAAATAAATAGGTCTCAGAGATGTTCCTCAGACATGAGGGGCTGGGAGGTTGCTTTCCTGAATTATGGGCATGTCCCCTATTACTGTGGGAGCTGAGCACTTCAGTGCCCTTCCCATGCCTCTCCTTATATATTTTCCCACATGGTAAGATCGTAAAGAGGGAAGTTAGGACACAGGGAATGTGAACTCCCTGGGCACCAAAAAATGTCATCAGGCAGATCTTCAACCATCCTGTTCAGCTGCTGTCTAAACCTTGGGAGAGACCTAAACTAGACAAGGGATCAGTTCTTCCCCTAGCCAATGTCTTGACGTGGAGTCTGTTCTGGGGCAGGCTTGAGCGATGGTGAGTTCAAAGGATGACTGAGGAAGATGTGCTTTCCTGGGTAAGATGACCATCCTGAAGTAAGTCCTATACCAGAATATGGGAGGCAACTACACAGGGTCTTCAACCCTCTCTCCCATTGTGTCTTGGGTGACAGCCCTTGATGTTGTCTTCTCCTGGACACCTAGCAAAAAAGTCTTTATTTTTTTCCACCTCCCCCTCTCTAGCATCCTGCTAAGGTGCCAAACATATGTCTTTTGTGTTGGTCTGCTGAACTACAAAACAGCATGGGATAAGTGGAATTTAACACCAGACTGAGAGAAGGAAGAACAGTTAGTTGGGTGGTCCTCTCTGTTCTTGCCTGGCCAAAATGTGAGTGAAATAGTAGGAAGGTAGGAAGGGTGCAGATCTGCACTGAGAAGGGAAAAAGTACTCATTGAAGGCCACAATTTGTCCATCCCAAAGCAAACGCGAGCCGCACTCCCCCAGGGATGAGAGAGGGGCCAAGCGCCTTCTCAGTGTGCTGCCACAGGGCTGCTGAACGTGGCGCTGCTTAGAGCAGAGTGCCAGCTGAAACTGCGGCTCCCACCAAGAAATTCCCGTGGATAACCCGCCAGACCACGATGCAAGTTTACACGAAACATGTTTGCTCCTGCCCATAAGTACCTTCCGAAAGCATGATTGCAATCTGACACTGCTTTATTGGTTGGGCTGAGCTAATTATAAGCCGACCCAGTGGTAAATTGAGGAGAAGGAGCGACGTGCTCTCTCTGGCACCGAAAGCTTGTTGACTGGCTTAGTCTCCGCTTTGCAACAAACCTTTGCAACACAGATTCAGACCGCAGAAGCTGAAGTTCCTTTGTGCA
Source organism: Anarhynchus alexandrinus (assembly GCA_008711295.1). Lineage (NCBI taxonomy): Eukaryota > Metazoa > Chordata > Aves > Charadriiformes > Charadriidae > Anarhynchus > Anarhynchus alexandrinus. The sequence goes on along the minus strand of VUYV01000031.1, from coordinate 4,012,910 downwards.
CGGGGAAAAATGTTAAGGGTCAGCTGCAATTAACCCACAGATGGCAATAACAAAAGCAATTATATGTCCATCTCAGCGAACTGTAGAGTCAATTACAGACTCATGATGAGGACTCTGCTCATGCCCAAAACTGGGGTGTCACGAGAAGGGGTGACAGACGCACACTGCAGAAAGTTGATGTGCTTGGTTTTGCCCTGTGCTGCTTACATGATGACAAGGTTCTCAGAGGAAAGTCTTGTCATCTCAGAATAAGTTTGAAGCACCTCCTGGCCAGCAATGGACTCACTTGGATTAAACCTGGTGTAATCAAGGTCAGAAACAGACCAGAGGAATGCACCTGTGCAGACACATACCTACCACCTGTATGACCAGGAATACTACCAGAAGGCTCCAAAATTGCTGAATTAAATAAAGTTCAAGAATCTCCCTGATTTCCTGAGAAAAGTGATGTGTCTCTATTTCAAGTATTTTTTTTATTACTGTTACTCAGTGGGACCTTAACAATATGAACCCGTTTGTTGTGATCAGACACTAAATGGCTTTTTAAATTAAAAAACAGCGGTACTGGTCAGGTTTTTTTTAAAATCAGAGGACCTGGCCCTTGAGATACATTAGATGCTGCTTGCCTCTGAAAAGCCAGGAAAAGCAAGCATCAGAGAGCAATTACAGTGGCTGCACCTCACCTGCATGGATGTGGACTGTCAGCTGGGAAAGCCTTTTGCTGTGGTTCTGCACAGCGCTGATGAGGTGGGCAGCAGTTTGGCACCCCTCCCTGAAAGACCTGTGCTGGTCCAGGTGCAGAAAGGTGCATAGAGATTTCCTTGATGCTTTCTTTTAAAAGATGGGGTTGATTTCTAGGCAAAGCATTATTCACTCAAGAAACAATGTCCTTGGTGCCTGCCTGGCCCAGGCTTGACCTTTTTGGAAAGTTGCAGCTCGGATGAGTTGTCTGTTTCCCAGAAGGAGGAGAGGCAAAATGATGCATTAAAAAAGTTCTGACACCCTCAAGACCCTTGCTGTTTTGAAGCAGAATTTGATAGTTGGTAGAAGAAACCCAGCTCAGGGTCAGGCTTTCCTAGGTCCAGCTAGAGTTTGCATTGATCAAAGCTATATTTTTTTTGAGTCAAAACCTCCTACTGTAAGAAATCAAGCACTGGGGTAGAGTCCGAAAGCAGGTAACTCCTCTGCTCAGCTCAGGTCACAGACATCCTTGTGTTTTGGGGGACACAAAGAGCATCATGATTTTGAATGTTTTGGGGAGAGCAACTCAGGAGTGGAAGGGGCTGAAGGGCCATAGGTTGTCACAGACACAAAACTGGTCTTAGAATGGCTCTAACTCGTTCAAAGGAGCAATTTTATCCTGACTTCTCCTGACGGGAGGTGATGGCTGGGGCAGATACTTCCTCAGTCATAGTCCCCAAGTTGCAAAAAGAAGGACATTTAAATAGATGAGATGAGTATCCAGGAGCCAGAGGACTGCTCAGCTCCTTCAATACGACACTTGGACTGATCTCTGCTGATCTTTCACAACCAGCCAGAGGACCTAACACTCCTGTGGACTAGGCTGAGGAAAGCATGGGAAGCTGAATGTGTTCCTGTAAGAGGTGAGGACGTGGTTGCATCCTCTGTGGACCTGCTTTCCCTGCTGCAGGTGAGCCTGCCCTAGGGCGGTGGACTGAGTCCCTGCTGATTTGTTGAGCAGGCTGGGAAGGGATCCCACTGCTCCTGGGGATGTGGAAGGGTGGGGGATAGGACTGTTCTCTGGGATTGTCCTTCTCTATGTTTCGCCATACTTTGCCCTATTTTATCCAGTCATCTAATTTATGCTTCTAGACCCAGAGAGTCCATGTGATATTTTGTCTGGGCTGCATTGCCAGATAAAGGGGAAAGTGCACAGAACCTGAGAAAAACAGGAAGGGAGAGAAAAGGGAAATCACTTAGGTTCTGGTATTGAAGCTCTGCTCTCTCCTTCTAGGGAAATGTGTCTACCTTTTTGCAAATTATCTCCTCTTCCCATTGAAAGGCCTCCCATTCAGCTGTGCCTTCAGCAAGTGGAGCGGTGGAGTAATGTTGTCTGTGGACGAGATGCTTGTTAGCTCGGCAACTGGTGCTAACAAGAGTGGGACCAGCTTAGGAAAGCAGTTGAACATGAGTGCTCTTTATCTTGGCTTTCCTAATTAGATCTGGGTTGTGAGCTCAGTTGTGAGACCATCCACATCTCTGTTGCAACTCTGACTGCCTCAGCTTGCAGCAGTGCCTGGCCATGATTCAGATGAAACAACAGTACAGGGAGTGCTTCAGAGATGTACAGTTAGAGAAGAGAGTTTAGTTGTATGGATGTGAGTTCTGCTGTGCTGCTTGCCCTCTAGGCCAGACAGTGAGCCTTGGCCCATGTTATTTACCAGCCCAGATAAAGCTAGTGGGACTTCAGCCCACGGTTGAGACCTATTGGAGAAGTGACGCCTTTGAGTCACACTGCAGTGTCAGCACAGCATCACCTCTTCTATTGACAAAGAAGCAACATTTCCAGCATGCTGCAGGTTTTGGGGAGGGAACTTTGGCAGCTGAGACACGGAGAGCTGCGAGTGCTGGTGCAAAGAGTCCCATGTGCCATCCTCTGGAGGCCCACCTCGGTATTTGAGTCAGAATGACTCTTCTCCTCTTCTATCCCTTTCTGAGTCACTGCCACAGTCTATTTCTGGCCTGTGCTTTAGGAAGAGTGGGTTGACGAGAATGTGTTAAAGAGGTCATAGCTGGTACCGAGGGGTGCACACTAAGATGTTTTCCATAACTAGATTAGTCCAGTTGGGCTATACATGGTGATACTTTGATATTCACTGCTGAGAAGAAGGTTGAGGCAAAAGTCCAGCGCTGCCTGGGTTCACTGAGCCCAAAAGTTAGGATGGGGTTGAGACTGCCACCAGTGTTGGAGCTTTTTCAGGTCCCCTGGTGCCCTGTCTGTGAAGAGCAGGTGCCTGACAGTTCCAGAACCTAGTCTTAGCCTGGAGAAAGCCTGAGGGAACCCAAGAAAAGTTCATCCATTACTCTCTTGCCAGAAGATGACTATGGAAAGGGGGGACTGACTACTGTTAGGTCACTCTCAGAGGGGATGGAAGAGAGCATAACTCCTTAGAGCAGGAGTGCACAGACACACTTTTTAGTTCAAATACCTCATCTCCTAGATGGGTTCAATTCTCCCCTTCTGGATATCAGGTAGGGGGGAACATTCCCCACCTGGAGGTGCCTGGCTCTGTCCAGGGACTTCACAATACTAAGCCTGAAGGAGATGGCTGAAATCAGGTGAGAAGATTCCAAGCCACCTTGGCTTATGAGGTGGCAGCTGTGAGACTCAATGTTCCAGTTCATCTGCACCAAAGGTCCTGGACAAAAGGAGGAAAGGTTTCTGGGATCCAGCCTTTTGGGGAGCAGGCTACAGACTCTCTAGGGTCTCTGGCACTGAGGCAGCACAGGGCCAAACAGTCAGGAGGAACTGTCAGAGGTCTCAAGGCTTGTCTCAGGTTTTCCTCTTGGGTGCTATTGGATGCAGAAGCTGATGGTACTGGCTGCTTTCCAGGTAGCTGCTTTGTGGGACCTGAGAAGATAAAGCTACAGCAAATGAGGAATGGCCACGGGTTGAAAGAAGCATGCCAGGACCAAGATTGTTGAGAGATCTCTAATTGTGGTGATATGAGTCTTGGTGATATGATCTGCTCCTTACAGTGTTTGAACTCAGGCTGATGGCTGTCATATACTGGTTGAGCACAGACTGCATTAAAAATGTCATTGAGAATAAACTCCAGGCAGTGGAAGATCTCTGCCCACACAGAGAATGAGAGAGCCCCCCTGATAAGGATATACCTTGATGCAGTGGCCAACACAACCTTCAAAGTGGTGGTCATTGTGGCTTCCACTATGCTCCTTTGGGAGTTCAAAAGTGCAAGGCATTGAAGAGATCCATCATTTTAAAATTAAGGGATCTCTCCTCAGTTCAGAAGGGAACTTGGAAAGTAATATGCCATCAATAAAAAGAAGAACAGAAAGAGAGGCAAACCTCTGAATGGGCTCTGCTAATGCTTTCCAACAGCATATGCCATGGCCTTGGTGTTTGGTGTCAGCAGCGTCCTCCAAGTGTGTTGCTACCCTGTATTCACTACAGAACAACCATTTTCTCTCTGCATGTTCATTTACACAAGCCAGATCAGGTAGCTATGTGTAAGAGCTGCCTCCTCAAGAAAGAGGACTGAAATTGTTGTTAATTAGGCTTTAACAATAATGAAAGAAGGTGGCTGAAGGGTCTGAAAGATAAATAGAGAAGGCAGAGCTGGAAAACGTCAGGGAAGGCACAAGGTGAGATGACTGATATGCCACAGCTAAATTGAAGACGAAACACCTCCTAACCCTCACAGGGGAAGGTCCTACAAAAGACACCCTTAATTTATGAGTCTATCGGAAATGATTCCTTCTACTTGCAGCTCAGCATTGCTGCCTGCACGTGATGAATGTTCCCGCGTGGCAGTGCACGGTAAGGCGGGGAACTAGATGCTTGCTGAAATGGCAGTGTTCAGGCAGCGGCTGTGACCCAGCAAGTTGGGGGTGTTCCTGGGCTTCCCACTGGGGCTCCACACCTCAGTGGGCTTCGCCGTGCCCCTGCCGCTTTGTCCTGAAGCAGGCTCCAGAAACAGTGCGGGCTAAAAACATCCCTCCTTTCAAGAAAGAAAGGGACAAGAGGGGCTGAGTGTCTCAAAATGGCTTCCCCACTACATCAAGGGACTATACTGGGACTTGTGCTTTCACAGGACCTGTCAGGCAATTGCTTTACTGGAACAAGAAAAGACATTAAGAAGAAGGAAAAACATTTATGTTCAGTGTCAAAAGTGTGCAATAGAAACACAGCATGCCAAAGCAAGAGCCCTGTCCCCAGTGCAACATACGTCTCTTCTTAATTAAATCTCCTGCAGCCCGCAAACCCCATACAGTCCCAGCAGTCAGCTGCAGATGATGTGTGAGATGAGCCATACCAACCCACCCACTCTGCACATCTCTGCTTGCTCCGTGCTGGTGGGCTGCTCAAGATAACAACAGTCAGATGCAGGGAGAAAGACAGAAGGATTTGGTCCCTCCTCTGGTAAATAAATTATTTAGAAGATTAATTTTTTAGATCTGCTCCCTCCCTGCCACTTTGTGTTTGGTAAACATGGGAAAGATTTCCTAGTCTACCCAGGTCTTTCCTTCTTGCAAGTATTAAGTATGAAGAGTTTTAATCCATCAGGAGCTTTGGGAATGGCTCCCACTGGGTCTGTACCACTTTTGGATTCACTTTATTCCAACTCTAGTCTTTGGAAGAGGTGTGTTTCACAACTGGTTTGAAGAAAGGAGAGCCAGATTATGTGCCTAGGGTCAGGAAAGGGTCTCTGAACCAGCCAGCCACCTTCTCTGGAGCTTCCCATCAGTCAGAGACACCAAGGTCTTCACCTGCCAGTTACCTTACATTTTGGAGCACCAAGTGCATACTACAGCACGTGCAAGGCCAGAAAATCTGCTCTGACTTTATGAAGCAACATTGTGATTTAGAAATCATCCCTTTCATTTTGATGAGGAACAATGTTGTTTCGGAGGAGGACACAGCATCCCGTATCCTGGAGGAGAAGCCTGAAAATAGCTGAAACCTCTTTTCACCAGTACTCCATTCAGGAAAGTCAGTTTCAGGGTCAAGTCATCTATGGCTCTGGCTCTGGTTCCTCGCTGTATTCTCTGGCTGCTTATGCAGTTTCTCCTGCCTCCTTCACGCACACAGAGCCTTTCCAATAAACCCTGTGAAGCCCTCTGTGCCACGCTGGTTGTGTTTTTCAATGAGCTTACATGGATATGGGTTTGGAATGAAGGCTCCAGCCTGTGGTTCAGTTTGCACCATGTTGTCTCTGGTCTTTGTGTCTTTGCTGGAACACATCTGAATGAAGTCCAGAAACACTTTCCAGTGTCAGACAGTGTAACTCGACCTGCAATAATAATAATTAGACTCTTTTCATCACCCCCATTTGCTGCCATTCTTAGAATCAAAGCTCCTGTAAGCACCTGAAAGCTGTGTTACTCTGAAATTCTGTGTGAGCAGATGCATTTTGCAGTGTGGTTTCAATAGGAATAGGATAAAGATCTTACGTTTGCTTGTCTGTGGGTGAGTCTTTGCAGATTTTCATTCATCTTCTTTACTCCATTCCTAATGGAAGTCTGCTTTTCACAGGATGTAAACTGCATACCAGATGTTTCTGCAAAGTTAAGGCAATTAATTGAACCAACCATGCCTGCTGCCCAAGCAATTTAAGGTAGTTCTTTGCTTTTGTAAGCACCTATTATTTCCTTGGTCAAGCAAAAAGACTGTTGTTCTCTGTGGGGATGAAGAAAAAGAGACTGCCACCAAAGAATGGTTTGGGGAAAGAAAATGGGGGAAAAAAAGGGTTTGGAAAGCTACCCTGGTCTTCCTTTTTGGGTAATTCCACTGGAACTTAACCGTTTCCTGCCAGTGGGGATTATTTCCCATTTACAATAGCATTAAAATTTAAGTTGCTCGTCTACTTTGTGAGTGGCAGAAGGAAGGCAGTATAGCACACCTACATCTCTCTGCTGTTAGATGCTCAGTTCCAAATTTGATGAGATTTGTTGCAATGAGACATTGCTGTTTTCATACTTGCTTCTTTTAAGCAGATGCTGATAAACAACAAAGCACCATTTCTGAAGGTTATGATAGGACTGTAAAGACTGAAAAGACTAATACCTGCAGAGAATGAATCATCTGCTCAGCTTATACACCCACCCTGGGATGAGATGAAGCCCATCTGGAAATAGCTACACCAGCTCACTCAGTTTGGATGCATGCATGTCAAATGATCCATCAGACACAAGGGAAAGGGTTCATAAGCAAATCTAGTGTTACAGACTTACAGTTGTCACACTGGCATAGCAGTCTAGGCTTTGGTTTTCCTGTTTTCTTTTTGGTTTTGAAGGTTCCACCAGCTGTAAATGTGGATTTCACTGGTGGGGGAGAAGTGAAGGGAGCTCTCAAACTAGGCAGAAGTCTGCCAGCACTGGGAGAGTTCACCTGAAAGCACAAGTAGCAAAAAAACCCACCACCTCTTTGCGGAGGAAAAGGATTCCCTGGTGAGCTGAAAGCTGAAGCAGTATTAGAACCAGGTTTGTGATCTTGATGGTTTTTTTTTAAGCTGATCCTTTTTCTTATGAGAAAGCCACATATTTAGTGCACATTCACAAAATTAAATAATTGCTTGTGTATCTTCAAACCACAGATAAAGACAGACAGTGAAATTAAAGTGTCACTTTGGCCTGTGCCCACCTTGTGCGTCTCCATGAAAGACCTCTCAACTTCTAACAGGCTTCTGGTGCTAAGTGCTCCGCTCACAATGCCCAGCCTAACTCGGATGCTCCTGATTCTCCCCTCTGCTGATGGGACAGGATGTGACAAGCCCATTTTCTGCAGTATGTAAACAACAGCTAAGTCTAGGACAAATCCTGAACAAGAATCTAATCTAATGCTAAACTGAAGACAGCCACACGAGGGAGGACAACCACATACCTGGCTGGCTTCTGTGGTGACTCAGACTTGGCTTGGGCTGCAGTCCCCATCCATCATTAATTACTGCATTGAAAAGCCCCAGAGCTCAAGTAAGCATGGATGGGAACAATTTCCCCAAGGTCATTGGGGACATCAATAGCAGAGTTAATGTCCAGGAGCAGTGAGGGCCAGCCTTAGGTCCTCCCTAAAGGACAGGAGCCAAGCATGGTAACACAGCCAGCAAGGCATGGGCTTTGCAAAACAGGGCCCCAGTGTGCAGTACCCAGGCAAAGCAGGCCTAGATGACAGCCAGGTTCAGCCAAGAATGATCATCAGGAGAGTTCATGGTGACAAGACATGTCCTAGGTCAACTCAGGAAGCCAGCCTGCAGATGACAGCCCAGACCAATAAGGTCCATGGCCAGGCCCAGGCATAGCTGTAGCTGAGCAAAACCACAGCACAGATCAAACAGGAATGGAAGGCCCAGGGCTGGGCTTAACTGGAGCCATGGGGTGTGAGCATGTTTATGTGCACTCAGAGCCCTGACAAGTCAGGAGACCTGGCTCACAGCCCTCAACTAGGCCAAACTGTTGAGTTAATAAACCAGGCAACTTGAAAATCGAGTGCCCTGAATTCCCACATTTATTGACTTACAATAGTCAAGTTGGACCTTCTTCGTAGGTCCCTGTGGATCCCTGTGCAGCTGGATGGCTGCAAAGCCAGTTGAGTCATTCCAGGGTAAACTGGTCCTTCTGTGAGTTCAGCATAAGAACAAGAGAAACTGTTATTGATTTTTTTCTTATCCAGTAATTGCAAAAAATACAGGACACTGAAAAGGTGCTAATGAACAGTATTGGAAGGATCGGTGCATATGCATGTTTCTTTGGAGAAGAGAGTACACTTCCTGAGAGGCTGTGCTGGCTGTTAGAGGCTAAAAAGACCTGTGTCAATGGAGGAGACCTGCAAAAATCAGAAGTATTGTGCTTTTCCCTTCATATGGTATTCAGCAGGAAATACCATAGCATCATGAAGAGATTTAGGTTGGGAAAGATCCTCTGGAAATTTGTTTCCAAATCCTGCACCAAGCAGGGCCACCCTACACGCTAGATCAGGTTGTTCAGGACAATTTGAAGTAGAGAAGCTCATCTCCTCCATCCTCTGGACTGGCTCTTCAAGTCAGAGCTCAGAAAGGATCTGGGTCCAAAACGCCAACAGGAGCAGGCCTTGTTTCAGCATGCTTTTGGTTTATTTATTTTTCTGAAGACCCAATTAAATTGTTAGAACTTATTCATTAGGCAGCTTAACACACAAGCCTGGCTCAGTTTCATTTGTGATGGATGTTGTTCTCAGGAAAACCTCTTCCCTTCCTTTTCCTGATCTGCATCACATGAAACGAGGGATGCAGCCTCCTCTCGCATGTCTGCCATATGCCATAGGAGGGCTCTGCAGCCAGCTCTGGACTGCAGACAACACACAAGGTCTTTGGACCATACCTGCCTTGCTGTGCCTGCTTGGGACATGAGCTCATGCCTGCTTGTGCCGTGGTCTGTGCATTCCTTCACTGGCCTCCTGGGGTCTGAGTCACTGTGCCCTCTCTTAGGTGTAGAGTAATAGCAAAACCAGTGGTGAATAATCAGAGTTAATAATAATGCTTGCCGAAGGTACTTGGTGCACTTTGCTCCCAAATAACTGTTGAATGAAAACACCCTGTCTGCTAGGGACACGCAGTGGCTGTGCAGCGTTGTGAGATTTAACAACATCTGACAACAGCCAGCCCCCCTGGCAAGCTGTGGGTTTCACCCAGCCATCGCTGAGCCCCTTTTTTCTGTGAAAGTGCTGAAAGTCAGCTAAGTAATGCTCTGCCAGCGAACGAATTCCCCCAGCGGCACGCAGACCAGAGTGGATCCATTCCCTGGGTGCTCACCCAGGAAGTCATTAGCAGCTTGCAGGCAGAGGTCGATCCCATTACCATGGTTTTGTAACGCTTTGTTGGAAAAAATAAGCTGGTGCCGTAGGACTGGAGCTGACCTTGAATGAACAAGAAGGGAAAGCAATCGTGTCTGGAGCTTGCCTCTTTGTGGGCTCAAATGCATTTCTGTTGAGATGCTAATTATGGGGAAAGCAATTTAGGGGAAAAAGGCAAGGTGGGAGCAATGTTTCAGAGCTGGAACAATTGTTTCATCAATGTATTGACTGCCCCTAAAGAAGAGCATTTCTGTGACTCCTTCTGTCCTTTGCATTATGACTGAAAGACGCCTGGAAAAGGACCTGACTAAGACCTTGTTCATTGGTGCAATGATTTCTGCGCAGATGTTCTGGGTGTGAGCAGGTAGCAGTCAGCTGCACACATGGACAGCCTCCATTTCTCCACTGGCAGATAGCTCTCATTTTGGTGCCTTTCCTTTAGGGCTAGAATGAGTCCTTTCTATAAATGGAAAGTAGATTCTTTCCACCAGTAGATCCTGGGTAGATAACAAGTACCCAGACAAAAACAGTGGATCCAAAAGAAGTCAGGTAGGGTATCAATCTGCATGAGTTGCACATTAATCCATGCTCCTTCTTTTTTTGGATTTTCCTGCTCTCTGCAGTTTTAGTTTTCAGAGTTCAAGTGCTGGGCACTGGAGGGGGTTGTGGAGAGGGGGAAGACTAAGACGTCTCTTACTATACGCCCATTTTCCCTTTTCTGTGGTTTAGGTGGATCAAGAGAAGCTCCAGCCCAGAAAGCTACATGATGTGCAAGGGGATTTGAAGAAAGGACTGCATCCAGCTCTGGAGCCCCCAACATAGAAAAGACATGGACCTGTTGGAGCGGGTCCAGAGGAGGTCCACCAAGATGATCAGAGGGCTGGAGCACCTCTCCTATGACGACAGGCTGAGAGAGTTGGGGTTGTTCAGCCTGGAGAAGAGAAGGCTCCAGGGAGACCTTATAGTGGCCTTCCAGTACCTAAAGGGGGTCTACAGGAGAGCTGGAAAAGGACTTTTTACAAGGACATGCAGTGATAGGATGAGGGGGGATGGCCTCAAATTGGAAGAAGGTAGATTTAGATTAGATATTAGGAGGAAATTTTTCACTTTGAGGGTGGTAAGGCACTGAAAAAGGTTGCCTGGAGAAGTTGTGGAAGCTCCATCCCTGGAGGTGTTTAAGGCCAGGTTGGATGGGGCTTTGAGCAACCTGGTCTAGTGGGAGGTGTCCCTACCTATGGCAGGGGGGTTGGAACTTGATGATCTTTAAGGTCACTTCCAACCTCAACTATTCTATGATTCTAAAGAAGAATGCTGTGGTTGATACTCACACAGCTTTAAAGATGGCTCCTGGTGTCACTAGATGCTTTCTCACCCAGATCTGGACTTCCTCTCTTCTGCCTAGCAGGCTCTTCTCTGTGATGGCCTCTATTAGATGAGTCAAAGCATACCATTCACTTTGATGTAACAATACAAGTGTAAGCTGCTTCCTGCTTAATGTGGGTCCATTTGCTTCCATTTATGATGAATTAATATTTTCTTCTGTGCTGTGAGTGGTAGCACTAAGCATACAGCAGGTAGCTACTAATTTTGTCAGCAAAGCTGGTTAGGGAAGGAGATAAGAGGGGAAATAATGAATCATTGAAGATAATAGCTGGCTCAGGCACTGCCATGTTATCATCACGACTGCACAGCAGTGTCTGTGCCCACTCACCCGCCTGGCATGAGGTCCATTTGGACCTCCAGAGACACACTGTGACATGAAACTGTCTTTCCTTTAAGCTTCCCAGCAAGCTCTGGGCTCAAATGAGCTGGCAGAGAAGTAGCTCAGTCACGATCTCCAACCACTGGGAACCTTCAGAGCATTCCTGACAGCCAAACACAACTTGATCCTATAGACAGAGGCAAATGTAATGGCTGGAACCAGATGTGAGGCGGGTTAAGAAAAGCCAGGAGGTACCTAGTTTTATTGCCTGGGAAGGAAACTAAATTCTGGGATAGCACATGCAGTAGATTCTCCAAAGTCCATGCATTGAGAGCAGGTGTCACTTTCGACATGATCCCATCAGATGAGATTTGTCTGAGAGGGCATACTTTTATGGGAAAGAGGAGAACAGGGTTTGAGCAGAAGAGAACGGGGTTTGGGAAGAAAATTAAATACTATTGGTAGTTCTGGATTGCCAAGGACCTCTGTAATATGAAGGTGAATAAGTTGTAGCAGAGTCCTTACCATTTGACCTTAGCATTTCCTAGTGCTGCTACTGTTGGGTCCTCCTGGCTCCCCAAATTGCTCTTTCAAGGTTTCATAGTGGTGCCCACACGTTGCCATGGCTTTGACTGTGTAAAATTGTCTTTGACAGAAAGAAAAGTCTTTGTTCCAGCACAAACAAACCCTTCAGCTCAATCAGAACCACTTAGAGATAACTACACAACTTTGCTCTTGTGTGCAACAGCAGATACCATGTGATACCGACCCAGGTCCAAGTCCAGCACCTCCAAGCTCATCTGCAAACCACCTTGAATTGCTGCAGAAGTGCAAAGTGTTGTTTGTTTTTTTTTAAACAGCAGAGAAACTCTCCCTCTTCATTTTTCTTCCCCCTTTTCATCCACAAGTAAAAAAATCAAGGAGGATAAAAAGAGCATCCTAAGGGGGAGAGTTACCACCTGCTGCTGTCAGTGTTAGGAAAACAGTATTGAGTCACACAAATAATTTTAGATGCTTCTAAATACACTGTGCTCTCAGCAGGCAGCCTTTCCAGCTATAATCTTGCCTGCTGCCCCTAATTCTGAGCACACAGTATACTCGGCTTCCTTCCTTGTTGCAAATGAGTCAGAATTTCTCTCTGTCACTCACCTGAGCCAGAAGGAGTTCACCGGCTCGGCACTTGAACGCTAATACACAATTAGAGGATGTATTCCCTCCTCCTGAAAAAAAACTCTCTCAACACCAAACAAAAAATGCAAGGTATAATTGTGATTCCCTACTGAAATGTGATAGCTGGGAAACAGTTTTCACACAATCACAGAGTCACAGAATGGTAGGGGTTGGAAGTGTCCTTCAGAGATCATCTTGTCCAACCCCCCTGCCAAAGCAGGTTCACCTAGAGCAGGTTGGACAGGAACACATCCAGGAGGCTCTGGGCAGCCTGTTCCAGTGCTCTGTCACCCTCAAAGAAAAGAAGTTTTTCCTCATGTTGAGATGGAATTTCCCATGTTCCAGTTTGTGTCCATTGCCCCTTGTCCTGTCGCTGGGCACCACTGGAAAGAGTCTGGCCCCATCCTCTTGACACCCGCCCTTTAGATATTTATAAGCTTTGATGAGATCCCCTTTCAATCTTCTCTTCTCCAGGCTAAACAGACCCAGGTCTCTCAGCTTTTCCTCATAAGAGAGATGCTCCAGTCCCTTGATCATCTTCATAGCCCTCCGCTGGACTCTCTCCAGTAATTCCCTGTCCTTCTTTATCTGGAGAGTCCAGAACTGGATGCAGTACTCCAGATGCAGCCTCACCGGGGCCCCCACCAGAGGGGGAAGATGACCTCCCCCGACCTGCCGGCCACAGTCTTTTTAAGGCACCCCAGGATACCATTGGCCCTCTTGGCCACAAGGGCACATTGCTGGCTCGTGGTCAACTTGTTGTCCACCAAGACTCCCAGGTTGCTCTGTGCAGAGCTGCTTTCCAGCAGGTCAAAGCCTAACCTGTACTGGTGCATGGGGTTATTCCTCCCTAGGTGCAGGACCCTACACTTGCCCTTGCTGAACTTCATTAGGTTCTTCTCCGCCCAACACTATACCCTCCCCAGATCTTGCTGAATGGCAGCAAACCCTTCTGGTCTGTCATCCACTCCTCTCAGTTTTGTGTCATCAGCAAACTTGCTGAGGGTACACTGTGTCCCCTCATCTGGGTTGTTGAATATGTTGAACAAGACTGGGCCCAGTACTGACTCCTGGGGAACACTTCTGGTTACAGGCCTCCAACTAGACTCTGCACCACTGATCACAACCTTCTAAGCTGTGCCATTCAGCCAGTTCTCAATCCACCTCACTGTCCACTCGTCTAACCCACACTTCCTAAGCTTACCTATGAGGATCTTATGGGAGACAGTGGCTCTGTTGATGTGGTAGGATGGGACAGCTGGCCATGCTCCTTGGAAGGGCAGCCTACCTAAGTTTTGCTTGCTAGTTGAGGAGATGTCAGCTCTCAATGGACGCAGTGGGGCAGGGAACATGGTCATCAGAGCCCCACAGAGACTTAAGCCACATAGCTCTCACTAGCTACATAAAAAAGCCAGGACCAGGCCTCTGAAGAAAAGAAAGTGGAAGAAGTAAAGGGTCAGTCTGGGAGCCAGGACAAGTTTAGGCATCTCAGGAGACTAGTTCATGTTTGTATACTGCTGTCTGGATGATAGCAGAGCTGGGAGAGTAAGAGGAGACATGTCTTTCACATTTCAGTCAGGGCTTCTCTCTAAGAGGTAGGAGAGCAGAGTGGAGATCACCCCAGTTTCAGGATCCTCTCTACTGACAGTGTATTTCTCTCTCAGACTGCCTACTAGAAAGGACAGGATTGTAGAAATAACCTGCATGCCAAGTACAGCACGCACACTTCAGCAAAAGCCATAGCACATACCATGGCTAGACTACAACTTACATCCTGAATATATGAAGCACAAAAGAGCCACAGGCTATCAAATACCACTTTAGAACCCCCTGGCTCACCAGGGAAAGCTGTCTCCTGCAATGTCACTGGTATGACTTCCCTGATGCATTAAATTGGCACACTTGGGCAATGGGAGCCCAACAGCCCCTCTGCAAGTGAAGCAACAGCATCCGAGGGACAGTTTTTACATCCAGCAATCTAAATGTTTCGAGGAGTCTGTTGTGACTTCTTGCTTCAAAGCACTTAAACATCAAGCAGACCACAAACCATGTCCTGGTATCAAGAACAAATTAACTGGGAGAGAAGGAATGATAGCAGAGGACCATGGTGGATAAGGCTCCGTACTCCAGCAATACCTGTCTGGGAAGAGTCCCTCACTGGTCCGAGAAGGACTGGTGACAAAACAAGAAAGAATAAAAAGCGATAGGACATAGAAGGAGGAGACATCTCTCTTTGGTGTTACCCAAAGAAACCATGGAAGATGAGTAGACAGTTCAGAAGCACTTCCTGTGAATAACCGGTTGAGCTCCTCCATAGGCTTCCTCTTGGTATTTCCCTCAGCACTTTGCATTTTCTTGTCTAGCAACCAATAATGCAGTCTGGAAGTTTCAGAGGAAAATGTTGGGTTAGGAGAGGAAGTCACAGCACTGTAAAGCAAATTCCAGCATTGCCACCTCTTGCAGTATTCATCTGAGCCTTGTACTTGAAGTCTTTCTCCAAGCTTCAGCTTTCACAGTCATCTGATGGAGGAAATCTCAGCTCTCTATTTTTTTTTAAATAATATTTTTAAGGCAATTTGAAAAATTCTGTCAATCCCAACATGGAAAAGACAAATAGGCAAAATCCAGTCTTAGATGAAGTGGTACATTTGCCCAGTTCTATATTTTTATCAGATTAGAAGAACCTAATTTAACTATTTTTGTCTGCAGAAGTTGGCTAAGTGAAAGCACTCCCAGATTTTGCTTTCATTTGCTGTTCTTTTCTCCTCTGTGCATCACCTTAAATATGATCTTGTCCAGCTCTTCCAATTATTTAACGTAGGTGAATCCTTGGTTTTATCTGTATTTGTCCCTTTCTGTGTTGGGTATACACAAGTTCTTTTTATTCTCTCAAAGAAAACCAATAAAAAGTTAATTAGAAAAAAAATCTTATCTAAAAAGCTGTTGTAGGTTCTATTATCTTTGTTTTTCAAGGGCAAAAGAAAGGGGAGTGCCAGAAGTAAAGATGTGGAGTGAAAATCCAGGAAGGAAATGGAGAACACACACACAAAAGAATGCAAATGAGAAAAGAGTAATGCTAAGATGCTAAGGGAAAACGTAATCTTGGGTAGTAGTAAGCAGTCTCCAGAAAAGTAATAGGATCATGACTCAGGGGTTGTTCTGTCATCAAATGTGGGCTGATGAAATGGCAAGAGGGCAGGCGAACATTAAGCCATGGTAATGCACAGAAAGAGCAAGAGGTCACCAAAGGAGATGGAAGTGCCTCCAGGGGATATCAAGAGCAATTTATTATCAAAAGATGTTGAACTTACTTAAAAAAACAACAATACTAAATGAAAAGCTGTCCAAGTGTTCTCAGGGGAAGGAGAAGGACAGATGGCAAACAGACCCAATAGCTCCTCGGGGAAGGATGGAAATTGCTGATGGAAATGGCAATTATGAAAGAGCAGGTGATGAAAAAGTAGTGCATCTGAAGACAGACTGAGCTCCATGAGCAGATGGGACATTGGGCACCTGCTGGCAGAGACTGAAGACACACTTTCAGCAACTGTTTCCCATGTAAAGTGGATCAGACCTTGCCCACATTGTGCACAGAGAAACAGGGAATGTCCCTATGGTGACTACATGTCCTGTGGCCCTGTGAGGAGAGCGGTGGTTGCCATGAACTCCAAATGCAGCATGAGGCTCATGCAGCCAACCTTGGTCACTGAAAGCTGGACTGTGTTTTTAAATTCCTTCTCACTAAATTGCCATTTTGGAAAAAAATGGGAACAAATGACTGGAAAAGTACTTTGTATCTTTTCAAAGAAAAAAGATACCAACAGCCCCCAAAGGAGGTTTTTTTTTTCTGAAATATGAAGGACAAAATAACCCTAAAAGTTTTTGGCAAGAGCTGAAACCCTTCTGATCACCTCAAGCACATGACAAGGCTATGGAAGGCATATGTATGAGCTAGGATACTTCATATAAGCAGTGACATATGGGGATATATATCACTCCTCTACCATTGTGATGATTTGGTCTTCCCATTGCCATAGGAACCCTCACATCAGGATAAAGGGCTTTTTAGGGAGCAGTGCCAGAGACCCTTTCAGCATCTCTCACCCCAGAGGGCTTACTGTGAATCCAGAGCCCCCTAGGAGCCCAGGTCCTCCTCCCAGCCATGCAGCCCTCTGCAGCCAGGGCATGACCAGTCATTGTCTGTGTGACTGGGTCTCTGTGTAAAACCCACTCTAATCTGCTCATGAACAACTTTGGGTGCCACAAAAGCCTTCCTTGGTGACCTCTGCTTAACATCTCCTCGTTCTTCCTAGCTGCCTGTAGAGACAGAAATGCAGAGCTTCACTTCAAGAAAAAACAAAGGTGATGCTCCAGAATGGTGTGGAGGTGATCCCAGCTGGCAGCGAGGATGTAATCCCAAGTGCTGGAGAAAGTTCATGCCCCACCCCCCAAATTTTTCCCAGTAAGAGCTGTGTCAGCACACAGAGGAAGGAAACTGTTAGCAGCTAAACTGCAAAGATGCCAACTAGTCCAACAGATGCTTAGCTTTCTGTCACAACCACATTCAGAAGAGACTGTGGGAGGATGAAGAAGGTACTTTAGCTCCAACATGCCTAAATGGCTTTTTTAAATGGGTATTTTTGGAAGTCCTTTTGTTTAAAAAGAAATTCCAATAACTAAACCCCAGCCTGGGTTGTTGACTAAAAGTTTCTGTGCTTTGGTTTCACCAAACCCAGTCCAGCATTACCCTGAATGGAAACGACTCGGGAGAGAGGCATGACACTCTGCTTGGGAAGCAGGAGGCTCCTACTCAAGGCCATGTCTCATATCAGGTATGGAAGGGATTTGAGTCAGAGCATCAAATAACACCAGGCAAGTGCTTTAGAGACTAGCTGCTGAAGGTCACAGAGGTGGAACTGACCTCCTTCTTTCACAGTGCATTGGTGATCTGAGAAGAACTACTGCATCCCTGTGGACAGACAGGACCAAGACAGCTTTTGGAGCACAGTGAATCCCTCCCGTCTGTGTTTTGTGTGCTGTGGTTCCTCTCGAGGTCAGATGGTGTGGCAGATCCCTATGATGATTTCTTTTGTTTAGATGCTAGAAGTTGCTCCAGCTAGATGTGGGATTTTATTCTGACTTATCAGTGAGCTGACAAGACAATGGCCCAGCAATCACTCTGGAAGACCAAACTGTATGGGAATTGGTTGTATTACAGCTGTATTATAGGCTGCACTGGTTGCGATGCCTATCATTATGATCGCCTGATGCTTTTCATAAGAACCTATTTTGATTGTGTCAAACTTAGAACATCAGAAGTGAAATTCTCAGTGTCACCTTCTGCCTTGGGCTGAATTTTTTCAGTCAAACAAGCTCACCTGTTTCTGAAAGTGAGGCTGGGGAAAAATCTGTCTTTTGTCCCAGCTAAAAAACATACAAAAAACTTCCAAGGTTTGGGCTGCAATTTGCAGTTTCTCTGGAAGGTGGTGAAAAAAACATCCAAAACTCAGTGGATGTATAAACTGCTGGGAGACCTCAGTGCTCGATTGCTCACAAAGACCTTTCTTCTCCTAGTCTCTATGCAGGGTTGACTGGCAAACCTTTCCCAATCTTCAGCAACACCATGAGCTGGGGCAGGTGCAGATGTAGGTGGGTGAAAGTATAACCTTGTGGGTAGCTGAAATTTTCAGAAGAGAGTCTAGAGTGTTATAACACTGGCCAGTGGCTTGATTTGTCCTTGTCTTTGTTCCTGCAAACAGCTGAGCCAGTTGTCATGAAGATTTCAAAATAGGTGGGTACATGGGAGGGAAAATGGCAACCCAACATCAGGCAAAGCTCTAAGCATCAGAAGACAAGGGTAGTGTTCAGGTAGCTCCCTGTGCATCACAGCTTCTTCCTTCTCTTTGAGACTTGGGCATCAGATTCAATCAAGATGCTATTAATTTCTTTTTAGCTATCTGCATGCCAACAGCTTCCCAAAGCTCCCTGAATCTAGCAGAAAAAGGAAAAGGCTAGTTCACTGAACAGGACTAGAAACCACTTCCACTCCGCGCTTTAATTAGTATTGTAAAAATGGAAAACACTTTTTTTACATTATTTTCTGAGAAGTGCTTGTCAGTGTGATTGATGCCTCTGTCTTGGAGTGGTTTTGTGCATTATCAGGGCAGTATCACTCACTAACAGATGGAAACATAAGAATTATTTCCATTTGCAATGGGGAAAAAGAAGGCTTTTTGCCTTTAAATGGTGCAGCAAAAAACCCAAGACTCATAACACCCATGCTTAATTTTTTTTTTCAGACATATTTTTTTTGGTGGCTTTTGATGTGAGATTAAAGAATGTTGTGATGGGAAACACTGTGCTCATTGCTGGCCTGTAGTGGCCACAGATGTAAAGGAGAGATGCACACTTCCCTGCAGGGACATCCTTGTTGGTGGCCTCTGGATGGGGAGCAAGGAGGAGTGGACATCATGTGGGTGACCAAAATGCATAGATCTGTTTTTCTCTGGTTCTGTCCTACCATTTAATGCACCTATAAACTGTACATGGTCAAAATTAAA
The DNA here is from genome assembly GCA_008711295.1 of Anarhynchus alexandrinus. Classification (NCBI taxonomy): domain Eukaryota; kingdom Metazoa; phylum Chordata; class Aves; order Charadriiformes; family Charadriidae; genus Anarhynchus; species Anarhynchus alexandrinus. Next base: position 3,993,949 of record VUYV01000031.1, on the reverse strand, counting down.
ACCCATGTTTCCATCAAAACGTTTACTGAAAAGCAACCTGATTAACTAGAGCCACCAACAGAAAATGTTGCATGAAACCAAAATTCAGTGGAAACACTTCAGTGCTGCCAATATGTTTATGGCTGGTTTGGATTTGTGAAGAGGAGATTATATCAAGTTGACATAATTTTCTCCTATGATAGGTCAGCTGGCCTTGAAATCAGGACAGGTCAGGTGATATACCTTGACAGAATATGTTTTGAGATTGCCCCAGGTGACAGTCTCAGGATCAAGTCAGGAATTATAGCACAGGTTAGGCTCTTGTTAAATAGAATAGAGTAGAGTAGAGTAGAGTAGAGTAGAGTAGAGTAGAGTAGAATAGAACAGAACAGAACAGAACAGAATAGAACAGAACTATTTCAGCTGGAAGAAGCCTACAACGATCATCCAGGCCAACTGCCTGACCAATTCAGGGCTGACCAAGTTAAAGCCTGTTATTAAGGGCATTGCCCAAATGCCTCTTAAACACCGACAGGCTTGGGGCATTGGCCAGCTCTCTAGGAAGCCTGTTCCAGTGTTTGACCACCCTGTTGGTAAAGAAATGCTTCCTAATGTCCAGTCTAAACCTCCCCTGGAGCAGCTTGGAGCCATTCCCACTCGGCCTCTCACTGGTTACCAGGCAGAAGAGATCAGCACCTCCTGCTTCACTTCCCCTCCTCAGGAAGCTGCAGAGAACAGTGAGGACGCACCTCAGCCTCCTTTTCTCCAAACTAGACAAACCCAGAGTCCTCAGCCAATCCTCATAGCACATCCCTTCCATACAAATCCTTATTAAAAAAAGAAGAAAAAGAGTAGTTACCAGCAATTTGCTGGCAACTGTCAAACTGGAAGGGCTTTACAGATCCACCTTCAAGGGATGCATCACAGTGCAGTTGCTATTTCAAATTTCTGTTAATAATTCGGACAAAGGACCAAGGGGCATGCTATTTAATTTGTGGGGCCAGATCACAAGAACTTTGACAGCAAGGATTAGAAGTTCAGCATGATCTGTCAAACTGGAGAGAAGGTCTGAAATCCATGAGATAAAATTTGATAAAAGACAGGTGTAGCACTTTGCACTTCAGAAGGCAAAGTAAAATTCTCAATGCCAAGCTAGCTGGATGGAATTAAAGACCTTGTGAGCATGTGATCTATGATTTTTTTATGAATGGAAAATAACTGTCTGAGCAGTACTTCAGAAAAGCATCTGGGGGTTGTAGAGGAACATGGACCAAATGTGAGCTGTCGGTGTGGTCCTGCTGTAAAAATCAAGGCAGGGCTCAGAGAAGCACTAGCAGCATTTTTTGTCTGACTTCTAGCTAGTGTTCCTGAAGAGGCAAAGAAAAAGAAACTGTGATTCAGGAGGAAGCCTAGAAAATTTGTCCTCTTGTCTCCATTAAATGCAAAATTTCCCTCCTCCCAAGATCAGATGATGCTGGGATTTCTTTGGCTGACAGAGTTTGGACTAGTTAAACTAAGGATGTCATCACATCTCTCCAATACTGTGAAATAAAATCACGTGAAACCCTGTGAAGTAAATCATTTGCACAATACAAATAAATGCAAACCTGGATCTTTAACAGCACAAATATTTAATTAGCCACAGGAACAGCACACTGAGGCAGTTTGAAGGACACTGTCCTGTGGTCTTCTTGAGTCAAAACCAAACAGCCCTTATTGAAGGAAGTGCCTCAGCTGAAGATTCTGGTCTTCCTGCAGGAACTTCTATCCTATGCAACACTTTATGCTAACTGAACAAAAATGCTCCTTTCTCTCTTCAGAACCTAGAGCGAGGATAACAGCTTGTGCTGTGTGCACTTTTCCTGGGAGATCAAACTGTTGTGTGTAGGAAAAGGACAGTTTTGTGGTCCTTGAGCTGCAAGGCTGTTTTTTGATTACATATTTTTCTTTCTTTTTTCACTGTTATAAAGAAGACGTTTTTCTCAGTTGGCTTTGCATAGATATAACAATGAGATGGACTGGGAATTGCTGTAACACTGGCATTTTGCATTTTGGGCAAAAGGTGCATTGCAAGCCCACTACCTTCTAATTTATTTGCCTGGCCATGAAGAATTTGCCTCTTTTGATGACAGTAATAAAAGTTAAAAACCCCACAACCTCCTTTGTATAAGCTGCAGAAAAGCAAGATGCTGACCTGTGCTTTGGAGTGGGGGAAAAACTATGAATTGGCACTTTCCTTGAGAATCAGACCTGAGAGCCTCTTAGGCATGGTGCAGGAGCCGTAGGATGATATCAGTGACATCCCCTGTCCCACTGTTTGATATTACTCTGATATCAGCTCCAGTAGCCATATGATGTGAGTGTCTTGCATCTGTTTTGTACCTGAGATATGGTCTACCATATCTTAGGTAGGCTCTGGGTGAAAAATGTGGGGTGAAGTTTAGGTTAATCTCTGGCTGAAGTAAACTTTGAGTCCTGCTTGGTAGGTCAACCTGGAAATGCACCTAATCCAGACTCAGCAGATGAGGCATTCCTGTTAAAATTTATGAGCCTCTTTAAGATCTCAACCCATTCAAAATTACTGCATTGCTTCCCCTTTTCTAATGTGAAGCCATGATCAGACACTGGCAGCATCAGCTAGAACTTCTTCCCTGGCAAACTGAGAGGACAGCAACAAATAGGACAGAGGAGCACCATGAAGATGAAGAGAGGGCTGGAGCACCTCTCCTGTGAAGACAGGCTGAGAGATTTGGGGTTGTTCAGCCTGGAAAAGAGAAGGCTCCAGGGAGACCTTATAACAGCCTTCCAGTATCTGAAGGGGGCCTACAAGAAAGCTGGAGAGGGACTTTTTACAAGGGCATGTAGCAACAGCACAGGGGGTAATGGCTTCAAACTGGAAGAGGGTAGATTTAGAATAGATATTAGGAAAGAATTTTTCACTCTGAGGGTCGTAAGGCACTGGAACAGCTTGCCCAGGGAAGTTGTGGAGGCCCCATCCCTGGAGGTGTTCAAGGCCAGGCTGGATGGGGCTAGTCTAGTGGAAGGTGTCCCTGCCCATGGCAGAGGGGTTGGAACTAGATGATCTTTAAGGTCCCTTCCAACCTAAAACATTCTATGATTCTATGAAATATTCAGAACAGAAAACTGGTTTGGATCTTGCATCAGCCAATCTGTGGTGTAAACATATCTGCTCCAGCCAAGTGGAGATGTGTCTGCTGAGGTCAGCTCTGAGTTCAGTCCTTGGTGTGCTGTCATGGGATGGCAAAACCCATCCAGGGCACCTCCCAAAATCCTCTTGTCTTTCAGTGAGGCAAGGGCCTTTACTTGGCTCTCCCTCATTGCCACAAGAGGGCTCTGGAAGAGCGGCCCAGCACCCTCAACAAGCAAATGTGTCCTCCAGTTTGGACCTTTAAACTGAGCTACATGATTGCAAAAGCCTGTAGAAAGGCAGCTGAGACTAGGTTGGCTAGGAACAATATGTTGGCAAGGGTCTGGAATAGGCCACCGATTTTAAACCTGCTATGTATCAACACAGCTGTTTATTTGTCAGGACAGTAGAAGAATCAGAGTGGCTTAAGTCAGACAGAGGGGTCAAACAGAGGTGTTAGCACCTGCAAGCAGGGGCTTTGCACAGGAAACCTAGAAGAAACCATCCAGCATGAAGACCTCTCCTTTTTAGCCCTGATGCTATTTGTCCTGCAGCAGGTTGGCTGCAGATCTCCGGTTCCACACCTGAGCCATGGACGGAAATTTTATGCTCACAGCCCAGACAGCAAGGCCACTGCTGGGTTTTGACTGTTCTGATGCCTTTTGTGCTAGAGGCTGATTTCACAAAGCAGCCAATTCACAGACTGATATCTGGCCAAACTGGGCATCATGGCAGGACAATATGCTGAATCATGACTTACACATCCATGGAGAATCAGCTTACACTGAAGTGACAGTGGGATGGGCGAGGGCAGGAGGAAAAACATACACCAGATGCCATTTTAGCAGTACATGTTTGGGAAAGAAAAAGACATCTTTTATTTCCCAACCTTCCTGCTCCAAAATTAGCAGAAGATTTGATTAGATAAGTGGTTTAAAGCATACGTATGTATGAACACATCAGAAGATGTAATGAGGTAGTAAATTTGGCACTTAGGTGGAGTATTGAAATTGAAGACAACAAGGCCATTTTCTCCCTTCTCCCCATTGTAATTTAGTTCAATTCACTTATTCTATAGTAATTTAAGTAAATGGCTGGCAAATTATGAGCTCTTTGCTGCACACCATGTTGTGATGAAGAATTCATTCAGCTTTTTCTTAAATGTCACAGATGGTTACAAATGCAAGCCCTGAATGAGGTGGACTCACTTACTGGAGACGTAGGCTGGAGGGGAGAGGAGGAATTCCCTTCATAGTGGAAGTTCTTCTTTACGCAGCAGACTTAAATTATTCTCAGACCTTTTAAGCAGATGTATTTGAGGGAAATACCAACCAAATAGGATGATGTGACCAAAGATGACTGTGGATGTAGAGATGTGTCAGAAAAGCTCTCCTGTCATGTCCCAAACTAGTATCGTGAATAAAGCCAGGGGATGGAGGCGGGGGAAGAAGGAGGGAGTCTTGCACACAAGACATGCTATTGTCTAGATCTGGATCTTAAGACATCAGAAGGTGTTCGGGGCAGCAGAGGGACAGACTACGTCTCAGGAGTGGCATCTCAGGAAGATCAGCAATGGAATGAGACCTTTCAATTGACATGGAGGTTGATGGGAAGCTTTCCATTGAGTAATACTGCTTGTTTTTATTGTCTGTTGAATAAAACCTGCAAGGTGGAAGGAAGCCAGACTCATGACTCAGAAAACTAACCCCAAAATCACCATCTGTCCTGGAGCGGAGACCTTCCCCTTCAGAGGGATGGCCTCTGGGACGCCTTGTTAAGGGGCAGGTTGGTGAGAAGAAGGGACAGGTTTAACTCTTGAGCATTTTAGCATCCTGTGTCATTCTGAGCACTGTGTTAAATTGCTCCCTTCTCTCTTCTCTGAGGTTTTCCTGTGGCTAATTAATTACAGAGAGAATTCAGAGGCCTTTGTGGGTAGTTTGTCAACTTTGTGCTATGAGTCAAGAGGAGTGCACCTCAACAAGGCCTGGAATGTGGGCTGGGCTCCATGAGGCATTCCCAAATTTGGTAGTTTATCTGGATTTGTCTGGGACATTTTGCATCCTCTCTGTATGGCCAGTCCGTCTTGCTTTCGAGGCAGCGCATGGCATGGAGCATGCATCAAGCAAAGAGAGTGGTGGCAGCCATCATGGAGTCCCAGGGACCTTGAATGTTTTCTATAGTCACCAAATCAATGCAATATTGCAACATCTTTCCTCTGGCTTGCCCTTGATGTAGTAAAGAGCAGGAATGCACAGAAAAAATCAGGATGTGACTCTTCCTTTCCTATTTTATACACAATAACAACGGTGGCAAGAATATGAAGATCCAACTTGACATAAATATTCTCCTTGCTTCCTATTAAGCAAGAGACTGAAGGGATAGCTGAACATAAACATCCCTTTGATCTCCAGACTTGACTGGTAAGCCCAAACCTACACAAAATATTAGCCCAGGAAAAGCCATGTCCTTCCAAATAACTGGGGCATTTTTTGGCATGACATGGGTTCATCTCCTTACCATCCGTTTAGAGTCCTCTTCTCCAGGAAGGGTTTCCTCCTGCTTCTGTATAGTCTTGTGGCTTAGGCTCATGGCATTACTGCTGTGGAAATTCAAAATACTCGGTGTTCAGCTTGCAGAGGTTTGATCATAACTTGCCAAGTATCCCCTGGGGAGAGGCTGTCTTGTTTGAAGAACCTCAGGTCTGTGGGCAAGCTCAGGTTCTCTCAGCAGGAACTGGTCTTATTTGTGGTTTATTATTATGCAGTGAGCTAGAAGAAATGATGGGTGACTTCAGTGACCAGTCATACAGCCTAAATAACAAATGCATTGGCACTCAGATGAAGTTGAGGGTCCACTGGCTGATACACACCCAGCAGATATTGGGCTGGAGAAAAAATAGGTTTATAGATAATTCCCAAGCAATAAACTGGTGAAATTATGCCAGAAAGAATTCAATAAGCCCCATTCCTCATCTCCCTGATTATTTGAATGGTGCAGTCTATGTTACATGCGCTTGCCTTCCGTCCGGCTTACACCACTGCGTAAACCCAGCTACGTGAAAGAGTCTTAAAAAAGGAAGGGAAAAGATTCATAAGAAATGCAAATGAAATAGCCTGTGTGTGAAGGAAAGAAGGATGTTTAAGGATCGTTATTAGGGCTCCAGGAGTAATTGTCATTTGGGGGCTTCTGTAATTTTGGTGCTGTATATTGCAACCTTTTGTTCGTGAGTTTTTTGGATGTGTTCCCATGTTACAATTTTTGGTCTTTGGCCTCAAAATCACAAACAGGAAAAAGAGTTGATAAGGGATGACCTTAGGCTTGAAACAAGAAAGAAATTGGGCTTGTTTGCACCAGCTGTCAACTTCCAGGCTATCAGGGTCACATGGATTCAGCCAAACCCTGGCCAGTTCTCTGAGCGGACTTCAGCTGACAGTCGCAACTGATTTGAGCTAGTTGTGGCTGTACTGCTAGCACACAGCAGGGCTCAAATAAAATCCCTGTTCTCTGTATCCTCTTAGATGTCCTTTCCCAATGCCTGAGCCTTCTCATGGGAAGGAAGAACTTTTCCGTCTTTTCCAGACTTGACTCATGGTGGGATCCCGGAGTCTGCAAGACAGATCCCCTCGCTTGAGAGTGCAAGTGTGACAGTCATTGGGGGAAAAGGAGCACAAGACTTGGCCTAAAACACCAGCAAGAGCTGGTGACAATGGTGCGCGTGGAATGGTGGCTGTTGTTTGAAGGTATGAGTACAGAAGCTCACGTCTGAAGCTTGAACCTACCACCCAGTTTCCTTTCAAGGATGATTTTCAAAAGCCTTTGAATTGAATGGCATTGTCAGAGGGCCATTTCAGCAATGTGGCCTCATATTTTTAGATGCTTTTCCTAAGCTGCCAAGAAGATGGGATGGGAACTTGAATGTGTAAACAACCCATATGTTAGGGGAAGGTTGTGAACATGTGTTGGGCTTACTTTCCTGGGGCATAATTATTACAGATACTTAAGTAGCAGAGTGGTTGCACAATACCTTAATTACTATGTTTAGATGAAGCCTGTTCGTTGTAGGAGTCATACTCTGTGGCTCTACTTTCTCTTCAAGGTGTAATTTGAACAGTCATTGCTGCGATGCATGGGTGGCCAGCATGCACTAAAGTTTTCTGTATGGTTCATACAGTTGATAAATGGGTATTCTTCACCCTACCTTTCAAGGTGCAGCACTTTGTGAGCTCGTGGTCTCTTGTGTAAAAGGTGCCAATCCTTTGAAGTAGAAAGAAGGCAGATTAAGATACATGTGCAATGGGGACATGGTGATTCCTCTTACAGGCATCTTTTGGTTGTTTCCTCTTTATATCTGAAACATATGCACATCTGCACATACTTGTACTACTGAATCTGATCGGTATCCAGATTATTAGGGGAGCAGAAGGAAATTTTCAGATGAATCTGAGCAACATTCTGGGGAAGGTGCACTACAAATACATCTAGTACCTGGTGGTACACCTGAGTCTACTGTTTGTTTTACCTTTGAAAGCCTGAAGAAAATGAAAGAAAAAAAGAGAGAAAGAACAGAGGGGGCTTCAGTTTCACATAAACCCCATGATGCAGATCTAGGAGAGGGGGGTCATTCTACCTAGCTTCAGGGGTCTGCAATCTAAGGTTGCTGCTTGGTGCCAGTGTAACTAATGGTGAGAAGGGGGCATTGTAGGAAGTGATGTTTGTAAAATTCTTCCCTCTGTTCAGGGACTTATCTCACCCCAACAGCAAACCTGCTGGTAGGGGAGGAGTTTACAGTCCTTGTCCTTTCTCATCACAATCTTTGGTAAAATTAAATGTATAAACCAAGGAACCTCATCCCCATTTCAATCTGTACCTCAGCACTAGGGGTGCTGAAACATCTGAGGATGCTGGAAGAGGATATCTGGAAATAGAAGATTGTCCAGTGGTTTCTCACTTCTCAACCTTGGAGAGCAATTGGCCAGAGCTGTGTCATGGGAGATAAGGAATTTGGGGAGGGGGATCAGTAGACACAAAAGATTGCAAATGAGCTGCGGCCAACACTTCCTAACATGAGGTACCCATGACTGGAGTACCTGTGTTGGACCTCAAGGACTTATTCCAGCTTCTCCCATACTGGAGACATACAAAACCCGCCTGGACGCTGTGCTGTGCAACCTGCTCTAGGTGACCCTGCTCTGGCAGGGTGGTTGGACTTGATGATCTCCAGAGGTCCCTTCCAACCCTGACCATTCTGTGATTCTGTGATTCTCTCAGTCATGTTAATGCTGTCGGCCGCAAGCAGTCCCACTCAGCCATCTCATAGGCTCATTCAGAGGAGCTTAAGACCTACCATTTTGTTGCTTTCTCTGGACCCAGTCCCTGCTCAATATCCCAAAATGTGCTATTTCTTAGACCACAGATAGGTTAGGAGTGCTTCCCTTTGGGGCCCCTCACTGGGAACATGTCTTCTGGATCCTACTGCATGGCATAGGCCTAAACTAAATATTAGTGTCTCACTTCATCTCATGCTGTGAGCTCAGCTGGCTCTTCCCCCAGCTATTTTTTTTCTAGCTGAACGAATAAACAAAGCCACCCAGTTTAAATGCCTGTGTTACAATTTTTATCTGAGCAAGGAAACATTTCCCAGTAGCTCTAGCCACGTGCACAAGAGTAAGGACCTGTGGCAATTAGCAAGTGTGGGGAGAGAATATTGGGTCATGTTGAGGCAGGTTTTTCAGTAATTGTATAGGGGCAACAATTAGAAGAGGCAGGAGACTCATTAGATACGCTAATCCCCCAGAGTAGGCAGTGGATTGCAGAACAGCCATCCAATCCAAATGATTGCTCATAGCTCATGGTGTGCCTGAAGTGAAAAAATCCTCACCCTCTTCTGAGAGGCAACTTGTACGGGTGCACATCAGTGATGAGGGAAGCAGTGTGGGATCTCTACTTCTAGTCATAACCCTCAGCTTCTGCAAAGCAAAGGGATTCCAGTGAAAAGACTGCTACCAGTACTTCACTGACGATTTTATTTGTGCCTCTTCCCCTCGTCCCCAGATTTTTGCTCTGTGGTGACATTCACAAACTGCAGCGCTGGCAGCTCTCACACGCAGGGCAGATGCAGTCAGATGGGATACGAGGAGAAGCACATGGCGTACAAGGAGATGCTGAGGGAGCTGGGTATGCTCAGCCTGGAGAAGAGAAAGATGTGTGTGTACGGGGGGAATGTAGCTGCTGTCTGCCTCTGCCGAGTGGGGGACTACACAGAAGATAAAGTCAGACTCTTCTTCACGCTTAACAAGGACAACTCCTTCAGCTTCTCTCCTCATATGCCATCTGCTCCAGGCCCTGGCCATCTTGGTGGCATCTGACAGACTTTGTCCAGTTTATTGATGCTTCTCTTGCACTGACGGGACTCAAAACTGGACACAGTCCTTCAGATGCAGCCTCATCAGTGTGAAGCAGAGAGGAATAATAACTTCTCTCATTCTTCTGGCTGTACTTTTGCTAGTGTTAACTGAGATGCAACTGGGCTTCACGGCTGTGAAGGCACACTGCTGAATCACATTCAGCTTCTTGTTCACCTCAGGCCCTATTCCACAGAGCCACTTCCCAGTCAGCAAGCCCCCAGCTTGTCCTGGTGCCAGGGGTGGCTTCATCCCGGGTGCAGGAGTCTGCCCTTGCCTTGGTTAAACTTCCTAAGATTCCTGCTGGCACAGTATTCCAGCCCATTGTGCTCCCTCTGAATGACAGCCCTCCCTGCCTGCCAGCACATCAGCTGCTCCCCCCCCAGTTTGGTGTCGTCCCTGAAACTGGAGAGAGTATGCTCAGTCTCATAAGTCCAGCTGATGAACAAGATGGTTTCTCTTGTTCTAAAGGCCCTAAAAACTCACAAGATCTAAAAGAGGTAATAAATGCCTTTAGAACAAACAAGTTTTCCTGCAAAGTGGGAAAGAAATTTCTATTTTCTGGAGATATTTTAAATAAAATACTGAGATTTTCTCAGAGCCACAGGATCCTGGGGCCTCAGGGTTTCAGAGGTTGCAGGAAATACCATGAGACCTCATTACATGTTAACACTTAAGCTTATGGTTTAACTACATGCCTTTTGGTGTTTTGTAGCTCGATAGTCACCTGTTCTTTGTGGGCTTACTATATATCCCTAATATATTGCACATGGGCTACAGTGATGTGCAGTAGGGTCACAGGAAGGTGAAAGTTGTTTACTACGCCTCTGCCCTGCCCAGAACTGGTTCCTGTGATTTCCACAGGACGGGCTGTTTTTTGGTTGGGTGTTTTTTTTTTTTCTCCATGGAAGAGCTCTCTGGGAAGAGTCAATGCTGCTGTTTTGAAACTCCAGTTCTCTGGGATCTTCACTCTTTTTTTTTTTTTGTCCTGAAAGAGGCTAATATTACCAATGGGCTTATTCATATGCTTCTGCAAGAGCAACACATTGGCTCATCATGAAGCCAATGAGGGGTACGCTACCAAGGACACTCCAAAAGGAATTGTCTTTTCATGTCCTCAGATAGACTTTCTCAGTGCCTGAGACAGTGGCCACAATTAGGACTGCCACATGAAAAAGGCAAGCAGAACTATTGCTTGAGAGAGAGATGTGGAACACACCTTGCTTGAACATTGGTTGACCATAGCTAAGTATGGAGGATGATGCTGCATCTATGGATGCTAGTGAGCTTTCCAAGTGCCTGGCTGGTGTGTCTTGCCCAGAGTTAAACAGACTATCAAATCTGGAGTCAGGAAGGAATTTCAAGTCAAATTGGCTGGCAAAAGCAGGCTTGGGTTAGTTGTTGTTTTGCCTTCTGTTACAGGGATGTGATCTATTTACTAGGCACACATGGGAATGTCACTTACCAAATTCTGCTCCCTTGCAGGCACCAAGGACATTGGCAATAACATTCAGCTCTCTTGTTGTTTTCCTAGAGTAGGGATTTTTGTTGCTTTTGGGATAGGTTTTTTTGGTAGAGAATCTTAAGCTTGCTTAAGAGCATTAGAGTTGCTCTATAGCTCACGGAGTACAACCCTGTGTCTGTATCAGGACTGAATGACTACTCAGTGGTTGCCTCTGACTGTGGGAGGCTGGATGAGACTGCCTGAGAGCTCCTGCTCTATGTTCTACATCAAACCAAGCACAGCATATCATACTCTTGTATCACAGACAAGTGCTGCTCTTCTGAAGCAAGTTCCATCAGGGAAAGTTGTATCTTAGATGGTCCTCAAGACCAAGCTACCAAGATCCACTGACCAACCCCTGTTGAATTGCTGCAACAGGAACAAGAAGTACTGTTCGCTCTCTCGTTACAAACACATAACCTGCTAGCAAAAGTTTGTCCTAGGTTCTAGACCATTTCTCAGCTGTCTGCTGGGATTGGAATGAATATCTTAATGGCTTCTAGAACAGATCCTCTCACAGATTTGGTCCAGATGGAGTAAAAAATATGCTGGAGAATGTGTAAACTCCCTGTGTATGAGGTATGCCACCAAGTTGCCAGACCGACTGTTCCCAGGCTGTCTACACATCCTCATTGCCACCGAAAAAGCCCAGATGCTTCTTTGAAAGGCAAACAGGTATATGGCAGACTCCATCTTGTGTAATACCTAATAGAAAGTCTGAGCCACCTCCCAAAAGATGAGTGTCATGTCTCCCCACCTTTGATAAAACATTGTTGACAAATAGCAGGTTTGCCATAATTAGAAGCATAATAACTAGGAAGTGCAGTTCAGAACCAATTCAGGCGTCTAACTCTCTCCAGCTGCTATTAAAGCTGATGTCTCAGGCAATCAGCTGCAAATGGGTATTATTTTCTAATTGAATCCACAGCTCCCTACATGTGAGTTGTGAATGAATGAGGTAAACACACGTGCAGCCAGCGAAACTCACAGCTGGCTGTCATCCCTTCAGTGCCACTAACATGTCCCTCATTCATCCCAGAAGCTGTGGGGACCTTGCTACAGTTAGCTAGAGAAATGGCATCTGCTTTGCTTCTGATGCTTTGGTTAAGGGCCTGCTTAAAGCTGCATAGGCGTTCTGCAGGCACAGGGGACTTTCAAACACACACCCAGGGTGAATATCTGCAAGCTGTGCAAAAGGGCTGAGCTGGGAAATGTGAAATAGCTATTCCAGCACAATAAATCACTCCACCTGCTTTATCTGGCCTGGGCTCCAGCCTTCATTCTGGTGGAGGCTGTCCTGTCTTGCCAAAACCCAGTCAGAAAGGAAGTTGCAAGAGACATCCCAGGGTTAGAGTCCCAGATCGAGCACTGTGGGGAGATCAGCAGCACTGGACTGGCCTTTCCTGCTTCCTGGAGTGCCCTGGACATACCCCACGGGAAATCTGTCAGTGCATTCTCCACATGTGAATGGATAGAGGTGTTCTTCTTCACTCCTGGTAGAACTGTGATGCCTGTGTGGAGGATGGGCTGTACGGTTAGTGTCCCCTGATTCTTGCAAGTGCCTCATCCCTTTTGAGAGTGGTTCAGAGCAAAGGTACTCAATCAGCGTAATACAGTAATGTTTGACTAGAACACAAGGAAGGATGAAGATTTCATTAGAAGTGGGTGGTAGGACTGCTTCTGAGAAGATTTCACGTATAGTGTGCCTTTCTCCCTTCCATGACAAGTATTTGCTTGAGATGTTAAACGATGGAGGACTCTCCATACTCCCCAGGTACTCCGCTACATTGTTTAGAAAACATTTGACTTTGCTGTCAGCCTGCATTTGTCTGGTATCCATGTCCAACCTCTAGATTCTGTTTTGCGTTTGCCTATAAATTAGAAACCTCAGCTGTCAGAAACCTTCCTTCCATACGGATGCATGTAGAGGCGTGAGGTCTCTTTCTAAGCTAAACAGATGAGCCTCATCCACATCCCATTGGGAGAGAGGCTGTGCAGCCTGCATCCTACCATTCTTGCCACTTTTCACCTGAACGCTTTCTGTGAGTCAGCAAGCACTGTGTGACTCAATGAAAGCACACATAGAGCAAAACAGCCATGAACTAAATTCAGTGCTTGCTAAAGAACGTGCAGGTGTTATTCTGGGGATCAACAAACCTTCTAATGATGATACTGGATGGATTCTGGCCAGAAAGGTGTGCTGTGCTGAAGGAAGGTGGGAGGAGGGCCTGGGAGCAACGCAGCAGGATTTGGAAAGAAGAGTTGGCTCCACAGAGGAGGAGGATTCACAGGATTCACAGCAGAGCAACAAGAAGGTACTAGAGAAGGACTGAGCCTGGGGGTAACCCTAAATGGGATAGCTCGATGTTGTAGAGGCACCAAACAGTACAGTAACTTGCCCCTTGGAGTTGTCCTCTCCAGTTCAGCTGTGAGGTGCTACCATTGCTCTGAAATGGTCAGAGATATCTAAAGACAGATCAGCTCACATGGTACCGTAGGGCCTGGCAGTCTTGTTGAAGTCAGAGCGCAAGGTGCCCCACAAACAGGGAGCAGGGCCAGAGAAATCCACAGGAAAACCCTCCTCATTTTTCAGAGAAGCGGGTCAAGGTAGAGAAAGACATACTGAAATGGCTGGGATGGTGAGATACTGATGCAAAGGACCTGATGCAATCACCTCATCACAGTTCCTGTTCCTCCTGGCTTGTGTGAGTGTTTCCTCAATGCATGAGACATACATTCAGAGGGTGACACCACTCCTTTCTCTACCCTTCCCATGCCCAGGAGCACTTCTGACCGTGAGAAAGTTCTGACATGCAAAGAAGACTCCTGTAACAACGCCTTGCTTGCTGTCAGCTGAAAGCAAGTGACACCCTCTCTAATGACTAGTTTCAGAAAGAAAGCACATACACAAGGATGCGCTCACCTGTCCCAGGTGATCACTGCTGTCTCCCACGGGTGGAATTGGTGGGGCTTTTCAGCACATGTGTTGCCAGCTGTATCCCCAAGGTCAGGACACATCCGAGCTGGGGGAACAGAGGGGCCTTAGGGACCTTTGCCCTGGCAGACACTGCTCTGAATATTGTGCAATGCTTATGTAGTGCAGGGATATTTCCTGGACGCTTCCCAGTTCTTTGGTACAAAGGGGCAAAATCCCTTCAAGATCATCCACCAGTGGGGAATGGAGCAAAAAGTAGCTCCAAAGCTTTCTTTCTCCATATTTTTCAAGGTTGCTGCCCCATAGACTAGAGCCAGTGCACATATCGAAGACCCTAATGCCACCTGTGCTTCCCACCCCCCTGTACTTGGCAAATCGCCCCATGGGAACCTCTGGCTGGCAGAAGGTGACAAAGCCACATTGCACATGTGAGGGTGGTTTGGGAGCCTGGCTCACAGCATCCAGAGGGAGTGTCTGCCACCATTGATAGCATTTCCAAAGAAAGGAGCCAAATCCACCCACATGGGTCACGGAGACTGTGTCTTTCTGCCTTCCCTCTCGCCCAACCCTGGCAGGGCCCCATCATTCCTCACGTGTTGCCCTGCGTGCTGAGGAGACCCGCCAATGCCTGCCAGGCTCTGTGGCCCGTGAATCTGGCTTCAGATCCAAAACATCTCTCCAATCCAGGTATTCTGGGGGAAGGACTGGGATTTGGGCTTCGATTTGATTTGACAGGAGGAGTGGGAATTGTAAGGTCAACTAGAAATCTGCAGATCCCCATAATGCGATCAAGAGGGTATATTAAAAAAAAATAAAAATATCAGTAATATGTAGGCGTGTGGTTCATGGAAAATACGAAATAGAAGAGGCTTTCTGGTCCAATTCTGTGATTTTTTCCCATTCTCCAGACTTCCCATGTTTGTTTTCCCCATGGCCACAGCTTTGTGATTCTCTGCAGAAGTAAAATCCTCATTATTTCAGCATCCCCTCCAGATGCATCAGCCTTTGCTCCAGCCTCAGAGGCTGGTAGGCACTTATAAGACACGGAGAGAGCCCAGAGTAAAGCCCGAGCAGCTGGCTTCCAATGTTTATTCATCTTCTCAAAACATGAGGCTTTTAAAGAGATCTTCCTTCAGCTCCATTCGGGGACAGTTGCTCTTCCAGAGATCCCCATGTGGCTTCTCTTGCTTTGGGTGTGAGCTCGAAACTCTTCTTTTAGGGAGGGTGTATGTGCTTTAGAAGCTAAGCTAGTAATTACCTTAAAGGTTTAAAGTGCTGGTCTTCTTTCTGCAGAGGGGGCCACACGTGTGTACAGCAGCAGCCAGGACTGTTGACAGGAACAGAGACCATAGAAGTGGCCAGGGGAAGCAGTGGGATCACTCACAGCAGCAATATCTCCCTCAGAAATTTAGATTCAGATCCACCAATGTCCCTAACTACAAGTTTAAATTTAAGCATCTGGGTCAATTAAAAACAAGCCCATTCCCTAATGAGCTGCATAACATAGTCCAGCAGAGCTTGGAGTGGCATGTCACACTGCTCTCTACTTTCCAGAGAAAGCAGCACATAGGGTAAGAAAATCCTCAGCATCAGTGTACAAAACTGTGTAAGATCTCAGAAGCCCCATTTTTTGGCTTAATTTGGCTGAGGAAATATCAGTAAAGAGGTGAAGAACTGTTGGATATGACGTCCAGGGCCTTTGCCTGTCCAGTGCTTCCTCCATCTTTGGTGTGTCCTGCTACCATGGCAATTGGGAGCAGTTCCTCAAGACTGGAAGAAAGCAAATGTCACTCCTATCTTCAGAAAGGTCAAAAAGGAAGATATGGGGAACTACAGGCCAGCCAGCCTCACCTCAGCTAATCCTGGAAATAATTTCAAACATGCACACCAGACTGGGGTTTAGCCTTCTAGCTGGGCACAGAAGAACCACTTCTGCAGGTGAAGGAGTGATCACCTCTCCTATGAGGACAGGCTGAGACAGTTGGGATTG
Source organism: Anarhynchus alexandrinus (assembly GCA_008711295.1). Taxonomy (NCBI): domain Eukaryota; kingdom Metazoa; phylum Chordata; class Aves; order Charadriiformes; family Charadriidae; genus Anarhynchus; species Anarhynchus alexandrinus. The sequence continues at coordinate 3,977,992 of VUYV01000031.1, read as the reverse complement.
TTCAGCCTGGAGAAGAGAAGGGCTCAGGGAGACCTTATTGTGGCCTTCCAATACTTAAAGGGGGCTTATAAGAAAGATGGGGATAGACTTTTTAATAGGGTCTGTAGTGATAGGACAAGGGGTAATGGTTTTAAATTAAAAGAGATTCAGACTAGATATAAGGAAGAAATTTTTTACAATGAGGGTTGTAGAACACTGGAACAGGTTGCCCAGAGAGGTGGTAGATGCCCCATCCCTGGAAACATTCAAGGTCAGGTTGGACGGGGCTCTGAGCAACCTGATCTTGTTGAAGATGTCCCTGCTCATTGCAGGGTGATTGGTCTAGATGACCTTCAAAGGTCCCTTCCAACCCAAAATGTCCTGACTGCTGTGCCGGCAGAGCGAGCTGGCTGTACAGACCTGGTACCTCTCTGCTTCCTCTAAGGAAGATGATCTGGCAGTGGTGGTGCTTAAAGAGCATCAGCCAGAGAAAAGACAGTGTGAGAGACAGCTTTTGTAAAACAGCCTGTGACCCACATTGCAGCCTGCTTACAGAGATGGAAGGTGTCCGACATCACCACAGTTAGGATCGTGTTTCTGCCTTTTCTTTCACAGACACACTAGTGCACACACAAAAACTTGTTATGCAGGAATCAATGTTCTTGGTGTTTTCAGACCTGCCTCCATCACCAAATGACAACACATATGACACACACCACCACCACCCCACCCCCCATCAATCTCATGCATGCAATTCCAAGAAAACCCTGAAGATTTTCAGTGGGAAGGAAATGTTGATGTTTCAGCTGAAATGCAGAGATATTTCAGACAGAAAAAAAGGGCGTTTCAGAGCTAGGTAGAATTATCCCATGGAAAAGCCATCAATTTTGACAAAAACAAAACCAAACCCACCTTATATTGGCAGAAAAAAAGCCAATGAAGACCATGTTGAACAATGCAGACAGCCGGTACCACATTTCTCAGCAGGCATCATCATTTCCAGTCCTGGACTTCATTTTTAAGAACTCAACCAGGTGAGAGTGTTCTGCAACTGACATCCCTGGATAAAATAAAGAGGTGATTGACAGTGCTGAACTTGGAAAAGATCTTCAAGTAAATTGGCCATGGTTTCTTTTAATTTGCTTGTACCGGGAATGGGGGCAGTCACTGCAGGTGTAGGCCCCTAGGGATTCATGAGGTGCAAATCTTCCCATGATGGGTTTCTCAGCTGCACTTAACCAAGCAAAAACAAAGATGTGGAGCTCACCCAGGAGCCCTTTAAAAATTCCTTGTCCCCCTTCAGTTATTCAGTCAAATTTGTCCTTTGTTTCTCAGCCCCTCCCACCCCCTGACTGCTTTTGAGTTGAACGCTGGTTTTGAGCACCTGTTGTTGGTAAGACAACCCAGCTGTTGTCCATGTGCCTCGATGAACCAAAATGTCTTCACCAAAATGAAAAAAACAACTTGTTCATTAAGAAGACATGCCATATTTAGTTAAGACTTCCATGTAGCACCAAGATTTACTGCTGGAAATCACCAGCCCACCATATCCATCTTCTTTGTCTCATTTTGCATGTCAGGATCTTGAATCTTATCAGGAGAGCAATTTGTGACAAAAATCTCAAAAGAAGGGGGACAGAGCATGTCACTGGAGTCTTACTGAAAAAAAACAGCAAGGCTTCATGTTCAGGGGAAGCATCATTCCTCTGACAGTTAATTTTGGTGTGAGTCAGAGCAAACAATCTTAATTATTTTTTTTTTAACTTTCTGATTTTTCCTTTTAACTGTCCCTTGTCTTCCTTGCAGGATTTCTTCTGTACACATCTCCCCCAAAGGCAGAGATCTGGCAGTGACTGCCAAGGATTGCAACCATGTGCTAACCCAGTTTTGTATTTGGTGAACCTTTTGTGAACCAAAAAACATTTCAGATTTCTCAGTGAATATACATTTTTTAAAGAAGCTGAGTAGCTCTCTACATATACCTGAGGTGTCATCAGCACACACAAACACACCCCTGCACACCGATAATGCACAGGTACTCATACAGTACTCATTAGAGAGAGCTATTTTCAGATGCACAGAGGTTTATTACGAACAGTGGAAAATAAAATAAACAACTATTAAGAGCAACCCAGTAGAGCTCTATTAACTCTGCAGGAAATATTTGTCCTTTCTGACAGAATGATAGGTTTATACTAATGCTCAAGCCAGTCTGCTAATACAATCATTTTGTTTCCACAGCTCATTCCCATGATAATTTTAGGGCCAAAGTTTTGCTGCTTAGATTTCATTTTCTCACCCATTCGACCCCATCCTTTGGGTTAGATGTGGGCAGCTCACAGGTTTGTAAAATTACAGAAGGGTTTAGGTGGGAAGGGAGGTCTGGGGGTCTCTGTGCTCCTCCTCTCCTCCACACCCTCACAGCCAGATCAGGTCTGATGGTGGGTGGTCCCCAAGGATGGACATGCCACCATGCCTCCGGGCCCTGATCCAGGGCTGCCCTGCTCTCCTGGGACAGGTTTGTTTCCTCCGACGCCATCAGTGTTTGCCTTACTTCATGTCTTTACCCTGATCTCAGCTGGCCTCTCGAGCATGGGCTGCTCCCTTCTCTTCTACATCAAACAACTCTGACTGGGCTGTATTTCACCTCCTTTCTTTTGACTTGGAGGAGAAGACCTATGGGGTTGTCCTAGCGCAAGGTAGATTGGGAAATTCCCAGATTTATTGGGAAAAGGAGAAGCAAGGAACAGCAGAGACACCACGACTGAAATCTGGTCAGTAGTCTGAAAATCTGAACCCAAAATGCATTAAATCTTCCACTTGTATCTGGGCATGCTATATTTTCCCATTTGGACAGCTCTGTATATAGCCTGATTTTTCTAATACGTGAATCATCTAGGTACGCTTGTTAAAAATGAGGTCATTTAATTGAAATGCTAAATATGGCCTAGGATTCAATTTCTATTTTTACCACATCGGTGCTTAGGACAAATAACATTTTTCCCTCCCTTGATGGTGAGCAGAAGGCTGCTCAGGACACATTGCAAGGGAGTTTTTCTATGACTTAACAGAGCGAGCACTGATAGAAAATTCACCACTCCAGTTTTGTGTAAGATCTCCACTGCTGCGCTGTTGTTTTTTTTTAACATTTCAAGCCCAGGTTTCACTTTTGACTGTAAAAGAAACCAAATTGTATTGGAGGGGGGGGGGAGGGAAGCAGAAGAGCACCTCAAACCACATACAGTTGTGTACACTCAGACCTCCCTGCTTGACTGGACAGACCATATCTGGCAAATGGTGACCGACGAGTCTGTGAAACTCAAGTTGGGAAAGGAAGTTGGGTGACTATTTTTATATGACTCCTTTCTTGCTCACTCGCTGAAAACACAATGTCCTCTTGATGCAGAAAAGCTGCCTTGCCATCAGAAATGGGTGTGCGTTGCTCACGTTGTACGGATGGGCTCTGTGCCCAGGGAGGGGTGGATATCAGCTAGGCCAATGTCAGACAGGCTTGTTGGCTGGGTGGGACAAGCGCCTGTTGACTCTCGAGAAAGAACAAACAAGAGATCGATAAAAGCGACAGGCATCTAACCTAGTGCATGAGACACACGGGGAGAGAAGGGTACCATCAAATGGAACATTTCCAGCCCAGATCCTCAGCGCTTTTCTGAAACCTTTGGAATCTCTCTAGATCACTGGCAGGACCAAGACTCTGCCATAGCAGCTACCAAGCAGGAATAAACCCTCCAGGAGGAGACGGTCAACAGAGTCTTGATGTCCTCAGATTTAGACAGATTTTTGCATTTGCAGCAGGAGAGTCTTACATTCAATGAAGGCCAAACCCAGACAGCTCATCCAGACAACAGTATTGGAGGACTCACAGGCCAAATGTTGAAGAGGGTCTTGCATAAAAATTAGTGTCTGGAGCATGTGCAACTTGCTCCCACAGCTGAATATTCTGAAATCAAACCAAGCTCTGTTACTCAGGTAAAACCTGAGCATCTCATCTACTTGGTTCTGTGCGTCAGAGTGCAGATGGACAATGGAGGGGGATGAGAGAATGTGGACTTCTCTCCTGCCTAGGTCTGCAGGGTTGCTTCCCTTTAACCAGGCTAGTTCCCTCTGCTTCTCGCAACAGGGACCTCTCAGATAAAGGTGATTAAGGGAAGACGCTAAATAAAGAAACCACTTGAGTGGGTAGAAAGACCAAAAGACCAAAGTGTTGGAGGTGTCTTCCCAGGTGATGCATGGACATCCAAGCTCATCATGACAAACCTGATTTCTTGCGCAGGAGCTGTGATGAGCCCTCTTTCCTGGAAAGAAGAGCCATTAAAACTTTGGATCATAGTGCATTTCTTCTCATTCTCTTCTGCTCTGTGCATATTTACCCCTTACCTATATATCCTGTATATAACTCCTGCTGCTGTGATCAGAGGCGTCTGCAAATGTACAGATGCAGATGAACAGCAAATCCAGCCCTCCTGCAGGTAACAGGAATTTCCACCCCAGCAACAGCAACTTCATTAATTCGCCGAATCGCATTGGCTCAGGATTAATTACGCAAACCATGATAGCACGCATGGGCTCTACAAGCTTGTTAATGATTCATGTGCATTTTAGCCTCTGGGAAGAAAAAATCAACAGGAGGCAGGGACGGTGCCTTCAAATCAGAGGGGCAGTTCAGGCAAAAAGGTGCAACTTTCTTCTCTGCCTCCTCGCATTAGCAATACATCTTGCTCCTGGGGACTTTTCCATAGGGCTCACAGATATGGTCCAAGATAAAGGGAAAAGTTTTTCTTTTTTTTTCTGGGCAGTTTTGTTTGTAGTCTTACAACATTGCTACTTGGAGTTGGAGGGAATTTTCTTCATAGGCAGGAAGTCCTGTGTAGGTCTGTAGTATTCCCAGGTCAACATCGCACGGCCACACATTGATGTGAGACCAGCACTACTCAGCCCATCCGTCCCCTCTCTACAAAGGACCAGGAGAAAAAAGCCTAGCAAGAAGAAGAAACATAGAGCTAGCATGTTCTGATACTATCCCAGGGTACTGTCCTGGCCTCCAGGTGTGTGGAACTGAGGGAATTCCTGAAGCAGAGGCTCTGCCTTTGCAATTAATAGCCCTTGATGGATTTTTCTGTCATGAATTTGTTTAATTGCTCTTTGAACTTGTGTGAGCTTTTAGCATGCACAACATCCTGTGGTTCAGTGTGTCCATGCTCTAACTATGCACTGTGGAAAGATGTCCCTTCTTTGGAAACTGTCATCTAGTGTCATTTCCTTATCCCAGTCCCTGTACCATCCTGGCCCATCAACATCAACATGTGAGCCAAGCAGCCCAGACCCGGGTGTGCTTCCCTCTGTGACTCTCCTTTAAGAAATTAGCCATACGCACACGCAAAAGACACTCTGCTGGATCCAAGCTTAATTTTATATGGCAGAGAAAGCCAACAGATTTTTAAGACAATTGATCAGTTTTGCCGGCTTGCAGCTGGACATCGCTGGGGGTGTGATTCAGGCATGTGCTAAGAGTGTGCATAGCTCTAAGTCTAAAATTTCTTCTTTTGTGGTCCTACTGTCTGGTTTTGTAACAGCAATCAGCTTGTGGAATGTGCTTGTCCACGATAGGATCACCAGAATATTCATAGATACTAGAGGAGACAATCTTTGAGCCGTGAAGGAAATTGAATAGCAATGAAACATTTTATTAAGAACAATCTCTTCCTCCTGGACCAGGTGTCTGGGACCATACAAAGAGTCTTGGTAGGTCACTGCACTTGCAACCTCTGCAACTGTTGCCATAACATCAGTCAGAATCCTCACATCCGTGGTTTGCTGATGGCAGATTGAAAAGGTACATGATAGGTGATTTGAAATCATTGCTAAGGATAATGATTGTGGCTTAATCCTCTGTTTGCAGACAAAACCTCACACCTTATTGTTGCCATCAGCTACAAGCAACCCCTGGACACTAGATGCAATGCGCTGTATGGGAGTAATGTGCCAAGTACAAAGCTGAGCTGCTGCAATGCTCTGTCCTGTCCTCATCAGGTTAGGAGTAGGATCAGGCAAAGAGAAAGACCTACCTTAGAAAGAGGTTTGTCAAACAAGCCTAAATATCCATACTCTTTGGAAAGGTGATTTTTTGGTGTAGTTAAAATGATCGGCCTGGCTGAAAGTGTTTTTTTTCTGTTTCACAGGTTGCCTTCATTAAATACATTGATGTCCTCCATGTCCTTGACTTCCTCTCCACCTGGTTTCTCTGTCCTTTCTTTATTTTATAAGCCATTGCATGGTTTTGCAGAAAACTTGTTGTAACTCCTAATCCATTTGCACAATTCAGGAGGTTTTACCATGTCACTGAAGGTGATTCATCCATCAAATGAGCTTTTGGGGCTTTCTGGGGTCACCTTTAACGATCATGCCCTGTTGACCTGCATTTTTTTATTTCTCTTAGTCGTAGAGGAAAGAATGGACCATTACTGCTTAATGTGCCTATAGCAGCTCCCAAGATTAATGTCTTGAAGTGGCAAGAAACTTCTGTGATGTTTTCTAACTGGCTGCATTATGTATGTAGCAGCTGCTCTGCATTTTCTCCACATCCTGCGTGGCTGACCTGCCCTGCCTGTTAAATCTGATGCACCCAAGGCTCTTTACCAGGGTCTGAGCGAGCTGTGCAAGGATAACTGCATTTTGTGGGCTTGGGTTTTAGGGACTTTAGCTTCTGTTTTTAACAATTCAATTGTTTTTCCAATAGATTTGCAAAAGCTGTGCTGACTAAGCCGTGTCACAGGCGGAATGAGCTATGCCAGGGAGAACAGGAGATGTTCAATTTGAGGATTTCCTCTTCCTGTCCCCTGGCCAGGCTAGTGTGCCCACCTCATACTGAGCTCCTGCCTAACTCCCACAGAAGTTTAAAAACAGGGGTTTGAAAAGTGGTCTCACTAAGGACAGGGTAAAGGACAATCCTCATGTGAGAACAACCCTCAGCCTCTCTGCATTTCTGAAGTTGGAGTAGTTGCCTTTACTGGAACAGATTGGGATAGTCAGGTAAAGAGTCAGAGTCTGACTTACTTGAAATCACCCAACAAGCCAGAGTGCTGTCCTCAAACAAGCCAAGGCTTCTCATTTCAGCCAGCTCTGGTTATTTATATTGTTGTCTGACCCAAAGCAACATAGGCTAGTGGTAGAGATACCCCAGCTGTAACCAGGGAAGCCAGTTTAATCGCATTAATAATAAACCTTGACAGAAGACTTGCATGGAAAGCAAAGTGTTGGTTAATTGGGTGAGTTTTCAACTTGTCTGAAGAACGCTAAATTAGCCATCTCTTCCTGGCTTGTCTTTCCTGGCAGGTCAATGTGGTTTGTAACTTGAGTAACACCTCCAGCCTGGGTCCCATCCGCAATGCAAGCCTCTCTGACTGAAGTGTGGTGGTGCTTGGCTGTGATATGCAAAGGCTAGCCTCCAGCTAAGCTTTTTTAACATCACAAACCCACTGTCTCAGCCCAGAGCTCAACACCCTTACACTAGTGTGAACACCTGTGTGGAAGGTCAAGTCCCAGTAGCTCCTCAGATGCTTAGTAAATCTAGACTTGATCTTGCTAAAGGTCTCACATGAGATGGGTAATACCAAACAGCCAATGTCTCAAAGCAGGACAACCGAAATCCTGTTGTGGCTGATGCAGAAGAGCAGATATCTGCATCAGATGATTGATCTGAACTGTCTTAGGCAGATGAATCACTGGCTGGCAGTGGCTGGGTCTCTCCCTTGCCTATGACATGTAAGATGGCAGTTGCAGCCTGGGCCTTCAATGAGCCCTATGTCCACAGATGGACCTTTCTGGTCTCCTGGGACAGGCTGGACTACCCGTGCTTTGCTGCCCTGGGAGACAGCAGCAGCCTCCAGGTCTCAGCCATGACTTATTTCTTGAGGACACCTCTGCCCATGATGGGTTTGCCATCCTAGGGTACAGAGGGATAGCACATCCCAGGGTTTGAAGGGAAGAAAGGATAAAACCAGAGAGGAATTGGTCCCTGGACCAACAGCTCATAGGACTGAGTGGGCTCTCTGTCTTGCAGAGCCGTTACCTGAGCCTGCACATTTCTAGACATGGCTAGCAGTCTCGCCATCACATGCCAAGGACTTCTCTGCCTCACTGAGGGAACAGGAGTGCTCTGAACAGACGATGTCCTTCCTAAAGTACTGGTTATTTTCCAGTGATGGGTATCGTCTAGCAACATTGACATTTCGTATCAAGGCTGAGCCATTGCCTGCCTGGGAAGCATGGAGCTGAGCTCCTGCCAGGTTGTGCTGGTTCTTTCAATTTTATTTTCTTTAATTAAGTGAGCAATAAGTCTCCAATGTCTTCTTCATGATGTCTGAATTGATTACCTGCAGGTGTGTAAAAAGAGTGTCCTGCCTGAGTTTGATGAGTGGCTGGATGCAAGGGAGCTTTTGGTAGGAGCCCTGTCCCTTCACTCGTTTGGCTTTGAGTCAATGCCGTGGCAGGGGCTGACTCTGCCTGTGCATGGCCCTATGCTGAATCAGTTGATATTATTTTTTTTTTCATCATTTCCTTTCTTTTCTCTTCTTCCATCTTTCTTCTTAGCTTCACAGCTTCTCTGTGAGGATCCATGTGTTGCTGTGTGGCTCCATGCTGCATTAAGGAGCTGGCAGATGCAATCCTGGTTCATTTGCCCCATTATCTCATTACGGGTTTCTTTTATGGTCCTCATGTCATCTAGCCTACAGAGAAGCACTCCCATCATCTCGATGAGACAATATTCCAGCAACTGGCATGCCAGCAATGTCTGTCATTACTCTTCAATTATTTTCCCTTGGGCAGGAACAGCTGTGGCAGCGAAGACCTCTGAAAGCTCACTTTCCTCCCTGTGCACACATTTCTGTGCACATCTTACCTAGTTGTACAGGCACACCAGAGCCCAATCTTCTGCAAATGGGCCCAGCGCTGGCATGTTCAAGAAAGTTGTGAAGGCATGCCTGCAGCCAACAGCTCTGTGGCTTAGACAATTTGTGCTGCAAGGTCTTGGTGTTTGTTGAAGGCCAGGATGAGGCAAAGTCAAAGGAAAATTAAAATTTGATATCACCAGAGGAGCAGGGAGATGTGGCACCCAGAAAAAGAGGGTGTCAGTTATGACTGCAGTTCGGATTGCAGCCCAGAGCAGTGATAGAAAACAGGCTAAATACTATGGCACCTGGAAAAGAGTATTTATTTCATATTTTAAGTGACTCTTGAATAACATTACCAACATGTCAGTGCAAGGGTAACTGGAAACCACCCACATCCAAGGACTGGTGATGTTTGTACCATCTCGTGACAGCAATGCAGAGCAGAGAGCTGCAGCACTCTGTAAACCCGAGTTCCCGTCAACTTTCTCTTGGTTCACCTCCATCTCTCTGCTCCAGTGCCTTGAGGTGGATTGTTTTGAAGGACGATCTAAGTCGCAGTGTTTTTCTGCATGCAGAAAGCACATTTGTCTCCTTGGGTCAGAACAGATCCTTGCATGTTGATGGCCAAGGTGTCAAGGTTACAAAGACATCTTGTGTGTCAAGACAAGACAGAGCAGGATGTCTGACTTCAAATTGGGGTTTACTGCTAAAGGGAAGTCTTGACATGGGACACTTCATCCTTTGAAGGGTGCAGTACACAAGGACACAGCATCTTGCAGGAACATGAGCACCATTTAGTTCCTCTCAATTCTCCCCTCTTCCCAGACCTTTAAATCAGTTGCACATATCAATTAAGTACAGCTCACACACCCTATGAGGCAACTAAGTGCTATTTTACTTATTTTATTACAGATGGGGAAACAAACGTGTAGAAAGGCCTACTGACACGTGGCTTCAAAGCCTCTGGCAGAACACAGAGTTTGTCCGTCTTTGCTGCGTCCCCTGGGTCGTCCTCTTCCCCTGTTGCTCCTCCAGGTGAGATGGGCTCAGTCCAGCACTTTCCCACTGCAAAAGTGCCCATCTCCAGAGGGTGTTCTAGGTCCTTCTTACATGGCCCTGGCTGAGCTACGGGCAAGCCCCGCAGGGTCTCAGTCACCCACACACAAAGTTGGCTTTTCTCGGGCAGAAAAGCAGCACCCACTGGCCAAGCAGCCTGTGTTGAGGTCTGTGCCCAACCATGAGGGGGCCTGGTGAGCACCGGAGCTATTGGTAGGGGCAGAAAAATTGGTTGTACGGATTAATTCTGGGCCTAGTGGTGGTTGCATATTAACGATAAACTGGAAATGACAACTAGACTGAGTTCACATTTGATTGATGTGGAATGATTTAATTAACCCAGGCTTACATTTGAGCATTGCCCATTAGCACCTGGCATTAAAAACTCTGAACTGTCCGAGCTTAGCAGCTACCTCAAGGAAGCCATTTGACATCTATTCAGGATATTTAATTGTGCCATTATGTGCCTATGTATGGTACTGAGTGCCATTTAACCATTGCTCTTGCTAGCTGATTAATTACTAGGCTCGAGTGAATAAGTGTGGGAGCTCACTACATGCTCCTCCATGGCTGAAGCAGAGACAATACCGCGTCCAAGACGAACACCAACCTGGTTGTGGCATGCAATGGATAAGTTTGGATCTGCAGGCAAAACCTGTTTGTTTTACTGGAGAGGCAGAAAGCATTAGGAACTGGCATGAGCCAGAGAGGAGCAGTGTGTGAGGTAACCCAAGAAGCTTTCCAGCTCCAGGGCTTTTTGGAGAAAGAGGCCAGCACTTAAAATAGCTAATGCAAATGAATTTCAACACCAATAGACTATCCCCAGGGAGGGGGAACGTTTTAAACGACATGTTATGGACGCCTGTGAGCCTTGACTGCCAGTATGTCTCTTCCCCCTTTGCTTTCTAGTCCTGGGCTCCCAGGGCAAATGAGGTGGGCTCATTCGGTGGCCACCGCTGGGACTGAAGACACTGTGATGGAGACCTCACCTGGGGACTCAGGCAGAGACTCAGCAAGGATGGCCACAGCAGAGGGGCCCTCCAGCCTGTGAGCTGGCTGCTTTCTTGCCGAGGCTGTTATTTCTGCAGGCAGTCCCGCTCTCTGTGTTTCACCCTTGAGCAATACACCTGTAGGAGTCTGTCAAGGCGGCGGTGGCCTCGGCAGGTCTCCCAGAGTCACCAGCTGACGCCCACCGTGGGGCAGAACCGGCTCCGAAGCACCACTGCCAAACGTGAGCAGGTCCTGCCCCGGGCACGTGGAGGAGCCTGGGCGGCCGTGGAGGAGCCTGGGCGGCCGCACGGGCTGTGGGCGACGGGTGGGAGTGGGGTGCAGTGCCTCGGGGCTGGGGCCAGCTGTGGAGATGCTGGACGGCACTGACGGCCTCCCGCTTTGGGGATCTGACCCAGCACCTAATGCAGAAGCACAGGCTGGAGCTGGTGTGCGTATGAGAGAGGGTTGAAATTTAGCAGGCTCCTGCAAAAGCAGGTACACACGCACACGCCTCTGCTGGGCCGGACACCTTCTCCCCATGTGCATTCAACTGTCCTCCTCAGATAACGTTACACCTCTTTTAATTTTGCTGGAAGGAAGCAGATAGCAATTTGGCAGGTCACAAGAGAGCCCAGCATCTCTCGGAGCCTTCAGCAGCCCGTTTCCGGCTGCGGTTTGATCAGGTTTCTATATTCATCACTGCGTTTCCTGTGGGGGCATTTCTGATAAGCTTTGCACTTCGCATCCTGTGGTCCCCCCCTCGCCTCTGGCGCTCGCAGGATGTTCGCTGCACTACGAGCAACTCGGGGCTGCTAAATCGCTTGCCAAAAAATGAGTAATTGCTGGGTGTCGTGGGCACTGTCCCAAGGATGTGGTGAGTGGGGTGAGCTGAGACACTGGCAGGCAGGGTGGGCTCCGGAGGCTGGGGGCTTGAGGCTGTGCCAGGGAGGTGCTGGGTATTTAACAACTGTGCCCTATGGACTGAGGAGAGCCCCAGGAGATGGTGACTTCAGCCCAGATTTTGCTCAGTCCCTCTTGGGTGTCCCTTTGGGTTGTCTCTGTGGAGGCACCCCACTCCTGCTGCCATCGAGGCCATGCTGAGCTGAGGGTTTCAGCCTGGACTACTAATGGACAAAGGGAGAGGCAGAGAAGTGCAGGAAGCGGGGAAATAATACAAAGAGAAGAATTATGACCACATTTTCAGATGAACCCCATTCTCTCCTGGCAGGTCCATATATCACTGAATACCACTGATTTCCTCTCATTGCAATTCCAGCAGTGATGTTTAACAGTGGAGCTAAAAGTCATCTCCAAAGGGAGATTTAGGGAATTGATGTGATTCCCAAATTGAAGACCGGGGAAAAGCAAACTGCTTGCTCACTTAATTGACTTTCAGTACAAATTTTTACTCCTCACCAGTGAAAAAACATCATCTTCCTTTGACACCTATTACATTTACATGGGATTTCCTCGACTTCTTTCTTTTTTAATCAAAGCCTGAATTTTGTTCTGTTGTGCCGGTGTAAATCCAGGCCAGCTTCATTAACGCTCCTGGATTTGGCTGAGTGCAGTGGCTTGCATGTCAGTCAATCTAGGCACATCCGCACCCTCCTATAAATACTTTGCTCTGTACTTCGAGGGTCTGGAATGAGGAGTGGGTTTTATCTTGGCGAGTTGCCTGGGAAGGAGTATGCGGCAGGCTTGTTTCCCAGGTGGGGACCTCAGCAATAGAGCACAGTGTTAGATTCCAGCTGGGAAAGGAACCTGGTCGGTGGTTCAGGTGCTGTGCTCTGCTCTGGGGTGAATAGGAGCTTAATAGGATGGATGTGACCGGGCTCTGCCACAGGCTGCTCTCAGGGGCAGAGGAAAGGGCATGAAAAGCACCTGGCACTTTTTGTTTTATGCAGCTACAAGTAGCCGCAGTTCATCATAGGTACTACGGTTATGGGTTCATATGAGAAAAGTCATGTCAGAAGTTGTAGAAAAGCCTCATTAAACAGCTTCTCATTTGTCAGAGGAGATCATGGGAAGAGTCAGGTAAACAACCCCCGATTTCCAAACAAATGAAGTCTCCCACTTTTCCAGGGTGTAACGAATAGCTGTCACACCGCCCAAAATCTTGGCGCAGAGAGCCAGGGACTTAGCAAGTGCCAAATATTGTAAGCATTTGTGGAGGAGTGGACCTTGGCCAAGGGAGCCACCTCTTCAGATGGGAGCCAGGGTGCGGCCGACTCTGGCACGGCTGTGACTGGGAGGGCTTAGCCACAGCCCTCCCTTCATCCGCACATTTCCAGCCCAGGTGAACCCCTTACACCCCAAACTTGTCCAAAATCCCAGAGATGGTGCCTGGCATGACCCTCAGGCTGGCCCTGGGCAAGGTCCTGCTGGGCAGCACGGCCCTGGTGCATGGGGTGGTGGACACAGCCGGGCACAGGCAGAGGCTGGATGCCTCTCACGCGTGGGGCACGGGCACCTCACCATCCCGCCAGACCCTGCCAGCGCTCCGGGCTGGGCCCACATGCTGGGCAGGTGTGCCCAACCTCACCTCCTGGCTTGCCCTCAGAGCATGGATTAGTGCACAGGCACCAGTAATTAGGGCCATGTGCGCTGCAAACATAAACAGACCGTTTCATCAGCACCCGGCCCCCAGTCCTCGCTGTGGTCCGATGCCCAGGAAGCCGCTCGTGTGGCCTTCTTCTCCCATGTTTTACAGCCCGTGGGCAGGAGCCACATTATTTGTCTGCTGGCTCAACTGCTCGCAGGGTTTGCCAGGCGCTGCAGAGACCCCAAAGGAGGTGCCACTTTACGGCTGCCCTGCTGTAGGGGGCTGTGAGCATCTTTGGGGTACGCAACAGGCAGTGCATGGACATGGACCTTGTACAGCTGTCGGCAGCTGGCCAGGGGAGGTTTTTAAGGCTAACACTAAATGTCCTCCATTCAGCACAAGTGGAACTGGATTTCAGGCTGGGATAACCTGGATGTTGCCCTGTGTGGGACAGGTACTGAGCCAAACTGGGCTTTCGCAGCCCTAAATAGTCCTCATACCTTTAGCAGCCAAATAAGCACAACCTTCCCCTTCGCTCCCCCTCTTCAGTGAGTTTCTCCTGAGAGTCCCACCATGCCCTGGGGGCCACAGCAGGGACTCTTTCAGGCAGCCTCAGAGATACTGCACCAGGGGCCAGAGAGAGAGAGAGGCACGCAATTATATCTGGGGACAGAGAAACAAGCCCCGCGTTACTGGTCAGCAAGGGAGGTGAAAGCAAGGCATGGTCTGGTTGCAAGGCAAGTCCGCTGCGACATCCTTCAAGATGTGATGGCTGAGCAAATCGGAAGCACAACGAGTTGGACATGGAAAATACGATTGGGATGGACATTTCACCCCTGGGAATTTCCCTTGGGCGGTGGCAAAAAAATCATGACACCACCGTGCACAAAGCGGAGCAAGCGCGTGTCTATTTATACTGCCGCCCAGGGCTGTCCCTCTGCCTGGGATGCCATTTCTGCTTTCTGCCACTAATCTGTGGTTCAAACCAGTGCTGCTCCCAGTTTTGGAAAAGGAGAGATCCATGCCAGACACAGCATGGAGGGGCACCCAGTGGGGACAGTCATGAGAGGACCTCTGAGAGACGCTTTTCCTTCAGGCTGCGCGAGCGTCCTGGCTCGTGACAGTACCTTTCCACAGACAGGAGCGATGCAAATTAGGAGCAGCCTGCTGAAACCCATTAGCAGGCAGCAGAGCGAGCTGTCCCATCTGCTGTTTATTCCTTTCCGCTTCCCCAGGGGGAAACCTAACCACGGGATAACGGCTTCGCAGCCCCAGACCCCCAGGCTCAGCTTGGAGCTGCCAGAGGGGGTCAAACCTCCCTGCAGCAGCTGCAGACAAGCCAGGCAAGGCTCCCAGGACCTTCCCATTGGAGTCTGGATGATGGTGGCCTGGGATGGTCATCATTTTATCCTTCAAGGGAAGCCCGGGGCTGAAAAGCTTCCCTGCTTCCAGGTTATTTCACACAGGAGAAGCCCAAAGCATCGCGGCTCCACGGCTGTGCGTGTGTGCATCCTAGAAACAAAAGCTCTGCAGTCAGCCCTGACAAGCCAAAAGTGGGTCAGGTGGAAATGCGGGAGACCAGTGACTCATCTTGTGGTTGACTGGGCAATTTGGGAGGAGGAAAAAGCAGCTGCCTCTAGGAAATGGAGCGCATTTCCAACCCTTTCTTTCCTCTGCCCCTAATCCTAACATCTCTTCTGCCAAAAAAAAAGATAAAGCTGGAGAGTCAGCCCTTAACACCAAAGAGCACTGGCCCTCAGAGGGAGCATCTAAGGGCCCAAATGTGACAGCAAGGCTGAATGTGTGTTTGGCTTGAAGGGTCTGGGCCCCCCACCCCACAGCTAAGCGAGATGGGCGTTAAATTGGTCTGGGTGTGTGGGTGTCTGGGCTTAAGCACATGCATCCGTACACCGTCATATGCTGGGGGGGATTTGAGAAGCCATGCAGTAGCCACTCTTGAGGCTGCAGGGCCAAGGGAAGGGGGGAAAGGGGCCACATGTGCTGGTGCGGCTCCGGAGAGCATCTCTGCTGTCCCTGGGTTGCAAGCACACAGCGCATCAAAGAAGGAGACACCTGCCCTGACACCCTGACGTTGCCTCTGTGCATGGAAAGGGGGAGGGCGCAAAGCCAGGAGATTACAGCTGCTTGTTAACAATATTTGCTCATTACATCGAGCAAGCAGCGGTCATTCATGAGCCTGGCCAGCCCTCCCTGCTGGGACTTTGTGTCTCACCACAGCAGCTAGCCAACCTCCCTGCCGGCACCTGCAGTCACGCCAGGAAACTCCCCGCCAAGCGATGGACGATGCAGGATGGCATAGCTTCTGGGGAAAATAAAAAGGGACAAAGAGGACACTTTGCCTGTCAGGGATTTCAAACTGCTGAAGGGATGCTGTGGGAAGGCAGGTCTGCAGCCAGCATTGCTGGGCAGCAAGGAGCCGTCTGTGCTGCGGTGATGGTTAGATCATAGAATCATAGAATGAAGATGAGGATGAAGAGGGTGTGTTGCAGACAGGGCTGACCCTTGGCTGTGTGACGGTGGGTTAAAAGCTGAGTCTGCCATGCTTCGAGCGGATGCCGTGGCGAAGTGGGCCCCCTCTGCTCCCTCCCCTCCGGCCCCGGGGCCCCCTTCACCGGGGACGGCCTTCAGAGAAGGGGATGTGGCCACCACCCACTTCTTCCTTTCCAAGAGGGTAGGAAACAACGCTAATGCAAGACAAATTTCTCTTGTGTCAGGGAAAAGGAAATGGGCTAATACAAACCCAATCCATGCGGGCTAAACGTGCCTTTGGTCCGCATGCAACAGGCACTGGTAATGCTTAGGCATGTGTGTGCCCCCAAATACTCAGCATTGAGTCAGTAAGACTGTGGCAAAAATTCACATGTACAATTAAAACCACTGGTTCATCCCAGTTATTTTCCCCATGAGACCCTGACACCACGGGCACATGCACATCAGGGCTTGCTGTATGCCCTGGTTGCACTTTTTGGGGGAGGAAGGATGCTCTGCCCTGATGGTTTTGGTGTTTCCAGGCTCTTTACAGTCCCTAGTGATTTGGCAGAGCTATTTTTTTCCAACAGGCTCAATCGAGGAAGTTCAGGAAAAAAGTAAGAGTGGTATAAGCAATGGCTTCTATCCCTGTTGCCTTTCCTGGTGGACAGGACAGGGTAGGATGCAATGGGACATCTCAGTGGTGCAGGATGGGTTTCCTCAGCAGTCCAGCAGCAAAGCTGTCAGGGACATGTGTTACACAGGGTGAAAATTATCACAACAGATTTGATGAGAATCAGAAAGCTCAGCTTTATCCGGAGACCTTTGCAGTTTTTCCCAAGCACGCAGAAAGAGGGAGGTCAGCCCTCATGTAAGGAAGCAAAAGCGCATCCCTCCCAATTTGCTCTCCCAGTACAGGGAGGGAAAGTCAGGCAGGTTTTCCCTTGGCCCAGGAGATCTGCAGGAGAGATATCATTTGTGGTCCTCAAAATTTTTTCTGCAAAGCAGTTGTGTGGCCACATTAAAAGATATTTTCCTTGCAGATGAAGTGAACTTTTACAAGGTCAAACAAATGCAATGGACAGCTCTGGAAAACCCTTCTCTTGGAATTTTTTGTTTCCTCTTCTGTCTTAATACCACATACTTAAGCCCAGGAGGAGTTTTAGGTGGAACTGAAACCAGCGCATGGTGCAAGGGGGGTGCAGGGACTGCCATGGGTTGCAATTGCACCTCTGACTTTGACCTGGCTGGGACATCCCAGGTACTAACCCTGATTCACGAGGTTCCCTTAATGTGGTGGTAACCTTGTTGAGGTCCTTGCTTCTGGGTAAATTGTCTCAGTTTCCCTTCTTCAAACAAAGCCTCCTGGTGGTATCACTGATGCTGGCAGATGGGCCCATCCCTTTCCCCCGAAAATTCCTGTGAGCCCCTTTTTCTATTGGGATAGTCTCAAGGCTACTTCTGTTAAAAAGTGTCCGGCCATCTTTTTAAGGCAACGTTTGAAATTATAGTTCAGATTAACTTCTCTGAGCATTGCACTCAGACATGGGTCAGGTCCACCAGCCGGGTATTCCTCTATTCAGGAGAGCCCCAAGGATGCTGAGAAGTTGTAGGATGGTTCGAAGGTGGTGGCTGGGGCTGTCTTTCCCAGAAGGGGTGCCAGGTCCCTTCTCTGCACGAGGAACCCGAGCAAGTTTTGGGAAGGAGGTGGCCAGCCCCAGGGGACCCCTGTGATTACAGACAACCCCTCTCCCCTCGCAGCAAGGTGTGTGAGATCAGCAGCAGGCAGATGGGGTTCAGGTTTGTGGTAGTAGCAAGGGCAGTGCCTCCCAGAAAGGCTCCCAGAGGTGGCACAGAAGGGCTGGAGCAGGCAGCTGTGAGGTCCCCCCCGTCACCAGCTGGCCACGCACTGCTGGGTAACGCGCTCTGGCAACTTGGTCTTGCACACCTTCCCCAGGGGATGCCCAGTAGAGGGCTGGCAGTTCCCCATTTTTTTGTCTTTTGCTTCCTCTTTTGTGCACTTCGTCACCAGCGCTCTGCCCTTTGGAAAGACTGTGGGGCCGCGCTGTCTGCGCCCCTTCCTCCTCCTCGCTGCACTTTCCTATGTCAGTCTTTCCTCATGCCGTTACTCACCACGCTGTCCCTCAGTCGCTGAGTAATGGTCACACCAATGACACTGAAAGAGGGAGAGAGAGGAAAATCCTTCATTTTCAAAAGAAAATGGAAAAAAGAAGAACGCAGGGAAAGCAGAACAGCCCTACCGTAGCTTCTCCCTGTTAAAATGCAGGGGTGAAAAAGAGATGTCGCCAGAGACCTCCCCTGCCGCGGGACCCTGCTGCCTTGCAGCACAGGAGGGATTTGGTGTGAGACTGGGAGACCCCGGTGCTGTGGTGCCCACACTTCCCGTGCCTCCGGCCTGGGCAGCAGCTGGCTTTCATCTGGCATGGCTGAAATTGCTTTTCTTAGCGAGTTTGGTGATACGCTGGCTCCAAAGGAGGCAGACTATTCACGCTGGCTTCTGCTAGCTGCCAGCTGTCATGGCAGAACAGATGGCCTCGTCAGCGGCGCTGTGTGCTGGGGACTTACAGCAGCGATGCTGAAAACAGGCGAGAACAACCCCCAGACCTGGTGTACATATTTGTGTGCGTACACGACTTGTCCCACCCATATGTTTTGCCTCCTATGCAAAGCTTGCTAGATACTACCTATTCATTCCTCTTTGCCTTCAGAGGTGATCACTTGACCACTTCTCCCTTTATTATCAGCCACTGGCAAGTGTGTGCTGGCAGCACAGAGCACCACAAATGCGTGCGGGGTCCCATGTCATTGCCAAACGCCACAAAAACGCAACTTCCCTCTCTGCTAATCACATTACGCCCCATGAGCTCACCGAGCTGGAGCTCAGAGCTCAGAACAATAGGGCTTGAATGACCAGCAACCTGGGGAGCCTCACAGAAAGACTTTCGTAAATCGTTTCCATCCCCTGACAAGAGCATGGTGCTATATGGTGTCGTTCTCAGAAAATGATGTCCTGACAACATTATTTCGTGAGTCTTGACGGTGAAGAGCTGTCTACAAATGCTGAGGAAAAACCTATCTATGCACCCTTCGTGTGATAAAGCAAACAAGCCGCAAAAAGGGCAATATTTTCCCGAGTGTGTTGTGCAGAATTATACTTAGCTCTTATCAGTTAATTCAGGGGAACAGTGTCAGTTCCCCAAATAAAGCAGCAAGTAAGATGCCATTTCTTCTGCTCCCATCGCTGGAGGGAGATGGGTTTGAAATGACCGTCTCTTCCAGGACAGAAATGGGGAGGAGCAGTGAAACAAGGAGGTGGCAGGTTCAAAGCAAGCCCAAGGAAGTGGCTCTGGCATGATGAAGCGGTGGAACTCCTCGCTGCAGGATGCTGCGGATGCTGAACATTTGCATGAGTTCAAAAAGCACCCGGGCCTATTCATGGAGGAAAAACCTATTAGGGGTTATTAGGGGCACAGAATCCCAGCGCTGGCTCAGGAAGTCCCCCAGGCACATTGCACGAGACGGGAAGAGTCACCTGGGAAGCACTGGATCGCTGGCCTGGGTTCATGCTGCTTCCAAGGTGCCTGGAGCAGGTTAGCCGCACTTGCAGCCGGGTCATTGATCCAGCTGGACTTTTTACATCTCTATATCGTGGCTGGAGTACAAACAGCCTTTTAGGGTTCCCAGTGCTGTTGGACTGGCTGGGACATCTACCAAATGCATCTATTTAGCACATAGTTTTACTCTTTCTGCTGTTTCTGCTGTTCTACTGCTTACTGTTTCAACTGGATTTTTTTTTTTCCTGATTTCTGCTGAGCCAGCGCTGCTGGTGCTCAACACCATTCCTGGGGTTAAGCCACCCGGTTTGGGGATGGCTGCTCAGAGAGAGTCACCGGGTTAGTGATGGGCTCCGGCTGGCTGGGACACCAAGGGGTCTGTCAGAGTGTTCCCTATTCTGTTAGTGGGTTTCTTTTCCCTTTAATGAACTCATTGACAAAGCTGAGTGCAGAAGGAGCGAGCGCCTGGGAGAGATTTTTCAAGGGCACAAACTCTTGCCAGCCAGGCTGGGGCATGTGCCCGGCCGCCCGCATGCCAACTGCTGCAGAAGTTGATTTCAGCCGCGAGAGCATCTGTTTGGCAGCAGCCTGAAAGCCTGACATCTCTGCTGCTTCCCTCTGTCCCTGCTGGAGCTACCAAGGGCTTTGCCATGACTGCAAAAGCAGCAGGATCAGGCCTTTCTCGGATCAGGTCTTTTTTTTGGGAGAGAGACCTCACATTGGCACAGAGAAGCAAATTGCAGGAGGCAGGGAGAGTTGTCCAGCCTCGTTTGACGTTCCTGCGGAGGCCCAGACCGTCGCCAGCAAAGGTCTCCCATCCGCCTCCCCCTCCGAAAGAAGGCCCAGCTTCAAAGTTCAGTGGGGACGCTTGGGGCAAAGTCCATGAAGCCCTTCACGGATACAGCCATCTGACGCATTTTGGGTGTGAGTCAATGCCTGATGCACCAAGACAGGAGGTGAATCAGTCACAGGGCTCTGCTGGGGGTGTCTAGGAAAACATCACGGCAGCTGCGGTCGCTTCTGACCCCCTGGGCCATCCACACTTGACCCTATGGCTGCTTCATCTCCGGCGGGGGACAGCAGGGCATGACAAGCCAGGGCCACGCGTCCCCGCTGGATTTGTGTGATCAGGCCGCAGCGGGAGCTGAGCTCATCTGTGAAGCAGGGAAGGAAGATTAGCCGGAGGCACAAAGGAGCCCCACAGGGATTTCTGACTTTCTCCTCTTGCCGTGGCCTCCTGCGGATGGCTGTGATGCTCAGGTCTCCGGGGTCCATGGCTGCCGGCATGGGGGCCATGAGAGGGACCCCGGGAGAAGCCGTGATGTGCAATTCTTTGTCATGTTGAGACAGTGCTTAAGGCAGAACCCAGACTGGGAGGCGATGGAGAAGGGAAAAGCCTGGCTTTAAACTTGAACGTCATCTAAGGTTTTGTCTGGTAGCAATTACGATGACTGCTTCTCTGTGCCTTAGGAGTGATTTCTGGGTTTGAATCTTCCTTTGATTTTTCTACATACAGTTGCCATTATCTTGATCCCAGGAAGGCATCAGGCCATGCCAGCCAAGTTAGACCCACACAGCTAAGGCTGCATTAGCCTAAGTGTGGCCATTTTGGTTCAAACCACACTGCTCAGCAGCTTTACACTGAGCAGCACCAATATTAGGGACAAATATACTGAACCTGGGCAAATGTGTGTCATAAGGACTCCAACCACACTTCCAGCCTTGAATCTCCCCGTGTTTAGTAACCCCCGATGAGCTTTGCTTCCAGCAATTTATCCTTTCGGTTTTGAAGCCCTGTAAACTCTGAGCACGCATAGGGTCCTGCAGGGAGTTGTTCCCCTGGTTAACGCTTATGTTGTTTTGACCTTGCCAGCTGACACTTTTGGTTCCCGTGCCCTGACACCTGGGTGAGCACTCAGCATCTCCATGCCTCATAACAGGGCACAGTCCTGTTGGAAGAGCCTCTGAGGAGCCCAGCTCCTGCCTGGCCCACTGCTTGAGGGACAAGAGCCCAGGAAAGGCTGCAGGTTTCCATTCCCCTGGTGCCTGCCATCTGGGCCTTGGGATCAGGAATGGCTGCAAGGGAGCTGCCTGAAGCCAACTGCACCCACTCATTAAAAAAATATATGCCTATATAAGGCATATAAGTGCCTATATAAGAAGAAGTGCCAGACAGAAGTCACCCCTCCCTCGGTATAATTTGGAGGGGAGTCCCAGTTACAGCTGATATAGAACAACATGCATTACCACTGCTGTTGCAAAACTCAAATAGGGACCTCTGTTATATTCATAGAAATTAGTGGGAGATTTGTCATTCATAGCCTGATTGTATGAGTCTGACACTATGTATAAATTAGTTATAGTCACACTTACATAACGCTGCCTTATTTATGATCTTAAGCCCAGGGGAGAAATGTCTCTTTCCCATCCCTTTCTTCCCAGCAAAAAACGTCATTCAAAGCTCAGCTTCAATCCTATCACCGAAGCCGGATGCTTCACCAAACACTGCGAAATTTAAGTGAGGCTTTTCTCTTTCAACTTGCAAACAGCGATGTCCCCAAAGAAGGCAGCTGCTAGGATCTGCATGCCTGTGATTAAACACTGCGCTGGGGCTAGAGAGCTTCCAGGAGGCTTTCAGGAAGCTTTCAGGGCTTCACAACTACGTGGGATCCAATGCGTGTTAAGGCAAAATGTCACAGGTTATGTTAAAGGTTAAAATGCCGTAACTCTTACTGGCTTCAACCTGCTTTCCAAAGCTGATCCCTTACATTGAGTCTGTCTCACAGTAAACTGAGAGGAGGGGATCAACCTGCCTCCATAGATTCCCTTCTCTGTCTCTGCTGCATCCACGAATCCTGCAGCCAAAGAGGTACTAATCTAATCCCCACGGCACTCGAAATTTTGGGATTAAGGGACCCATGTGCTTGTTTTATCCACTTCACTTATACATCTGCTTTAGAATCTGCGGTGCTAATAATGTGATTGCAGACCATGTGTGTCCTGACACCTGGAATGGGGAAAGCTCCAGGGCTTTTGGAGAAGGCAGGAGGCCAAAGGGGATGGGCACAGGGTACTGACAGCGTCTGACAGCCAGCAAAGCATCACAGTTGTATCAAACATGACAAAATGTCAAGGAGAGCTCATGCAGATTCTCATGTCAGGAAGCAGCTGACTGATGTGGCTCGCCCTTGTGTGCCAAGGCTGCAGAAATGTTCAGCAGTGACCCTGCATCCAACCGGCCACCACTCACATTGAACCATGTGCTGGAAGACGCTCTGCCCAGGGGACAGCCAGGCTGGCTCTGCACCTGCTGGGCCCCATGTCAGGGCTGGTCTCTGGGTCCTGGTGATATTGAGGGGCAAGTCTGCCACGTCTGTGGGACCAGTGGGCTCCTAAGTCCTTCAGAGCTGGAGTGATGCATCGGATCCGCGGGTCTTTCCCCACCTTCCAGTCCTTGGGAATGCCACCAGCAGCTAACCTCCAAACCCTGCGGTTTGTGTACCCCCACAACCAAATGGGTCAAAAAGAAACAGCATAGGGATTTTGGGAAGGGAGCCTCTCTGTTTCCACAGGCAGAAACCCCTCCCACCAACACCAGGCCTAATTAACTGCCTAAGCTAACCAACTAGCAGAAGCCCTATATCCTCTTAAAAACCTGCTCCTTTTCACTGACTGTCCTGGACCAGACTTCACATTTCTCACCCCATGTGGTTGGAGCTGCATTGACTTTTACAGGCAGAGATGAGGCAGAGGCAAGAGGCAGGGGGGTGAGAGAAAGAGAAGAAACCAAACCTGCAGCAGAAAATGGCTTGAGTCACTTTGCATCTTGCTAATTTGAGTGGGTCCTGCCCTGATCACATTTGCATGGGCACAAACCAGCTGCAGCTGTTGGGGGTAGATGGAGTGCCCCATCACTGTTCTGAAGAAGGGCTGCTTTGCTTTCAGGGATAAAGGCTGCTTTTTCCATCTCCTACTCTAGATCAGATCAGATCAGATCAGGGGCCCAGTGATTAGTCTCCTATCTAGTGATTTACAGCTGATTTCCCCATGGCTATAAACCCTCACTCTATCTGCTATTGCATGGCAAAAGCAAGAGCTTATTTGTCCTTCTTGAGGTAAAATCTGTAGGGCAGTCCGCTGGAGTGGGGATTACAAACTGATGCCTCAGCAGAGAGTGGAGAAAGCAGACCTAGCAAAGCTTCTGGCATTTTTCATATGCTGTCAGAGGCTTTTGGGCTGGTGTGCGGGGCTTTGGGCTTTGAGGCAACAAAGGCTGTGGCAGGGTTCAAGCATACGCTGCAGCTACTTGCAGCCCGGTGTGAAGGAGCAGGGATGGGAAAGGGAGGCACTTTGGTCCAGACTGGGTCAAATCCCCTTCCCCAGCTCCATCTCCCCCTGCACTAAGCACCGTGCTGCTGAAAAGCCCTGGGAGATCCTCTGATGAAAACGAGTTGTGGATGAACTGCTCTGTTGACAGCGCACCAGGAGCTGCATTTTATCCGGATGCCTGGGAGGACAGGGTGATGATTTGGGACACGCTTGCTGTGTCCCAAATCTGCTGTTGAGGCCCTGGGTTTAAAATAAAAGCATGTCTGGGGCAACGTGAAGCTTAGCAGGCCCATGAGAAGCCAGGAGGGATGCAGGTGGATCAGAATATCTACCTGCGCTCAGGTACCCCCTTCGCTCCCAGGGTGTCCCGCTCAGCAAGGCGCTGCTGTGGAGCTCAGGTTGCTCGCATGCTTTTGCAGCTGAGGGGTTGGAAAGCACTGGAAATGAACATTTTCCCCTCCTCCACCTTCTCAGCCAACCTTGCATAATTTTCCCTTTAGCCTCCCTAGACAGGTTCGTTACAATTCCCCTCCATTAATATGCAAATATGCCCTGGAGGAAAAGAGAGCCTGAATTTATTAACATGAATCTGTTAACCCTGTCACTGCTGCACTGCCCTTTGCAGACGGGAGGATGCTTTCCCTGGCCTGAAAGCTGTGAGAAAGAGAGATGCCATGAAAGGACCACCATGAGGTGCAGCATGAGGACAGACTGGAGCAGTGTCCCCGCGGCACGCCGGGAAGGCCGGGTTTTGTGGGTAAGCGCAGTCTTGCAAGCTGTTAAGACCTTGATTCCGCCTTTCATTTCTGCCAAAGGCTTCCTGTGCATGCCAGGGCAAATCACTCAACCCTTGGGCTAACCGCTGGGAGCTGCTGGGGGAAGGCGGCAGCATCCTTACGCTGCAACCTCTGCCACGTGCCGAGAGTAGCGGGGATGCAGCTCTGTGCTTCGTCCATCCACGGCCGCGCAGCCGGCTGACTGTCTGACCAGGAGGATGGAGGGCATCGAGCTCTTGGGAAAACTCCGGCACAACAAAATCCTGGCCTGTGCTCCAGCCCAGGTGGCACAGGGGCAGGCACATCTGCCGGGTAGCTGAGACGGGCGGCGTGACGCAGCACGCCAGGACCCCACGTGTGTGCGCCAGGGCCAGGAGCCGGGGGGGGGGGGAGCAGAGCCAGGAAAGCCTGGGGGAGCCCCGAGGGCTCGCTGAGCTCAGCAGCTTACCAGCTGCCCACGGCAGCCATTGGCCACCCAGGGGGACTCGTGCTTCAGCATTTCTCCAGGCAGGAAAAGCATTTAGATAGCCAAACAAATTGTTATCTGTTGGCTGGTGAATTTACAGCCTGGCTCTAATTTGGTTTTCGCTGCCACAGTGAGATGAAGTGTAAATTCCTTTTTCCTTAATTCAAGGTACATATTGACATTTAATCATCCAAAAGCGCACCTCCTTTGACAATTCATTTCCCTTCAGCCTTCTGCCACAATTGCCTCTTCTGGCCAGGGCCCTATAAAAGATAATTCTTTGACTCTGTTGCAAAGGAAGTGAATGTCTCTTGCTCCCTTTTCTTTTGGTTGTTAGTTTTCCAGCAGGATGTATTTCAGTTTGCGCCATACGGATGCTGTTTGACAGGAATATTCGCTTTCACGCTTCTCCAGGTTTGCAAAGTCAGGACGAGAAGCCGTATGGCCTTCTCCCATCCCCATCCCTCCCCCTTTGCCCAATCCTTTCGGCTCCCCCTCCCCCTCTACCTCAGGTAATTGTGCTGCTTCTTTTGCCTTGTGGCTTCTGCCGTGCAAGCATTTCTGGTGGCTCTTGGTTGTCCCATCATAACACCTCCACAGACAAAGTTAGCTAGATTTTCTTTTGAGCTAACTGCGGTGAGGAAGATCCCTGTTTTCTTTCCAGTTGTGGCTCTTGACTTGGTCTGATTTGGGCACTCCCATCTTCAGGTTCAATTTCTCCACTGCCAGCTGTCTGGGAGCCACCATCCCCACTGCAGCATCAGCTCCAGATGTGACCAGCCAGGAGCACAGCTGTGAGAATGGCTGGTGTGGGCGCGCAATGGCATTTCCAGCAGCCTGGTTGGGTGCAGTTTATTTTCCAGGAAGAGAGAGCCAAGAACCTGCCACCTCCACACAGACAGCAGGAAGGGACGTACAACGGGGAGAGGAGGTTTCAGGCATGTGGAAACACTTGGAAATCTCTATCAGATGCACATGAAGGTACATCCATCCATGCTCCATCCTGAAATAATATCCTCCATCAGTGCTCACGCAAACATCCAGGGACAGCAGCCCAAATCCCCCCGCTCCTCTACGCGTGCCAATGTTGCCTTCCTCTCCCACCTCAGACCTGTTTGGCCCAGTCACACGCTGGACCAGAAAGGGAAAAATGAGGATGCCAGGCCCTGCCTCTGAGGACATACGCTCTGTGCCCTTGGTCATCCCATTTTAGTGTAAAAGCTGGAGTGAACAGGTCACTGGAGTGAATAGTTCCACCCCTGCTGTATTAGGCAACAGGCTCAAATAAATACATTCCTGGAGTGGGGTGTATGACACAAATGGCAGCTATGTTTCCCCCGTGGCTAATCTGATTCGGTTTGGCTGGCGAAGGGTTGGCACAGGGCACAAAAGCCAGGGGTGCAAAGATCAGGCTGACGTTGATGGCGGGGAGAATCCGGCAGCGGTCAGAGAGCAGAGCGTAAGGGAGAGGCAGCAGCGGGCCGCAGGGGTGTCACTGGCTGTAGGCCTCGAACATGCATGGTAGGCTGGATTCCTCCCAGGTAGGCGCACACAGCAAGGTGTTACCCTGCCTTGCCCAAATAAACAGCTGCCGGGAGAG
This sequence comes from Anarhynchus alexandrinus, assembly GCA_008711295.1. Lineage (NCBI taxonomy): Eukaryota > Metazoa > Chordata > Aves > Charadriiformes > Charadriidae > Anarhynchus > Anarhynchus alexandrinus. The sequence goes on along the minus strand of VUYV01000031.1, from coordinate 3,951,277 downwards.
GAAGTCAAACTGCCCGACCAAATGCTGCCCTCTGTAGAAAGCAATGACCGGGGCAGTTGGGCTTAGCTATCCATTGGGCCCTTAATCTTACGCCACGTCCAAGTCCACATCGGGGTAGCTGAGTGCCTCCGGGTCTCTGAAGCAAAGTCACCTGGGACTGGCCCGTGGCTGGTTGCAGGGAATGCCCTGAGCGCAACTGCTTGGCATTGGGTTTTGCGGCATCGCTTTTGTTCAAAAGCAGCCCAAAAGGGGAGTTCTGGGTGAAATGACTGCTTGGTGTTTAGGCAGCGGTTATGGGGAGACCCCTCTTGGGGTCACTTCAGGGCTGTGAATTTGCTCCTTTGGCTTGTAGGCCAAAATAGCGTTCCTCCACGTGAGGAATCAAATTGAGGAGCCTTCCTCAAGCGGGACGGCTTCCCAGGCAGGGTGCTGCGGTGTTTTTTTAGGCTCCGCAGCGAACGAGCCGTCATTTTCTGGCAGGGAAAACGGTTGGCGGTGGCAGATACGCAGTCAGAGGGACCCTGCGGAGCTCTCAGCGGGTCCCGTCTTAACGCCCCCCCGCCGCGGCGGCCAGTCCGGCCTGAGCGGGAGGCAGGGGACAAAAAGGGAAGGAGGCGTGTGTGCAGCGCGTGCGCCCGGTGGCGTGTGTGTGTGTGTGTGTGTGTGCGCGCTCTACAGAGTGTGTGTGTACACGCGCGTGCCCCCGCGCGTGCCCCGCCGTGCCCGTGACCCCCAGCGGGTCCCGGCGGGGGGGTGACCCGGGGCCGGGGGGTGGCCCGGGGCCGGGGCCGGGGCCGGA
>VUYV01000031.1:3792942-3949292 GCA_008711295.1 Anarhynchus alexandrinus | reverse complement strand
CCCCCCCCCGCTCCCCGGGATGCCTCTGGACTCCTTTGGAGAGTACAGTAGCGATGGGGGCTCCCCTGCTCCCCACTCCTGGCGCCGGCATGTGTTAAACGAGGTGCTGTGAGCAGTTGGAGCTGCTGGTCCTGAGAACTGCCCTGAGATGGCTTAGGTGCTCAGTTGGGGCTCCTGGATGAGCTCTGTGGGTTGTTTGGTTTTTTCTTCTGTTTTGTTTACAGCCGAGAGTTAATTTATTCCCTGGTTTACTTACAGCCGGGGTGAGGATGCGTATGTGGAGTAGCAAATCCATTCAGAGGGTTGATAGATGGAGGAGGCAGCGCTTCTGTTGTAGTAGATACAGTGAAAACAGCAGGAGCCGTTCCAAGGATGCGATACGATGTGCTGCTGCGGGAGCGCCTGCACGGCAAGGGTTCGCTCGGGAAATGTGCTTTCGGGTCCTTCGCCAGGAGCCGGGCACGTGGCATGGAAGTGCTGCGGTGCTTCAAGGGTGGCCTTTGTCAGCTGAGGGCTTCTGGTGCTCCCGTGGCTCTCATGGGAGGTCGTTTGGGGTTTCCAATCTTTTCTTTTGAAGGAACAGGCTCCTAGAGACTCAGTCTTGGCACTAGAGACCTCTTCCTCGCTTGGCACAGGGCTGCTAAAAATCATCGAGCTGGCTCGTATTTCACAGGAGCTGTGCTACCCCAGCACCGTGCCTGGCCAAATGCCAAACTGTGGGGTGCAGGTCAGGGTGAAGACACCCGGATCTGTTCGGTGCAGGTCAGACTGCTGCCAGGTTCCCCGTGAAACCGCCTGACAGGGTGTTGTGTGGCCACGGGCACCGGTGTGGTTCCTGTGCCAGGCAGGGCCTGTGCCCACATCCAGGATCTGCAGACCACTGGATGGAGCTGCTGGATGTGGCGCTTGACTGAAGCGGCGTTAGATCTGATGAGATACGTTGAAGAGAAACACTTTGGACTGTTCGAAAGGGCCACTCTGCTTTTCCAAGGAGGGAGATCATTTCCACACATCACCCTGGGCAGCTTCTCCTTCTCAGGATGGTGTGATGGTCACTGGCGTGTGATGTGGTAGATCCTGGGATTTTCAGGTCAGACCTCCTGAAGATATCTGACAGGGGGCACTTGGTTTTGCGTGCCCCTCCAAATCGAACCAGTAGGACTGGGAAGGGATATCAGGCCCTGGAAATGCAGCCTCTGCCAAGTGTCCTGCTCTCCTGGGAGGGACAATGCAAATTCAGTGATGCATATGCATGTTTCTTCTTCAAGGAACTGGAGCCTTTCCTTGCAAAGGGGGAGGGAATCATAAAGGACACCGAGGTGCTGGCAATATTGACTGGTCTCTAGCTGCCTAGGGCTTCCTCGGCTGCTTTGCTGCAGATGTTTGCATCTACTGGTCTTTTGAACCCCCAGCCTTGCTCAGGGAAGTCGGAGCTGAGGCTGGATGGAGGAATACGCACCCTGCCGTGTTTGCTCTGGCAAGCCCAAATCTGCAGGCAGAGAGGTCCTGCAGTTGGGGAGAGTCTTCAGGAGCAATCCTGGCAGCCAGGGCTTGGTCTAGCTAGGTTCCTATGGTGATAGTAAAAATACTTGATTTCCGTTGGTTTTAAGGCTCAGGTTGGGACTCTACAAGAGTGTCAGGGTTGTTGATTTGGTTTGAATGAGAGAAGGAAGTCCCACCAGAAGCGTTTATCCACAGCCAACACTGTGGTTTCCTTGTCCTGGGAAGTCGATGGGGTTTGCCCTTGTTTTTCTTGCCGTTAGGAAGATCGGAGGTCAGCTTTGCTTATCCCCTGGCAGCAGGTCAAAGGAGCAGGCTGCTCTGTCACAGGGCACTCACCTCCATGTTCAGCTCACACCCACGTCTTTGAGGGGCAGTGGACACCTCTCTCTGGAGAACGGCTTTGCTGTGGGGTTCGCTTCACTGTATCTGACCAGTGCCAGAGCTTCCCTGGCCTGTTCTGGGAGCTCTGGGCTGGAGGATCAGGTTGGGAAAGTGGGAGACCTCCCTGTGCTTTGGGGCAGAAAGCTGGAAATTGAACAGTCTTTGGCCTGGGAGCAGCTATTAAAGCTGCTCCGGGGAGCAGCCCATTAAAGTCAGAGGATGCTGGCAACAAATCCTCTCCATCATCTTAGAGAGCAACCTTGGCCTCTATCTGGGGTTTTGGCTGGTGGCATGTAGGGGACTAAACCCTGGACCAGAGACTTCGGGCAGCCAAGAGCATTGCAGAGCTCTTGGAGCTCTTGCTCCAAGGGAGTGGTGGGGCCTCAAGGATTCCCCCTCTTGCTGGTGGGAGCCTGGTTGCTCATCCTGGGGCAGGAGACCACTCTCCATCACTGTAGCATCATCTAGTGGCAAGGGACATGGTGAGACGCGTCAGCTCTGGCTATGCTGTTCTGCGGCACTGTGAACGTAGCCTGGGATAACGCTTCGTGCCTCTCTTCTTGCAGGGGGTTATGAGCGTTTCTCCTCGGAGTACCCCGAATTCTGTGCAAAAACCAAGTCCTTGAGCAATGTGTCACCCCCAACCAGCGCCGAGCCCCTGGATTTGGGCTGCAGTTCCTGTGGAACCCCCCTTCATGACCAGGTATGTCTAGAAGCCCAGTGCTCAGCTATTTTGACCGCTCCCTCCAGCACTGAAACCTGGTCCTGCTGGAGTCTCTCTGCTCTCCCTCAGCTGAGGCCTGCAGAGCCAAAGCCCTGCTCCCTTTCCTCTCATGGGAGAGCATGGTGGTCCTCCTGATCCCAGGGCATTTGTGCTCCCTGGGTAGTGGACAAGGCCAAATCTTGTTAACCACGCCTGCCCATTCCTGAACAGGACGAAGAGGGAGGGAGGGCTGAAATGGGTTTAAGAGCTCAGAAAGGCATCCTCAGCTCCCGCTGCACAGGGCCTCCAAGCCATCTGGATGTGTCCTGCCCACTGCTGTCCCCTGGACACCCCCATATCTGTTGGTTTTTTTTCTCTGTAACAGGGTGGCCCTGTGGAAATTCTTCCCTTCCTCTACCTTGGCAGCGCCTACCATGCTGCCCGGCGGGACATGCTTGATGCACTGGGCATCACAGCCCTGCTGAACGTCTCCTCAGACTGCCCCAACCACTTTGAGGGGCACTACCAGTACAAGTGTATCCCCGTGGAGGATAACCACAAAGCTGACATCAGCTCCTGGTTCATGGAGGCAATCGAGTACATCGGTGAGTACCTGCGCAGAGGAGCTGAGTCTGTGTGTATTTCACCAGGGAGGGAGGTTCCTGCCTCAAAGACCTGGAGCCTTTGGCTCAGAGCAGGCTGGGGTCCGGCAGAGTCCAGGCCATCTGTTGTACTGGTGAGAAGGGAGGTCAGCCCCCACCTGTAGGTTTGGTGAGGGGTTGGGCTTTGTTGGAAGGAAGAGTGTTGGTCTCACATCTCATCCCCTGTTGTCCTCCAGACTCGGTGAAGGAGTGTTGCGGCCGGGTCCTAGTCCACTGCCAGGCTGGTATCTCCCGCTCTGCCACCATCTGCTTGGCTTACCTGATGATGAAGAAGCGTGTCAAGCTGGAGGAGGCCTTTGAATTCGTCAAGCAGCGCCGGAGCATCATCTCCCCTAACTTCAGCTTCATGGGGCAGCTGCTGCAGTTTGAGTCGCAGGTGTTGGCCACCTCATGCGCAGTGGAAGCTGTCAGCCCCTCGGGGACACTGCGGGAGAGGGGCAAGGCCACCTCCACCCCCACCTCCCAGTTTGTCTTCAGCTTCCCAGTCTCTGTCGGTGTCCATGCGACCCCCAGCAGCCTCCCGTACCTGCACAGCCCCATCACCACGTCGCCCAGCTGTTAGCTCAGGGGCTGAGGCCACCCAGGCAGATAGTGCCCGGCGTGGAGGGGGCAGGTGGGCATGGAGCCCCGTCATGTTAAGCAATAGTGCCGGACACTGCCGTTCACCCTGGACTCAACGTCTTTTTCGTAGAGAAATTTCTTACCTCATCTTGGTTTGTGTGTTTTTTTTTTCTTTTTAGTTTTGTGTTTTGAAAGCATGAAAGTTGTAAAAGCCACAAACCCTGACACTGTCCAGGCTCGTTGGGGGAGAAAGAAAAATAGTATACTGGGTTTCCTCAAGTGCCTGGTCTTCATCTCTTTCCATCCCTATTTTATTGTCCTTTTTTTTTTTTTTTTAAGATAACACCTCCCCTTCTGCCTCTAGGTCATCTGGGTTGAAAAGGGAGCATACCCTCTTTTTATTGTGCAGGAGTCCCCCCCTTGCACAAAGAGACATGGCTGGGGGCTGCTGACCTGAGCCAGTTACGCTGGGTGACGAGCAGAGCAGCAGGCAGGGCCTTGGGGCAGGCAGGAGTGGTGGCACAGGGCTGCCTGCAGTCAGCCTCAGCCCTGCCGGTGCCTGGGGAGGCGATGCAGGAGCAGGCAGGCACCTCCAGAGTCACCAGCTGAGCCCGTTCCTGTGGGGGAGAGCGATCTCTGGCTGGGGGGTAGTTTGGAGAAGGAGATGCAGTCCTAAAGCCTTTTTTTTTTGCCTCTGTGGATCTCTGGTTCCTGCAAAACTTATATCCAATCTCCTGTGGCTTCAAGAGGAGATAGAAGGTGTGGGGGCAGCAGTCTGAGCTTTTGATTACTCTCCGTTAAGCTTCCTCTCCACCCATCCCACTGCTGCTCTTCCAGAAGGAGCAGGATGGGACATGGTTGGGCTGTAACGGAGAGAAGCAGCTGGGTGGAGGAGACGCTGGCCCAGGAATATCATCCATCCATCCAGCATTTCCAAACTTCCTCCACCTCGTGACCAGTGTGTGCCACAGGCTGGGCTCTTTGTACAACATTCATTTGCCCTTTTCCACCTGAGCCGGGTCTCGCTCACCTGTGCAACGCGGCTTTGGGTCCAAGCCTAGAACATGCCTCATCTTCCACCCACCCGAAGCCTCATTTCCCACCCTACCTCTCTCCTTCCCCCCGCAGTCCAACACACAAGATGCCTGTGTGGCTGATGTACATATGTATGGTTTTGTTCTTTTTTTTTTTTTATTAGAGATTAACTTTTTATTTATTGCCTGAGGGAGGGAGAAAACAAATTGTTTGGAGAAAATACAAATAAAACTGTTTTCAACAGTTGTGGCTGGCATGGGTTTGTTCTAAGACCAAGAAGAATAGCAGCTTGTGCAAACACTCAGCTTTCACAGAGCAACTGTTAAAAATGCATTTATTGAATTTTAAACTATTACAAGTATTGCAGATCAGACATTTAGCCAAGCACATTTATAGATCAAACTCAGTTGTTACAGAGGTGTTACCTAAAGTCCACCATGTAGGTAGGCTGAGAACCTGCCCATTGTCTTCTTTGAGAGAGAGGGTAAAGGAGGAAATAAATAAATGATATCCCAGCTCCAGGTAAGTGGCAACCAAGAGAGGAAACATACAGGGCTAGTTATGAAAACAAGTTATAAAAAAAAAGGTCTAAAAACTCAACCCCCAGGTACATTGCCATTTGGGTTGGCAGAGAAAGCAATTAGGAATGAAGATACACAAGCTTACGGGCCTGTGGCACAGAAAAATCCCCATTTCAATTTCCAAAGCTGAAGCACGTTCTGCAGATGTTAGGAAGAAAGTGTCAAAATTACTTTGTAATACAGACTCTAATCAAACTACACTAGTAATTAATGGAACCAACACTAAAACTTGCCACCAACAGGTTCAGTAAGACAGAAATAGATATATCAAACCCAGTCAGATAGTATGACCTAACAGGTGTATGTTAGTGTAATGGGAAATGCATCTGTTTCTCGTGTTCCCTACTGACTCGTGGGCTCATTCACTTTGCTTCAGAAGTTTTAACGTGCTGTCCCCTGATCCTCTAGGTTTCACATCTATGATGTGTTCAGAGAGGTGGGAACACTGCCACTCCATCTCTGTGCGCGCTCTGGACTGTGCCAAAGCCACCACCTCTGGTTGTCAATGGATTCAAGTCTATGGAAGTTCACGAGCCACTCACTACCTGTGGCCAGAACGGAATTTGTACTTTCCCACATCTTCCTCAGCAGGGCTGCGGCACGGCTTAAAAATGACTGAAGCATGCATCAGATGCCTCTCCTTTTAGATTTCCGAGCTAGATTTTCTGTGGCAAAGCAGCATGGAAAGGAAGAAATCCCATTAAAAAATAAATTCACACACTTCCTGACCTTCAGCTTCTGAGAATGATTAGCAATGTTCAAACAAATCTGTTTTGTGGTTGGACACTTCCTTTTACCCATCTTTCGGAAAAATCTGCTCTGGGTAATTTCTGTTAACAGTCCCATGTGGAAATGGTATGTAAGTGTGTACCGTGCAGCAGCGCTGACTCCACTGCGGGGATGGAGTCTTTCTGAAGAAGATTTGCCACTGTCTTAAGTAGTACCCACAGGCCACGCAGTGGCACATCATGTTAGCATCCCTCAGCACTTCACGCATTCACAGGGAGCAGACATCTCCTCTAACCTACGACAAACAGTAGGATCAGCTGGTTTCCAGAGCCCAGGAAGTGCCCTTCTCCAGGAGCTACTCCATCTCATATACCACGTGCCTCTTCTGTGCCTGCTGCCCACCAAAGCCAGCAGTACAGAACATTTTGCGGGGCTTTCTTTTTGCTTCAAGTGTAGAATTTTGTTTTGGGGTATTCTGTTATCAACAAGCAAAGTATAAAAGTTTGCAGGCAAAATAAACCCCTGCTGCATAACGCAGTGGGATTCAATCGCATCACATGCAAACATTCAAAACAGGGGTTAGAAAACACCGATACCACACAAAGACCAATAGTGACTGCAAAACGGTGGAACTAAAACAAGAGGTTTGTAACAGTCTCCGTGGAGCTGGGATCAAAATAAACTGGCAGATAAAAATAAGGATGAGAAAATAAGATACACCTTATTAAGGTACTGTACTCTCTGCTTTTAATCCTAACAGAAGTTCTGTTGAAAGCATTCAGACTGCAATGTCACTCTGCACCAGGTACCTAATTCATCTGTCTCATGGAAACAATTTCAGCAATGGAGAGCCGAACCCTCCCTTCTTTGCTCCGTGGTGAAGTTTCTTTCTGTTTTGCCTACTAAGGTCCTGTCACCAACTGCACAGACATTTCAAAATGCTGCCTCAAAAGGGACACGGACAAAAATCAACAGGCCTGAGACACAACCATCCCTTTCCCCAGCAGACACCACGTTCTGCCCCAGCGGAAATAGCTTTCTCTGGAGCCAGTGAGAGGTGCCCAGGCTGCCAAGCCTATGAGATGGCTTAGCCCAGCCTGTTCTTTCATCCTCAGTTCTTACCGTGCCTCCACTGGTGACCCAATGCTGCAAATGAGCATCCCATTATCAGGGGACCGCCCTTCTCAGGGAGTCGAAAAACTTCTTCATTTCTCAGGAGGCAGCTGCTGCCTGGTTATGGGTGCACACTATTTTTAGGGTCCCATTCTCTAGAATTAGGAGGCATCAAGTTAATTCCCCCAGCTAAAGCAGCAGCATCTGTACCATTAACAACCTGCCCACTGCAGCTCTACCACCACAACCAGCTTTTTCACAGGTAACTTTGATATTGATGGGCAGATCCTCACTTTGTTTTAAGCTGTAAGAGGAGCTACAACAACACACGCCAGGAGAGGCGGATGCTACTCCTGCACAGGTTTCTACAGCACACAGACGCACCATCAGGCCTGGGTACTCCTCTGTGTCTGGCCAGAAACGGATATGAGATCACGTCATTACGAGACAAAAACCACTGCAAAATGATTTCCTCACACAGCACCTTTACTCTGCACAGAACATCAGATACGTTAACACTGGCAGTTCAAAGATACTGGACAGTATTTTTAGCCTCCAGAGGTTCAAGGCTGCAGAAGAAATCCAGACTAGCCATTAGTTCAATCAGCACACAGGAAACAACAAGCAAGAACAGAATCTGGTGCGGGCTTGATGGGGTTTTTGTTTTAAGGTTTGTTCTTGTTTTTGAAAGATGTAAAGCTTTTAACTTCCACACCCACATTAACCATTTTGCTCACCTAAGCAGCACAACTGTTTTACCATTTAAAACTATGTCTAACTGGGGATGGTGAGCAACACTCACTCTCACCGCTATCTGAAACCCTAGTGTAGATAGTCACATCCCCCCACTCCATTATTAACTAAGTTAAAAACAAACCCCAAACTTAAATGATGAATACAAAGCTTCAGAGCCTAGTGGTGATCTTTGCAATCCTAACACTATTAAACAAGTAGCCAAAATACAAGCACCCAATTTTATCAATGAAATTTGATTAAAAGGACAAGTAGGCTAAAGCCTGGCTTGGACTTCGAAGCTACATATTTAATCAGGTCACAAAATGAAGCGAGAACCATATATCCACTGCCAGCTCAAGAAAAATAAAACCCAAAGTTCAAGATCTGTTGGAGTATTGCTATTTCTAAGGTTTTCTTTAGAGATATTACAAACAGATGAGGTGCAGGTAGCCAGATTGCATCAAATGACTGATTTTCCAGTGGGTGAAATTCCTCTGTGAGGATAACTTGCTTCAACATTAATGCCTTAATGTTAAAAATGAAAATTTTGTGTCTTAATGCTGAAAGTGAAAAGCTCTTCGGGTTTAAGGTTGTTTTATCCAAACACGTCAGCAAAATCCCACTTGTGGGGAGCACATACATTTTTGTAAACTAAAAGCACACTATTCTGTTGTTTCCTTGCTTTAAGGGGGATAAAACCGGAATGCGTGAACTGGATCATCAGATACTAAATGGTGCTGGTTGATAGGGAAATGTACAGCGTGATGTGTTCAAAGGAACATTTTTCTCTCCAGTCGTTACATGCTCAACACTGAAGCACATCTCCTGGTATTGGTTGTTAAGAAAAAAAATTAACAGGGCTCCATTTCTCTATTTTCAACCTTCTCTAAGGCTGTAGAAACAACACAAAAAAGAAATCGGTTTCTACTTTTGTTAAATGCATATCCTCCATGAGGGGGGACTTTTGAAATTGTTTGATGCTGTGCTATGCAATGCTTAAAAATAACTTTCTCCTACCCAGTGAAATAAACCGGGGAACTTGTGGGGAAGAGGATTAGAGTTAATAAATCCTAGCTTTGTTCTCTGGTATACCTGCAAACAAATTCACTTGCCAACCAATATTTTAAAAGTTCGTTCTCATCAAAATGTAAAATCGATATTTAAAAAAATTATTATTTTTGTAAATCCCTTAAGCTCTTCAACTGTGATGTCACACACAAAGATGTGACATGAAACTGCTATAATACACTCTCTCTTACCAGTCTGAAACCCGTTTACTCGGTCTCATATTACAGCGGGACATGAACCAGGTTATGCCCTCGTGTTTGCAATCTTCTGACTTTTCACCTGCGATCTCCCAGCAAAACCATACGGCACTGTAACTGGAGAACATTTCACAAACTGAATGTACTTAATAGGAGCCTTATAAAACGTTCTTTTAGAGATGCCAGCAGAGGGCATTGACCTGCTTTATGAAGTTCTTTCAAGCACAAGAGCTGGTTTCACCCTCGCAAACACTTCCTAGGGCTTCCCCCTGAAAACTCACACAGACAAAGCAGCAAACTGACATGATTTCTTTCCACTCTAAAGTTACACTCACTCATATTATCGTTTGCTCAGAGGTGTGCAAAAAAACCCTATATTGAAGAACTGGACCTAGCCCCTTCTCGGATGAAATTCATATTGCATTGTTAATGATTTTAGTCAACTCGACTTTGTGCAAAATATCTTTAAGAAGGTTCCGGCTCAACTTCAGAATACAAAAGGAAAATAAATAGTTGACGAGGATCTCTTGAAAACATAAAATGAATGGTGTATGCTGAAAAGAAAATTATGGGCTTAATGCAATTTATCTGCAAATAAAATAACTAGGATAGTAGTGTCTGAAATTTTAACATGTGAGATGGCACTGATAAAGATTTCCATTTGCACAATAATGTTCCCAAAGTCTAGATCAAAACAACGTTATTTTACACACGGTAACTGCAGAGACTAGGAGCCTGAGATATGTTATTAAAAGGCAGTCCCTTGTAAACTTTCCTCAAAAGGAACAGTAGCAGTTGAGTATGCAAGAGTTACTCTTATCGTATTCAAGACAGCAATGCTTTATAAAAGACATACAGCTTATTTCCAGGTTGTTAAGAATTTTATATGATACTGATTTTCTGAAACATGTATCCATCCAGTCCAAGATTGAAGTCCCATCCTTCTTCACTGCTCTGTTGCTACTAGGTCTTTTGCTCTGCTGCTGTTGCTGTCTGCGAGGGAGCTTCTGGTTTCACAATCTGGTATGTAATGAGATATTCTGGGTATGCCTGAAAGTAATTCAAGAAAACAAAAAAACACACATTGCTTTATGCAAGGGTACTGTACGCTCAGCAAGTTCACATTTTGGATTTCACTAAGCAGTGATCAGGAAGGAGAGTGCAAGCATCAGCTCTATGTTCGTACAGCGCAAACAAAAAGACAGATTTCAAACCTAGCCACCACTAAGCGGGAACTGCTCGATGTAGTTAATACCTTCATTAATACACTAGTAAAAAGATGTTTCTTCCACGCAGACGCTGCCAGAAATGGTGTGCGCAACAGGAATTCACCATCAGAGTTACTCTCCTTGTTAGCTAATCCTACAGATCAGTCAGTGCCTGTAAGTTATTAAAAAAAATCTCAGATGACCGACGTAGTCTGACCCTAAAATGCTTACTGACTTGCCATGTGACCTGCAAATGCCTTTACTGGCAGTAAAATACTTGGCATACCCAAAGCTCATAACCCAGTCATCTGTCCATCGTTTTCTGAAGACAGCCGGCAGGAGGTTCGGTCTCAGAACAAAGCTAAAGTTGCTGGAGGGCAGGGCCCTATTCAGAGGAACCTAGACAACTGCATACAACTTTTGGGCCCTCCAATACAAGAAAGACGCCAACAAGCTGGAGCCAAGTTCAGCAAAGGATCAAGAAGATAGTCAGGGGGAGAGAGCACAGGATAAACAAGGGAAGGGTGAGGGAGATGGGCTTGTTCAGTTCAGAAAAGGGAAGGCTTTGTGGGACCTCATAGCAATCTTCCCTCATGTACGGAAGGCTACTGAGAAAACAGAGCTCTTTCCTGAGCTGCGCAGCAGGAGAATGAGGCTAATTAAAACAGGGGAGTTTCCTATTGGAAGAACATATTTTTTACTCCGAGTGTAATTAAATAAAAGAACAAGCTGCTGAAAGAGGCTGTGAAACACCATTCTCTGAGGCCTTCAAGATCTGGTAGATCTTAAAGAGGCTGGCCTAGGTGACCTCCCCAAGGTCCCTTCCAGCTTGAACTTATGATATAATTTTGGAGCCATCCAGAGTAGTAAGCAAACCACTTTTCTAGAGTAAGGGTTTAGTTGAGTTATCCAAATTAAAACTCAGCTCCTGAAGGTTGCTGTGCTACTTCAGCTGCCATTTAAGGGAGATAGTGACACTCACTGCTGGGTAAAAAGCCCAGAATCCTGAATATGTACAAGAGCCCCAGAAACGCACCCGTTCTTGTTAATGCAGTAATGCCAGTAAAATGCAATGGGAGAAACAGTGCCTACTGAGAGAAACTACAACTCCTAATAGACTCTAACAGTGCTGCACAGGGGGAATTAGGTAATTCTGCATGGTGTAAGTCAGAGCAGCTCAGTAAATAGGAGTAGCATTTGCTGGCTTGATACAGTTCACTGTTTATTTCCAAATTAAATGAAAAAAAAATAAATCTAGTCAACCAGGTTATCACAGCACACTTGGTATGGAAACTAGTCATATCCCCTTTCCATCTCCAAGCTCTGCCCCTTCCATAAACCCAGTCCTTGCTAACCTACATACCTGTTCTCCTCTGTAGATAACATATTCAGCGTAGGCAAGTCCATTCACGCTTGGCCTGCCGATAACAGAATGGTGCCCTGGAGGCGCATGAGCCATTTTCATTGTGCTGAACTGAAGAAAGGATTTTCCAAGGGTCACTCTACAGAAGAGCATTTGTCTAAAAGGAAAAAAGAAAACAATTTTAAAATATCTCACTAGGAGTTGTATGCTTCCCGAATGATTTCAGACTTTTGAGTTTATTTTGTTACAACTAATTTTTCAAGTCTTTTTGGAGAAATGCTTTTAGAAACCAGTTCTAAGGCTGTATAAAACCTGTCACCAAAAAAAAAACCACCTCTCTTGACATGCAGAAAGGAAAACACACACTTAGTGTAGCCCTCACATGGAGGTCTGTTCTAGTTCATTTTATGTAATGCTGTTGAAAGAAGCTGAAACTCTCTCTGTGTTCCTACCAGTGGGGTATGGACAGGTATCAAAGTGTGAAAAGCACATTGATCTACTCCAGTACAAAACAAAGCTGTGATTAAGTCCTGTTCAGTACCTCCAAAATTATCTGAACCATAGTACAACGTTGTACTGCTGACCACCACTTTGCAGTTTTGTTCTGAGAGTGCCTGGAGTTTAATTGCTATTTTCCCCTGACTCTTCATTTTCAAACTTGCTGTTTCAAGCTTCTTTCCTGAGCCACAATTCACTTTGATTTATACTCACTGTATGCTTAGATGTATTTTTTGACCTTTCTGTGGGACTCACTGCATTTGTATCCTTTTTTGTTCAGCCCTGACAAATGGAAAACTGCATTTTTCCTGCCATGACCAAGCTCAGGCAGCTATTCTGTCCCTGCAACTCATCCTGTGCCAGGACCATAAAAACCAGGACAGCCAGAACTACATATAGGGAACTCTGCTGGACTCATACCTGTGGCAGATATAACAGGATCTGTCTTTGTGTGTGGGACAGCCCGTTCCTCCCCCTATCCCATACACATATTGGTTGCTTTTTGAGGAGTTCTCGGCAAAGTAAATTCCAGCTCCAAACATTCCTCCAATGTATGCATGCCTTTCATCAAATCCTTTGTGAATGATAGCATTAATAAAAGGAGACCCTAGAACAGAATGACACGAAACGATGTGTTATCATACATACTTGTTAAGCTCTATAGTAATACAGGACTCTATGTCAAGAGGAGCTTGTCTGCCTCAAATAGACCATTAAATACCAGAAAGCGTGCTCAGTCAGCTGGAAGGGGGCGATACCCAGCAGGATGCAGTGATGTGTGGGATTTATCGTTATATACCAAGATCCCACGTGTGACTCATATTTCTTACTCATTTCACAGATCTCATTAAATGGCTTTCCCCCCACTCACATTTCAGTGCAATTTATCTTGTCAATGCACACCTTCTCCAGCAGTCAGTACTAGTTAAGATGGGGCAAGATGTCAAGACAATCATACCCAAACCCAATTTCCTACGCAGAATCATAGAGGGATCTAGGGCAGAAGGACCCTCAGGGAACTGTCACTTGTAGGCACTTCTGGATGCTTCTAGAGAACATCTTGCTGAAATTCGCAGTCAGTTTTGATTCCTTTCCCTGATGGTTGCCTGAAGCACCAGGGTAAAACGCTTTTACTGTGTGCTGCTCCCCTCTTTTAGAAGATACCCTATCTTTCTCACAGCAGCTTTACTGGAAATGACTAAGATATGGCTTAGCAAAACACTTTTTTTTTTTTTTTTTAAAATCTAGTGTAGCTTTTTGGATTGCAGTAACCACACAGACTAATTCCACCCCCTCCTGCCCCCCACCCCTGCATTTCTAGAGTAGAAATACAATTACTGTACAGGATGGTGACACAGCAACATTAACATTGCCTGTGGGTCCTTGTAAGCTTTTTTTTTTCCTTTGTTAAATACCAGTACATACAGATAGAGATCACTTCCTTACCATGAAACAACATGCGTTCATTGTGATGATTATGATTCTCCTCTGAGACCTCCTTCTGTCTGTGACAGAATCTCTCCCGCAACTTCTTGTTCACGACCTTTTGAATCTGCAGTGGTACAACGTATCCAACCATAATTGAATTGGAATTGAAATGGAATATAGTTTCACAGAGTTTGCATAAATTTGACAGGGAAACTGAGAGTAGGACACAGGAAGGGCATAAAGAAACCCCATGGCTGTTCTGCATGCAAGGCTGAAGTCTTTCAAACAAGTAGGTAGCACACGTTTACACATGGTTAAAACTACTGTGAATTTTGCAGCAGCCTAAGTTCTCAGGTTTAAGGAGGACTTTCAGGCTTCTTCCCTCAGAGCTTGTAATACCACCAAGAACTACAAACTGTCTGAAACTTCCACCTCTGCTTTGAGCTCTGTTGAACAATTTGAGCTAGCTTTTTGAAGCTTGCTGTCTGGTTTAGGTTGAATTTTTATGAAAAGAAACAACTTCTGAGGAAAGAAATTAGAAGATGTGCTGTTTAATCTATCTTGAGATATTGGTCCAGCCACATGCTCTAATACCACTGTCATTTCTGGAAAGGACTTCACCTTCAGTTGGGAGTAGGATGGAAGCAGAGTTTACTTCAGGATGTATGGTCTATTGGGCCAAATCACAAAGGCTTGGCACAGGCTCACTTTTCAAACAGAGAGGCAGCATGGGTTTGCTAGAGCTCAGGAACCAAGTTCTGTTCTGATTTCCTCTATTACCTCCTCCCCAAAAAAAAGGAACCAGAAAGTGTACAACACTCCATTTCCTGATAAGCCAGGGCTTGTAAAAGGTATTTTTCTAGTTGGCAGAGGCAAAGAAGGAGGTGTCAAGATCCAAAGTAGCATAGGGAGATAGAAACTTTTTATTAAAAGTCATGTTCATCCTTTCCCTTCTCCAAAAATATCCTTTAAAAAGGCAAGAAAAGACTACATTGAGAAAAAAAACCACCTGTGCTGCAAAGTCAAATACAGAAGTTATAGACCTCTGAAATTAAATCAGGTTGTGAAACATAAGTCAGGCTCTTCACCACCTCGGGCTTCACTATCAGCTCTTCAGACTCCTTTAAGAGCACAAGTGGACACTTCTCCCTCGTTCCATCTGCAGAGCACATGATCAGTCTAATTTTAGCATTTAGCACTTGCTTTAACTCTACTCCTGAATATTATTTAAACAAAGAACTTTAAATATAAAAGGGTGATCCATTAAACCAATTCTGCCTGCTTGCATAAGTACCAACTTATTTTACCACACAGAATTAAGAGGTTTTGAAACTTACCCTGATGACATTGTACCTGTTGAAGATGCCACCAGCATTTCCACCATCCCGATGCTCCCGGATTGTACTTTGCATCTACATAAATGAACACAACAATGTTCAGCGCACAAAGCTTGCTAGCAAGGCAAAGTATTCACGCAATATCTTAGTATATCACTGGCAACAACAGACAATCTTGATTGAAAGTTAATTAAAAGGTGTAAAAAAAAAAATTCTTTATTTTAAACTGAGGTACACCCTTATTTCTCAGGCACCCAACATGCTATGCTGTTCCACAATAGAGAAGTTGGATGATGCAATTATCCAATCTTGTAATAAAAATCTACATAAGAAAAAGAACTGTGGCATATCAAAATTATACACAACTAGAAAACACGCTTTAGATTAGGAAAAAAAATCTTTGAAAATGAATATACAAAAAGATCATTTTGAAGCAATAACAAATGTGCTTCTAATGAGTACAGTTTGTATTTCCTAGTGATAGGAAAATGCTTGCACTGTAAATTTTCCTATGTCGTTCACAGCCCCTGACAGTTTAAACAGTTTCATTGTGTCTTTTCCAGAGGTATTTATAGCTACAGCAACAACATTTAGTATTAGCTCAAATAAATATCCAAATTTACTACGGCAGACAAGTGACCCTTTCTGTCAGAAAATTTTATAAAAAAGATCTGCAAAACCTTCAGTCTACAGAGTTACTAATCAAAAATATTCCAGACTAAGCTGGCAGTAATCCTGAATATCTAGGCTTCTAAAAAGACTCCAAATGCATCTGTGCTACAATGTAGGAGCACTACACAAATAGCAAATGCACAGTAAAATGGACTTTCTTCCAAACACAACTCTTCAAAGTCTCTTTTCTGTTATGATTTTTCTTTCAAAATGGTATCTGCTTGTAGTTTACTTAAATAAAAGAGCATGTGTGTGTGGGAGGCAAAATTACAGTCAATTCTCAATTATCCAAGAGCTGTTTATCTGGGTTACAGATTAACTAAGCCACTGAGACAAGAGAAAACAAGCTGGTTCACATGCAGACACAGCCTGAGCACAGAGAATGACTACAGATTTGCAAGGCCTTGATCCCTTGGTCTTCGTTCACAGCCTTTGATTTTCGCAGGTCCACCTGTCTATGGAAAGCTGTGGAAACCCTTCCTATGAGATGACATCCAAAACACGACAACAACAAAGCAAAATTGGGATAACACTAAGTGAGCAAACAGACCACTTATTAAAAAAATTGGCAGGACACGGCAAAATAATTTCCATCATAAAGACAAATGGGGAGCCCTACGCTTCATGTCAGATCTACGCAATTCATACACCAAAGCGTATTTTATCACTTTTAACATGCATGGCACGCTTTAGCTCTGATGGGCTATAAGTGAAAAGAGAAATACACTGCCACCAGAGTTAATGCACCGGAGAGTGCATTAAGAAAGGCATTGCAATACCTCCTCTTCTACGGACTGATACTCCTTATCATCAGGAGCAAGGTCAAGGAGAATGGTCCCCTGACTCACACAGTGGAAAGTCAAATAAGGATTGGTGCCTGCAAAGAGAAGAAATTAAAGGAGTAAAAATCAACAGGAGAAAACAACACCAGCTCTATTTGTATCCAGCATAATCATTATTCTTCTTAAATAACCCCAGTACAGCAGGAAATGCAAAATAAACACAAGGCAGAAGCACAACCTTGACAAGATAAAGTGCTTTCCTTCGCAGCAGCGGCTTTAAAAGAGAAAAGGAAAATGCACATGGGACATAATTGCATTTTATTGTTTCCACTTTCAAGAGAAGCATCTGAGAAGTGTGGGGCAGCAAAACACTCCATGAGGTCCACCCCTCAGGATATAACTGGCCTGTGGGTAGGTATGTAAGGCAAATCAATCCAAAAGCTCCTGCCTGGGTGAAACAGGGTCCCTGGAAATGGGCACAGCTTCCACAGCTGCCTCAGGGGTGTCCACTCTCTGCAAAGGCAAGTGATCACTTGGTCCTGTATTTCCTCAATACGTTCTTTGTCTGTCAAAACCCACCCAGCCACTGGGTCTGCCAGCAAGTATGTTTTCCTGACATCCGGATTCTTTCAAGTCCTGGTGACAATGCCTACCTTTACAGAAGGTGACTTCTGGGAACCTGTTGTATGCTACACTTAGACTAACCAGTAAAAGTGTCATATTTACCTTGCTGTCCTCCTAGAAGTCTCTCCACACCTTTTATTAATTTGTGGCGGTGTCCATACGCATTGATCCCAATTTCTTTAAGCTCCTCATGCCCCATGTCTGCCAACACATCCAGGGTTATCTGGAAAGGTGAAAGACCACAAAAATCACTTGCCAAACCTGGCCCGATTCCCAAGGCTGAAGACCCATCAGTTCAGAAAATGGAATGTATTCATGGTGCAACCAAGAGCGTATATATATTTTATGTTTTGCTGCACTTCTAATTGCTGCCACCTTCTGGCAAGCCTCTCCCTATCACAGGACCATACCCAGCTGCTACAGCCTGAAGCTTTGCAAAACTTTTACTTCTCTTACAGAGATTAACAAGAGCTGGTTCTCACAGGAGAAAATGTTCTCAAAAACATTTTTACTTATGTAGAAGGAGGATGCATGGAAATGCTGTGAAAAATCTGGGAATATTTTTGAAGCATTCAAAATTTCACATTGTTGTGCAATTCGTTATTTTTACTACACAAACAGAAATGAATATTTCACTACAAATTGAATATCATTAATTCAAAAGAAAGCAATTCAAGCAAGGAATTAATAGCTATACTGAACATCTGCCCAATTGAGCAGAAAACAACCCTGCTAGGATTGCTGTGGAAAAGCCACTGAAGAAATTTATCACGTGCAGCGGAACATTAAAAAAACCCTGAAGAAATGCAGATAGTAGAAAGCATCAGGAGGAGGGCTAGAGCCAAGGTGAAAAAGTATATATGATGGAACTGCAGTGCTTGGAAAAAGCAGCTTAAAACAATAAGCTTAAGGAAGATGAGCTTACAAGAGAGAAACTTACAAGAGGAGCTAAACAGTTTCAAAATGATGAATGAATATAGTGAATCCGATTTGCATTATTAAATCTTATTAGTAGGGGAAGATCTTAAAAACAGGTTAGGAGTTAAAGAAGCAAAAGTAGTACAAAACCAAAAAGAAAAAGAAATGTGAGTAGAATATATGAGTAGAATATAGGTTTGAGGTTGGTTTGCTTCTTAACAGAAGTAGTTCCAAATTAAAGAATTATACTTCATATATAAGAAGGGAAAAAAGATTATATGGCATTTTAATTTTGGGGAGATACTTCCTGTAACATTTCATGGAAACAGTTGGAACTTTTTCTGTAAGCAACACATTACATTTCAAACATTTGTTTCCGGACCCCTCATAAAAGATTAGCAGCAGATGCCTGGGGAAAAAATAACCATCAAATCCAGTCTCTTGCACTTGTACTTTTCACTTTCACTGCTGTGTTGATCTTGCTCATGCAAACAAATAATCTATTTAACAGTAACACATTAAATTTAAGAAATGGTAGACAAAAAGAGTCTACAAATACATCAGAGGTACTTCTGCTCTAAAAAGTAATGTAAGCTTAAGAAAGTGTTACATTAGTTGCAGTCTTTTCATATATTGTGAATTATTGATAAATTTGCAGTTTTTTTCCCCATTTCTCAATTCCATTTGAAACTCGTTAGCCCTGCAAAACCCAGTTAATGCTACAGTCCTAACCTCTCAGGAAATGTAGTTTCTGCATTCTCTAGTGTGACTACACCCTGGTAAACTAGATTTTTATTTCAACTTAAGTCAAACTAGAGGGTTTCCTAGCTCTAACCAAAGTGTCACATGCAGCACTACAGGTGGCGAAAGGCTTGTTTGGATATCAAGATTGCTGAAGAACATTCATGAAGACTGCAGGTGACGTTCCAACCTAACTTTGTTACAGCCATCATGTTCAAAGTTCACAAGATCCAATGTAACTCTCAGAATAGAAGCCAAATTGGCAGTCATCATGTATGTATAAGAAAGTGAAAGACACTGGATATCCGAATCAAACAACAAAGGAGATTTTCACAGGTTTCTCAACTTCACCATAAAGTATCTGGCGACTCATTTGCATTTTCCTGGACATGCTTGTTTTTCTGTAGATGTGAAGTTGTTGGTTTTTTTGTTCCCCTTTTTCAACTAGAGAATGAAAATGTCACTCAAGTTTATTAGATTAGTCTATCTTTTAAACATACAGAGGTCAGGCTTGCCACTCACCTGTTCTGTCTCAAAGATGTCCCGAAGGTGTTCAAGACCCAGGCTTTTTAGGAACTGGGTAATGTTCATGTCAAGACCAGAAACTGTAAGAGAAGAAACAAATCATTGTATCCTATGCACCTGAATTAAAAAGAAAAAAACAGTAACACAAAACCAAACCACAACAAACCCTTAAAAAAAAAATAATCAAGCAATACCATTGATTCTCTCAAAATCCCAAACTATGATTCTTTTTACAATCAATTTGTCTATGTCTATAATAAACAATCCACTTCCACTGTGTGAAAGCTCAGTGCAAAGATCATCTCTGTTCTCTCCTCAGAATCATCTATTGAAAAGCACAAATGATCTGTGGCAAATACAGGCTCATACTGCAAAGAGAAGGAAAGGACAGGTGGGTATATTTTTGCTATGTAATCACCTAGATGCTGACCTAAAGCATGCATTCCGGATACTAATCAGAGGGTTAAAGAAGCCTTAGCAAAATCCCCCAGCCATCACGATCATAATTCTTTCATCAAAATAATTCTCATTGGATTTTTCTGTATAAAATCAACAACGAACATCTGGGCACCTAATCAGATCTGCCTCTGTAGTCAGACCTAATCACTGAGAGCAAACATAGACGAACAGCCAAAATGCTCCTAGCAGAACACATGAAAACCGACCAAGCATCAGACACCTTAAAACGCAGATAACAGTTCAAGCTGTACAGTATTTTCTGGCTAGTCAAAATGCTTTTCAGATAAAGCAGGGCCTATTGTGATACTACTGTACTTCTAGCAACGTAAACTTGTCCAGCAGCAAATGCACCTTCTCCTTCCTTCCTTTCAGTTCCTGCTGCTCCATCACCAGCATTTGATGCCCCTCCTACGGCTAGCTCCGCCAGTGGCCCAGTGAGGTTATCTATACTGCTGGCAGCAGAGAGGCAGGACGGCGTAGATGCTGGTGAGATCAGGGAGGCACTAACAACAGTAGCTTGAGGCTTAAAGCATGTAGGCAAAGCTTCTGGAGGCATCGCATCTATCAGCAAAGCTCGGATATCATCAGCCTGGAAAACAGAAAGAACATTCAATGTGAGGTTCTATTATCACACGTCACCGATCTCTGGAAAGAATTTTTCTTTGAATTTGTTTTAATTGCTCTGTTCCCCTATTAAAAATAAAACTGCTAACTTTTCTAACAATTCATGGTTGCAAGAACATTCTGATTCACTGCTCAGACATAGGTGAATCGGCTTCTCCCCATTTCTAAAGGTATGCAAGAAGGTACATCTAATTTACTTTCTGGCAGAATGACTTCATAGGTGTTAAAGCCAGAAGAGCAATGCAGCAACTTTATCTGAAGTCCTTTACAACCAATGCCACCTCATAATTTCTCTGTCAGGCTCAACTTCTGGTGAAACACTTTGCACTGGATCAAGGTTTCAATGGAATGACTACTATTGTCTTTGTTATAATCGCATCTTACAGTGTTATAATAGAAAAAAAAAAAGACAGGAGCTACAGGAGAAGTATGAACTTGGCTAACAGCTGGATTTAGCCTTTGTTGACTAAATTAAGCAGGACCCTCATCTTCAAGAATTTCCTCCTTGCATATTCTTGTAGAACATGGTTAAGACATCCTTATTTTCCCCCAGAGAAATCAAATAGTTTCCGTATCTCTCATCACAAAGTGAGTTTTCTAGAGCTCAGATTATTCTGGAAGACATTTCTTGAACTCTCCATCAAGCAATCAATGGCCTTAAAAGATGCTCACACTATAACCAGACACAGCATCCAATTTGGTTGCATTACTTATTCCATCAAGACTGGTTAACCTGGGACATGCATGTTCATGTAACCTTATTAGGCTTTTTAACCAGCTGCCACTGCCACCACTAACAAGAATTTTTCTGGATGCCAGTTTTAGAAAAAGTTTGATAGCCTCCTGCAAATCTTAGAATATTGTTTTGGAGTTAGACAAAAAAGAACTGAGGTAATACGTAGGCACTGAGCATAACCATGCTCTAAATGATCCCATTCCTCTAAAGGCCCATCTGATTTTCCTCCTAGGTTCAAAGAAATAATCACCAACAGTACACAGATTCACCATCATCAGGGACATTTCAGAGAGGTTTATTTCTGGCGATGAGGAGATTGATCCCAGGAGTGAATCCTTAAGCACCTTAAACCTTAAATCACAAGCCACATTAAGATCTCAGCCAAAGGGAAAAACCTGGACCCACAGGTAAAAAGTCACAAACACGCACCCTGGAGATGCTCATCTCCCTCTACCTCAGCAAAGCAAAAGCTGAGGACCGCTGATGCTATGGAACCACAGAAAGCCATTTAATATGCACAGCAAATCCTCCAGAGCAGCCTGCGGCTGGCACGCTAACATGAACTTACTGTTGCCAGGTCTAATGGTGTCTGACCCTCTTGATTCTTCATGGTTGGATCTGCTCCATGAGCTAACAGCAGAGCACAGAGCTGCGTCCTTCCTTTTTGTGCAGCTTCATGCAACGGTGTGAATGCCCATTTATCTGTTGCATTTACGCATGTATTGTATTTGATCAACAGCGCTGCTATATCCACATGCTGGAAAACACAAGAATATCTTAATCAACACGACACTGGTAAAACACATTTCCTTTTTCATGTTGGAGGTAACGGTGCTTAGAGACCCCTGTAATTTCGCTTTCCTTTAACTCACTTCTCTGCCTCCTGTGTCTACATAGCAGCACACCTCTTCACTTTACACTGCAGCTTCAGTCACCTGTGTCTGTGCACTACCAGATCATCCACCAGCACGTGTATAGTTGGGATCAGACACAGAATTGTATTTCTGCCAAATCACCCCAAGTACATAGCATGAAGTTTGTGTCAGCTGCAGGAGCAGACATGATACTTGATCCAGCATAAAACCAATAGAATTAACTGTCAAAATATTTGTAGACAAATTTGAACGGGCAACACAAGTTTACAGTGCTGCAACATTTGTGATACGATACTAGAAGCTCTAAAGATCAATGTATTGTACTGCTGAGCCACCACTTAAATGTCTGTACATAGAAGTCTTCGTCATACTTTCTTTCTTTCTTGCAATTTCTTCCAAGACTTTGAACCCATCCATGGCAGCACAAATTTATTATTTCTCCAATCATATTTTATGAGAGAAGTGTAATTGATAAAACACATTATGAGTGTCACAAGGGACAACTGTTTTAAATGGGCTATAAAAGTAACGATCTTATAACCCCACACTTAGAATCATAGAATCATAGAATGGTTTAGGTTGGAAAGGACCTTGAAGATCATCGAGTTCCAACCCCCCTGCCATAGGCAGGGACACCTCCCACTAGACCAGGTTGCCCAAGGCCACGTCCAGCCTGGCCTTGAACTCCTCCAGGGATGGGGACTCAACAACCTCTCTGGGCAACCTGTTCCAGTGCCTCACCACCCTCAAAGTGAAAAACTTCTTCCTAATGTTCAATCTAAACCTGCCCTCTTCCAGTTTGAAGCCATCAATATCCCACTTCCATCAATACCCCATCCTTGAAGTCTCCCAAGTTAAAATAAGAGAACAGAAGCTGTCAAATAAAATTTTTGGCTGCCAGTAAGATTACTTGTGCAATACAGTTAAGAAATAAAAAAGCAGGTAGTCAAAATGAGTAGGTAGGAGCACGAAATACTGAAATTGTAAGCAGAAGCTCAAAGACTTGCCAACGGATTTCATTCTTCCTCTCAATGGCAATTAAGCGACTCTCAGCAGCTCTCGTAAAAGGGCTTGCTCTCTGATTAAGTGTGGTATGAAAAGAGTGCCGACCTTATTTTTCCTCTCTGCCAAACTTTTAAAGCAATTGGTGTTCCTGTGACTTTCCTGCCACCCTACTAAGGGACACACAGCAGGAAGTGCTGGGTGGGAGAGCTGAAGATACTTTGTGAGGAAAAGGTTGGGCCTGTGAAACCTGCCAGCTATGAACTTGTGAAACCAGTACTCATCTCCTCTCTACCTCCCATCACAGAGATCTGAACAGGCTGATGACAGCTCAAAGAAGTGTGGGCTGCCACAGGAACGGTATACAGCAACTCTTCACTAAATAAGCTGATGGAAAAGCACCAAACACTGCCTCGTTAACTTTTCCTAGCGAAAGTGAGGCAATCAGATTAGATTGGCATTATGATTTTTAGAAGTGATTATCAGCTTTAACAAATCTCTAACGTTTCCCTGTGCCAGTAAGGAATGTTTTGCCTTTCTATAAAATGTGTGTTTTGGTTTCCCATGCTTGAAAAGAAAGAACACAATCTTTGCAACAGAATATATCTCTAGATCTAAGCAATGTCCTGGGAATTTAACATTTATGGCGGATGCTGATGAACAATATTGCTTGGTATTAGGACCCAGTATCATAAACCAATTCTGTGTTGTGTTTCTAAACCTTCAGCGGGATTTGGAGTTTTTTGCTCTTTAAGACACTGGAATCCCAGACTGACATAGAGAACCAGTGCAAACGATGCAGGCTGAGTTTCATTGATACCTTCTCTTTAAAAACAAGGTGAACACTGTACTTTTTATTTAATTTGGCTCTCAAACAAAAGCAATTGTGGTTCTATTATGATCATCTCTTCCAGCTTTTGCTCTTCTTGTGCCAGGGACAGGTAGCAACAGACAAAGCATACCATGAGACCACTACTTCTTGACTTTCATGTCCTCTGTCTGCCCATAAGCACACTGCTGGGAGCTTCTCAAGCACTGTCTCTGTACAACTATTTGCAAGAGATTTCTTTCTCACCTCATCCCAATTAACAGCTGCTTATAAGCAATCTATCACGCATCTGTGCAAGTGGTATGCACACAGATGCTTCCTCCTATATGGAGGGAGGAGGGCCTGCCTCATCCAAAATGGTTTGAATCAGCCACTGCACCACCCCAGCAGTAGACAGCTTGCCCAGGAGGACACACATACTACAAACTCAGTAGTCCTTCAACACTTTAGCTTTAGCATTTGCTCCCCACCAAAGACCAGCTGTGACAGACCTCCACTTCCCTGTCATCACCTAGACACAATCCCCTGGTACTGTTCTCTTCCTTCCATCCAAGTCTCTCGGCAACAACTCGAGGTCTTTTCCGTTTCAACAGTCACTCCAAATTTAATGCTGTTCAATGCTGTGTATCTGCGTGCCTGCATAAAAGCTATGTTCTAGTGATCTTTCCAAACCACAGCCTTTAACTGCTACAGCACACCTGAATCTGTGCCTTATTTAGATCTGTAGGACTGCAAACAGGACTCACAACAGCAACTTAGCCCAAGTATTTCATGCTGTCAAAACCCGAACTATGTTCACAGCAAGACAGCTGCAAAATAAAGGCCTGTGGGTATGACTCTAAGGAGTTCCTTGTTAGTCTACTCACGGCAAGAATGCCTGCACCTACCCCATAGGATGCTGCATTGTGTAGGGGAATTAATCCTCCTTTGTCCTGGGCGTTAACGTCAGCACCATGCTCAAGAAGGTATTCAGCTACTTCCAAATTGTTGTAACCAGCTGTAGAAAAGGCACAGGAAAAGAAATTAGGTATAGAAAAGCTACACTAAAGAAAAATTATTAGACAGAAAAGCTAAAGCAATTTTTCAACTGCAAAAGCTCCTCTTTTCTAGTAACTGTATCACCTCCTGAAATACAGCTGCCATAGTTAACAACTCTCTGCACGGGACAATCCTCTGTGAAACTCTTAATATACCAATCCTGGTTTTGGTGATTAACTTCTGTAGCCCTAATCAGAAATATACAAGCCTTCAAAACCTGGTGAGTCACCCACCTGCAAGATGTAGTGGTGTTGAATTCCTTCCCTGGGTGTCTCTGCAATTGATATTTTCTTGAGTACATAGCTTCTGCACTCGTGCCAGGCACCCCTTCTTGGCAGCATCTAGCAAGGCAGCATCTCCTCGCAGTAAGTCCTGGATATCCGTGTCTCCTTCTTTCACCAAATCTAGAGGAGTGTTCCCATCTCGATTTTTTTTTGTTGGATCAGCTCCATGCTGCAAAGAGCAAAGTGGAATGCTACCGTCACAGCCATGAGCAGAGCAGTGCATGTAAGCTGTGTCACTATTTTGTGGCACAAGATAGGAGGCAGGGGATTTTGCTGTCCAGCCACCATGAAGTAACAACTGTATATATTAGTAGGCACATGAGAATAAATCCAGGAGGCTACGCCTAAAGCACTGGTCCGCAACACAGCTGTGCGAATCTCAACTCCACAGGCAAGAACGGCAGGCTCCTGCAAGAGCTGCCACTGCTCTACTTGCAAATGAAGTAGGTTCAGGAGCATATTCTGCACATAGCTATACCCTGCTGTCACAGCAGGCACTAAAGAAAAGCCAACTGCAAACTCCTTGCTGGCCAATCCTTCCCTTCTCCTGCAAACTGGCTCTCAGGGGTGTCTCCTCAGCACACCTTTCTAAGCGAGCAAAGCCAGAGCCCAGGTTTCACTAAATGCCACCCTACTATTGAAAGGAACTTGTTTCAGAAAGGAACTAGAAAAACACTAATTTCTACACTTTCCAATAGATAACAGCAGTTTACAGGTCCTGGAAAGCAGCCAAGAAAACATTTTGGTGGGGAAGTAGATTTTAATGACTGCTTGAGTATATCTGTGCAGGTAAAACAAGCAGATCAGCCAGTGATAAGAACACAGTACTGCAGCACAGGACGAGGAGGGAAGCATACATCTACATACAGCATATGGGGTGAGTCACGTCCACATACAATCCTGTGGGAGGACAGCTCCTTCCCCGTTCACTCTCAGCAGCAGTGGGGAAAAAACAAAGATAGATAAGGCAGAGGCAGCTGGTGGCACTACAGTTCTCTGGCTGGCCCCTTCCAAATAATCAAACACAGTGGTCCAACCCCTGCCAGCAAGTCTACCCTGCCATTTCTCACCAGGGATGCTGGCAAAGCTGTGTTAGTGTGAGCCACAGGGAATGAGCTGGGGATGGGGAGAGCAGAAGGAATTAACTGCCTTGTATTTGGAAGCAGTACAGCAATGCTCAGTGTGTAAAGGGTAAACAGCAAGGGACAGAACGGGACAGAGTATTGATTACACAGAACCAGCTCCACATCTGTGGTGCTTTTGGGAAAAGAGCATTCTTTGCACAAAGCCTTTTAAACTGCAATGACTTCTCCAACACACGACCTTAGATCCCTTAACTTACAACTCATCAAAATTGGAACTATTCAAATACTCTTCAGAATAAATATCTAAATGAAGAGGCAGTGTCTTCTGAGACTCCTTCAGAGGCATAGAAACAAATGAAGGTAGTAATTTTAAAGAAAGGTGATGAAAAAATGAAGTCTCGCTAAAATGCCTGTATATTTTTATTTTCTTCTTCAAGCAGAACAGGACAGAAAGAGCGCAAGTCAGGAGCAGTCAAGTTCAACATCCACAGCTCAGCAGAACTGACGGCACTGCCAGCTGGCATAAGAGACACAGCAGGAGAAGCCCTGAGCAAACTGCAGCGTGAGCACATATCCACGGACACCCAGAGCGTTTACAAAACTGTCACCTGAACAGCATAGTTAGCTCTTGTGCAAGAGTGATTTCAAAAAGAAAGATTTCAGCACTTTTCTATTTCCTGTTGTACATCCATTTGGGATCCTTTGAACACTAAAAATGGCTACATTCCCAGTGGAATGATCAGAAAATTCCAGAGACCTCCAGGTGTCTATAAAGTAACGCTGTGCTTGAGAAATGATGAGTGCTCCTACAGCTTGAGCTAACATCTGTATTCAGGTGTTACTACCAGGGCCATCATCGCACCGACTCCACAGGCATCTCTGAGTATCTTCTGGTTTCTACTGCAAATGTGTTTCAAACTGATGTGCTACCTCCTCTGAATGATTTTATGGTAATCAAGTGAAATAATTAATGAGATAGGAGGGAAGTAGCGGGGCTTTGCAGCAGCAAATGAAAAGAGAAGCGGATGGGGAAGAGCTTCATCATTTTAAGACTATCCACATTCTGACTTACTCTTATTTTAAATGCGGCACTTCCGAGGGACACGAAGTAGGCAAGGCTAAAACAGGAATAGCATCGGCAAGAAATTCTACTCTAGCACCCTCTTTTATCCGTGGCAGGATATGACCTTACGTTAAGAAGTCTCTCAAACTCATGTTTCTCACTGGAAACATGTTGGCATTACCTCATACTTTTTACAGGTTCTTCTGCTAATTATAATGAGTATTTATTCCACAGTATATTAACATGCATTTCCTCCAGGAGCTTGATAAATTACACATTAACATAACAGTTTTACATTTCTCACATGCCAGACACCATTTAGGACCCACCTTCAGTTATTGCTCTGTAACACACTCTTGTGTAAGTATTTACAAAGGTTTACTTAATTGCAGTAACTGTTCCAGAAAGGGATAAATAGGATAAGGTGGGGTTTTTGTATTTTTACCCAAATTCAGCTGCTCTTTCCCGTTTGAGAGTCTTGTCCTACTTGGCTAATAGTATTAATACATGTACGGGAAAAAGTAACTGTACTGGTGATTCCCTGTAAGTGAACTGATGTTACAAAAGAAACCATCTGACAATTGTAAGATGAAAATACATTCAAAGACACCATAAAGAACTCACTGAATGCCATTAACTTTGCATTAATTAATTAATTAATATTCAGCAAAAATAAGCATAAACACATTTAAAGACACATCTGAGAACTCCGGCACATACTTTTAAAAGCAGTTTGCAGATTTCATATTTTCCTTTTGCTGCTGCTTCATGTAGAGGAGTGAATTTCCACAGGTCTGCTACATTGACAGAAGCACCGTGCCTCACTAAGAGTTCAGCCACTTCGTAGTGTCCATAAGAACAGGCATTGTGCAGGGGTACTAAGCCACTAATCAAAGAGAAAGTATTAATAGCTACAGAAAATAAAATCCAATATGCAATCATACAAAGTTCCAGTAGATAAAACTTCCACCAGACATTAGTGGTATCTTTCAGTCTTTCCAATTTTCATAGCTTTATTTCCCTGCTATTAAAACATCAATTAAAATTTCATTATCCTCCTTCAGTTCTCATCCATGAGACTTTTAAATACTCAGCAAGCACCAAAGTTACTACTTCCACAAGCAATTAACTTCAATGCTGTTAGCAACAGCCAAAGACTAAATTGCAAGAATCACTGATGTTCTGACTTTGGATATTTCAGTGTAAATTTCTGAAAAGGTAAAACACTATACAATGGGTTTAAAGTACAGTTATTAGTGAGCACTGCACATCTGATAGATACAGAAAGATACTCAAACATTTCTTTCAGGAAGAGCCTGAAAATTCAGATTGGAAATGTTTTAGCATTGGAAATTAATTATCCCCACCCTGAACCAATACATTGGAGTGAGAGATCAAACATAATCATGCTATTCTACATGACTGCTTTGCAAATAATGCAAAACTCCATAAATGGTTCTTGTCGTTTAACTGAATATTAACTGAATAAGTAACTTAAATAGTAAAAGCTAAATAACAGAATTAGAAAAATGACCAGAGATAACCCTGGTATTTTACCCCATGCAATTCAAAACTAATTTTAGATCACCTGAAATAAGGCTGCTTTTAAGCAGAACAAGGTCTCCAAAATGGGCAAAAAGGGGAAGAGAAGGATCATATATTACAGTGCCAGATACGTACTTGACAACAGCTTTGCCAGAAAGCTAAGTATGCCTTAATGGTCTATAAATCTCCCTACAGTGATGTCAGGAACAATGCAGAACAAGAAAGAAAGAAAAATTTTCAAGAGAAAAACACGATGGTTACTGAAATCTGAAGCAAAATGAATAGAGGGGGGTAGAAGTCTCACACTAATAGAAAACAGCGGAGCATATAATGGAATGAAACGTACCCTTTATCTTTGGCATGCACATCTGCCCCATGGTGCAACAGATACTCCACCACTGATACACGGTTATATCCTGCAGCAAAGTGCAGTGGCGTTGAATGACGGCCTTCCAAATCTCTACAATTCACATTCTGAGGGCTGCAAAGTTGCTGCAAAGACAAAAGAAGAACCCAAAATTTAGTACAGAACTAAAACAAACAAATAACCCCCACAAACCAAACAAAACACAGTCAAATAAACAAACATAAGACACCAAAAGAAAAAAAAACCAACAAACTACCACCCCCAAACGCTCCAACACAAAATTTGATCCGTTTATTATTATATAAAAATGTTTAGAAGTTAGGTTGCATGAAATTTCTTTCCACTTAGGCAAAGTGAAAAAAATATCTGTTCTAAATTTATGGCTGAAACTACTTCTCTAACAAACAAGATTTAAATGATGGAAGCAGTATGAAGACATTCCTAATGTATTAGAAAGGGTGAGCCTCTAAATCATCAAGCACCAGGTTCGAGGCCACGTCACTTTCTCCAGATATGTTACCATTTCCACCTTACGTTCTCTTCAGAAATCTAGAAATATTGAGGTTGGCAGCCAAAAGAGCTGCTGGTGCACAAAACTGCTGTTGTTTGAATGTTACTACGTTATCACATTGAAGTTCAAGGTGAGAATGCATGCAGAACAGTCTATCTGTAGGCTACTTGGCCCACAGACCAAGTATGAAAGACAAGATCAAACCTTCCTGTGATGCTGGGATTCCACAGCCTGACCCTTCACCTTCAGATTAAGGATGGCTTAAAATGTGAAGTCTGCTACCTGTTAACACTTTTGTTTGCTTGCCTTCTGATTGAATCATGCACCTGAGGCTTGTTTCTACTAAACTGTCATTCTGAGGATCACAGGGTCCACTTCAAAGAATTACGGCTGCATCTGCAACACTGCATCTGCGTCCATCGAAGACATGACTGTGTGAAGGACTGGGAGAATGAACAACCAAAAATTCAAGAGAAACACCTCAGCACATCTTAACGCACTACTTTCTAGAAAAAATAATGAAGAGATCTGCCTTCCCATTTTTTATGATTTATTATCCACTGGGCACTACTTCCACAACTCTTGTAGCAGAGGCTTCCACAAGCCTTTCACAGCAATACAAAGTGGAAAATTAACATGAATTGCTCAAACCTACCTTCACAGTTTCCAAGTCTCCAGCTTTGGATGCTTCTAACAACCGATAATCCACATCAGATGTGCGCACAGGTGTACTTTCTACATAGGGAAAAAGATGTTTTAGGATTACTTAGGATCATTAAGTTAGACTAACTTGTGCTCAACATATTTTCCAAACTGAAAAAAAAAAAGTCTGCTGTCATTTGTAAAAATGAAGCTAGACTTGTGGTATTCAAGTTCATATTGCCTAAATGGCTGAATAAGGAGCCTTAGTTTCAGTGTAAACCAGATTTAGACTCTAGAGCTGACATTATTCTGCCAAACGGAATTTCAATGCTTTGCTAATCCTGTGCAAGGTAAAAATTACCATCTCTGCATTTAAGAAATCGACACGCTCACTGGGACAGATTCAAAATTTTGCCGAAGATCAAAAGCACCTCTCTCAATTTCGGTGAACTGCATGAGGCGCCAGTGTACAGCCCCCCTAAATGCACTTAATTCAGCAGCTGAATTACAGCCTTTGCACTTGTGATATGTCTTGTACTACGAAGCAGTGACAATGAGATGGCATTTCTAAGATGGCCCTGGCCACATGGTGACTGCCTGCTTTGTGATGCTCCAGTTGTGTACTGCACTTCATCACAACAATGAGATCTGCCCCTTGTTATAAACATGGGGTGGTTAAAAATAGTAAAAGGAGACCTTTAGAGAGATACCTTTTTCCTCTTTAAATGACTGTAAGACAATGATGGATTTTGGCCTCAAAACTCTTTTTTACCCCACTTCTCATTAGAAATATGGTTGTGAGAAAGCAAGTATACACTGAGGGAAGAGGTATTCCTCTGGAAGTGGCTGGAAAGGAGCAGTTCCTAGAGCTCTTCAGTGTTGCTCAAAAAGGAGCTGAAAAGGTAATCTTGTTCACTTCATTTTTAATAGAAACTGCTTTCTATTGTAGAAGCCACTCCTCTCAAGCTCAAGGATTTATGGAATAGAAGTTTTGGCAGCTTGTTGCCTGATTAGTGACAGAAATGACTGCTTAGTGCAAAACAAGCGGGGCAAGGTGAACTTGGGGGTGCAATCCTTTGTAAGAATGCTGTAAGAAAGCAGAGCGTTGTTACAGGCTAAACTCATTCTAGATGGCCATGCTACTCATCAAAAATACTAAGACGACTTCTTTAAATGTAGACAACCGGTACTATGTCCCTGGTGGAAACTGCAGAGATGTTCTGAGAAGGTACTTCTTACGGATTAACACAGTCTCTGCAGAATCCAGTCAATTCCTGACTTTGCAATGTAATCTGTGACCGTATCACAGGAGTGGAAAATGGGTAAAGGGGTATTTGTTTTCTGAACTAGCTATCCTTACAGAAGGACATCAACTTATCTATTCACTTTGACATAGTATTTCCTACTGCAGCCCTATTTTCTCTTCTTGATCAGTGTTTTGTGGCCTTCTGCTACCTCCTTGCCTCCATACTCACTGCAGGAAGAGGAGGAAGAGGAGGAGGAGGAAGAAGTGAGAAGCAACTCCTACAAGCTCAACTGTTAGGTGAAGAAATGCTCTCAGTTGAAGGAAAGGCTGAGAAAGCTCAGGGAAGAGGGATAGTGGCACCTTTAATACAGCCAAAGCTGCCAGCTCCTTTCCTCGAGTCTACCTCGATCCTCTGGAGCAGTTCCCACTGGAAAGCAGTTGGACTCGATGATCTTAAAGGTCTTTTCCAACCTAAATGATTCTATGATTGTAAGTGATTCAAACACATGCTGCAAGAGAAGGATGGCAGCAGGGGGTTGACATAAATGCTAGTGACTCTGGGCAGAGCACAGAATGCATCGAACTGCTGCTGTTAGAATGGGTTAATATTTCAGCTCACACCTTCTTCACCTTAAGTTATTTGTATTCCCTTGCTCTCCCCAACAGCACCACCACCTCAGCGTCCTGAGGTAGGGAGAGAGTAGGCGAGGCTAAGTCCTATACGGGATCCAAAGCTCTACTCCTTAGCAATTCTTTTTCTCTTCTCTGGACTCCTGTCCTTGTCTTCACAAGATAGCCAAGACCCTGACTTTGGTGAGGGTAAAAAAGGAAATCAATCAGAAACACAATCTAATTACTACAGGAAGGAGACACTTCAATCCCACTAGATAGAACTTGACTGCCAAAAGGCTGGACTGAGCAAAAAATCAAAACAAATCTTACTCTTTAAGGAAGCAAAACTAGCAACATTTTCTAATAAGTATTTGAAAAAATTAACAAGCTCACTTTACGAGCTTTCTTACATTACGTGGCCATACTCCTACCAGTTGCAACTAAAATCACAAGCAGCTAGAGTAAAGTGTCCCGGCCCGTGGCACAGGGGTTGGAACTAGATGATCTTTAAGATCTCTTCCAACCTAAACCATTCTATGATTCTATGATAAAGTGGTATCCACTGGCCACTATGCAATCAGAAAGCTGTTTTCATGGTTGTTATTTCACAGTTGGGAAGTAGCTCAGCAATCAATGTGAGAAAAAGAATATCCAATACTGTACAGAAAATATTTTAAGCTGTGAACTCAAGAGTCAGGTAACATTCTCTATCAAAAAACCTCCAATATTTAAAAAAATATTTCTTTAACCCATTCTTACAAAATGAACATGCAGTAATATTTGGTAAATAACTTCAGCATTCATTTACTAGCTTTGAAATACAGAGAACAAAGTGTCAACAACCCTACACTACAAGAATATTTTTTAGCTTTTGAATGTTTCAGTCTTGAACACCTTCAGGGATGTAAAAGAAAGGCTGCCGCCTGTCCAATGAAAACCAATACAGTATGACATCTGAAACTAGTTTTCCCAGAAAAGGTAAATCAGTGAAAATGAATTTTTAATTCACAATCAAATAAAAGCTTTCAGAGTACTTGTAAGTTTGCTATTTTTTTAAAAATCAAACTCCTATTCTCATTAACAGCAGGGGATATGTTTCCTTTCTTCTGATTCATAGTTAACATTCTTCTCTTTTAATACACATACTTACAGTCACAAGCATATTTTAAACAGATAATGCTACTCGTGTAACCAGCTATATGTAACCAGCTACATCTCAGCAGCGGATACACTTCAAAACAGTCTTCCTTGCACTGCTGTAAAATGCCCTTTTTTTTTTCTTCCTGTTTTAAGGCAACATTGAACATTGTTGAAAACACTGAAGGAAATGGAGTTTCTAGCTCCAATGGGTCTCCCTACTCGCAGAAATTCACATGTGACATGAGTAAGAGGATGCAAACCCTGAAGTATTTTTGTGAAAAATAGTGGCACTCTCTTCCAACATCTATTCACCATTTTAATGCAAAATATGAATGAATTGTTATCTAAAGAGTATCCACAGCACTTTCACAATAAAATCTTTCTCTGCTGGAAAAGCAAGAGATTTGAAGTAAAAGTTCAAACATTTTAGTAATTGTCAGTATTTTTCTGCCAGTAACACTTTGCTCGTGACTCTTAAAGTATGGAGTACCTAACAGGGTAGCTAATGAGAGGAAAAAGGTTTCTCACATGTCCAGCAATATTCCAGTTGCCTTGGAACTTGTTACCAAAAAAACCCAGAACTCCCCACATTTGCCTTCTTAGAATCTCCCCATACAGCAGAACGCTCTAATCCAAAAGATCTTCATCTTCTTCCCAATTTGCACAAAATCACTAAATTGAGCAGGGCTTTTTTGGTTTTGCTGTGGGGTTTTTTTCTGAAAAGTATCGCATAGTACATACTATAGATATGTGCACGATGGTGGAGGGGAGGGATGAGAAAACTACTGCAATTCTCTTGCATTGACAAAGAAATAAGATCCACAGCCGTAAAGGGAGAAGCTGAAGTTCAAATACACAGCCTTTATTTTTACCCACCACTTAGAATCTGTTGCACTGCTTCATTTCCCATCTGTGCCGCTGTGAAGCCTTGTAAAGAGATGATGGAGGGATCAGAGCCATAGTTCAGCAAGAGCCGGCAGGTTTGCAAGTGACCTGCTAATGCAGCCCTGTGCAACGCTGTTTGACCAAGTGTGTCCAGTGCATTCATCTGAAAAATCAGCAGTAATATAAAATAAAGTTACAATTAGAAGCCTCGATCTGTCCCTGCCCTTAAGAAGGGCGATAACAAGTATTTTCCAGCATTTATCTATCAATACCTCTGCATTGCAACTAAACAAAACCAAACGACAAAATAGGTAAACACTCCAAGTAAAGATAATTTACCACTGATTCTTTCCTGTCTTTTAACAACGCAGGTTATTTGTTTGCATGGCTAACAGACAACACAGGATCCCCCAAATGATACTTAAAATAGTGATCAAGCTTTTGACAAATTCAATGAAGATCAACCTTGTGCAAGAAAAGCAAAATTCTCACAGAAGAGGATAAAGAGGTAAATAATTAACCAAACAATTCAATGACCTTCCAGCTTTAAGGAAATTACCATCTGTCATCCTCAGAAGGGGAATTAACTCAACATTACTCACTACCAAGAATTAAAGCAAAACAAAGATGTCAGATTAGGAATTCCGTGAAGGGGAGGCGGAGAGGGTGGGGAGAGGCTGGATACAAACAGTCCATTTCTTCCTCACTTTTTGTCCTTTTACAGAAATGTTAAGTATAACTGGATATAATTCTATTCAACACAAGACTGTATAAACAGGCAAAATGGAGTATCACTTTCAAAGAGTATGATATAATGGAAACCTATCTGTCTGTCAAGATCTAACAGAGTATCCAAATAACTAGAAGCATCTCCACGGGTTCACTATCAGAGAAAGGATGAGAATAATAGAGAGCTTTAAAAAGCGGAAAAAAACCCTCATGAAAATAACCTTTCAAGAAGATACTTTGTACCTAGCAGCGATTTCATGACAAATTTAAATGCAAATGTCCAACAGCTTTTTTACCACTTTATGAAATACAGAACTACTCTATATTCTCTGCAAGCAACTCAGAACCTGTTATCTGTTTCCAAGCCTAAGGATTACAGGCTGTGAACCGCATGCATAATAGACTGTTACTGTATAAAAACACCTTTTTACCTTCTCAAAATCTTTGTGGTAGCAGTGAACAAAGGTTTTGCTTGTTATTTCTCACCTAAAATGAAGCCTGCAAATCCTAGTAACTTTCCACGAAAACTACGAAAAAACATTTTGGGTAAGATGTGTATTCTGTAACTAAATGAAATTTAATTAAGGGAGTAACTACGTAGAAAATACCTACTACCAGACAGGGTAAAAAAAATAAGTAAAATACCAGTAATACAACAATATCAAGCCACAGGAAAGAACAAAGAACTACCACATAAATAAAGTGGAATGTGATTCGATATTGCTTGAAATTCTTCTATATCCCTGAACAATTCTACAGACTGATAAAACAGGAATTTCCCAGACCACAAACCTCTCTTGCAGGAAGATGTACAGGAGAACAAGTCTGCTTTCTTCTAACCGTGCTCAGCTCATGCCACCCTAATGGGATTTCCCTAAAAGTTTTGTTTTAAATAAAAACTTTCTGCTATCATAAATATTAACTAGACGCTGAATGTCCCAAATCCATCATTTTGTTCAGATGGTGATCCTCATCTGTTTCAGGACACCGGATACCTTTCACCACTGATAAGGACACTGAGAAAAGCAGAAGTCTGGAGTTATACAGGTTTAGTGATGGTAAAGGCAAAATGAGATGAGACTTGTGGATTCTGGAAGTAGCTGATAATACTCTGTTTGCCCAAGAGAGAGTCATAACTAATATCTTCTGTAACACTGAATTCCTGTGTTAAACATGCCTGTACTGAACAAATCGTTGAAGAACGGCAGCAAGGCATTCACAGTGCACAATTCGATACTGAGTGAGTACCTGGAAAAAATGTTAATATTCATTTGAAAAGAACACTGGCAGAGTCATCAGATCCATCATCTCACGTGTCTTATGCAGGTCTCCTTTCACCTCCAAATAATTATCTTTGCCAACAATTGATTCTTGTGGCAGAAGAACGCCAGCCACTTGAAGCAATGCCTGCTTGCTTCTGGGATAAAGAGGGCTGCAGCTGACAGAGGGATGCCTGCACCAAATGAAGCTGTTCTTTCCCTCAGGAGCAGAATTAGGCTTTGAAGGGCAATTTCATGGGGAGTATGTTCACTTTGAGGCAGATTTGCTCTCACCAATCATGTAGCACTTGTCTAAACCAACCCAAGAATGTACTGCACTAAGGCTGAAAGCAACAGGATTTATTTCCAAATGAAAATCAATTTGAGCATTACAAATTGAAATTTAAAGTGTCATAAAAATCAAACCTGGTCAGACATATGCCTGGGTTAACCACTGCTAGGTCTAAAAACATGCCCTTTCAAATTCAAAGCTAAAAGTTTAAACATTATGTGACAGAATGTAAAATATCCAAGGTGTACCGCCTTATTTGTGTGCTAAGAAGGCAGATTGTTGCAGTTGCACTAATCAAAAAAATGAGAAATATTCAACTGGTCCCCTTTATAAGCAGACTGAAATTAGAAGGCTGCAGCTCTGAATTGCTTCACAGACAAGCTTTCTGCAAGGAGTTAAAAATGACAGATTTGACAGCTCTTATTCCACAGCACACTGGCTCTGGCTTCTTCACCTCTGAGCATGAAAGCAGTCACTCCACTGCTCAAATCGCAACATAAAAGTGGAATGCAGTTATTGAAAGAAAAGTGGTTTTAAGCAAGGCTTTTCACGCAACGATATTGTCCTATACAGCATTTCCCAATGCAGAATTCCTTCTGTTTTTCCTATTTATCCCTTTAATTTCCCTCTCTCCATCCTGGATAGATGCAGTAGAGAAACTGAAATGCTCCTGTATCATCAGACACTGAAGAGATTTTTCCTCCCGGCACTGCTGCTACCTTGGAGCAGCATACACAGCTACAGCAATATTCCCTTGGCTGCCAGGCACTTGTGGCAGCTCAACAGATGGGACCCGTTCAGGAAACATTTCTGCAAGACTTCGTAAGCATATCAGCTTTCTTTCGGTATCAAATGCCCTAAATATCCTCCTACTATCTGACAGTACAGCAGCACAAAATGCAACATCTTCCAAGCACTGCAATTTTCTCTGTGAGATCTTTCTAGAAGATGTACATTCTAAAAATCACACATGAAACTTGTGCTCTGCCAACAGCTCCAGTATCACGGTATCCATCCCTGCAATGTAAGTGTTGCATTTATTCTGATGCATTTATTCTGAAGACAACTTGCAGTGTGTCTTTGTGCCTCACTGATAATAAACAGGATAAGAGTGAAGAGGCACTGGTGGCAATTTCAAGCTCTGTCAGAAGTAAAAAAAAAAAGGAGAAAAAAAAAAAAAAAGAAAAAACGTCTAGTTTCACTCTGAAAGCTCCTGCATGATCCAGCCATATGTTCTGCAGTTGTCCCTTTACATAAAAGCTTAAGATTAATGTCACTAAGTTTGGATGTCTAAGCAGTGAGAAAAGTTGAACCACACAATCGCAACAGATCACACAGTTCACATAGTCCAAAACCTGCTACATTTCTGAAAGGAAATCTAAGTTTTCAAGGCTTAGTCTTTCCTGAGAAAAATCTATACCTTTACCTGAAATGTCAGAAGCAAATGTATTACACAACAAGGTTATTCAAAACTGTTTAAGTCTGTCCTGTGGGTGTAGATAAGTGGCGACCATTTTCAAATGCATGATCATGAAAGGCTGGCAACATGCTACTCCAACGCACAGAAATAACTGTATTATGCAAAGATCCATAAAGCAAGAACCTTCTAGCAGAGCAGAATGAAGCCATTTCTGCTACCATCATGAACAGGGACACCATCTGTCTAAGATGACCTTAGAAAGGCTCGTTTTCTCTCACAGAAGAATAGTTTCAACAGTACCCTTTAGAAACATAACAGTTAAACGAATAGCATTCATGACATCTCTACACTTGCCCAAGATACCAGTGAACTTGCATGCTTGCAAGTCTTTCTTTCCAACAATCATCCCAGTTCAGAAAAGACTTTAATCCTTTTCTTCTGCACTGCTAGAAAGCCAAATGTCTTTCTGAACATATTAAATTTCCCATGTATCTGTAAATTCAGACAAGGAGCTAGTTATAAGAGGTATCCAACTATCTGGCAATACAACAAAACAGGATGAAAGCTACTTTTTCATTAGTTCACCACCTTCAAATGATTTTCTTTTTAAATAAAGGATTTCAACCATTTTCAAAGATACAATCATGGCACTTGAAGATTTGCTCATGGGTCTAATAAAAAATAGTTTATGTTTGAGGATTCTTTAAAGATGCTCTGATTTTATTTTTCATCAAGGCACTTTGAGGATATTCAACATCAAATAAGCAGTGGTGTGAAATGCTGTTTCACACTGTAGTTCAGGCAAACAAGTAAAAACTGGGTATGGCATGTAAAACCACAGATATTTATGACCAACATTCTTGAAGAAAATTCTAAGAAACCCCAAGGTTTCTCACCTGTGCTTTAGATGCACAGTTGACAGTCAACTTCTGCAAACTCAAGTAACAAGCTAATGAAAATATCTTCACTGACCACAGAATGGGTATCGCTTAGACATCACATGCTGATGTGCAAGCGACGTGCACCAAGGACTTCTTCACAGTTTAAATTACAAATCTAGTCTGTGTTGTCAGTAAGGGCCAGCAAGCCACACCAAAATAAGTAATTTGTGGGTATAGGTTCACTCTTGCCAATACTAATGTTCTTCGAAATATTTCTGTAAAATACATCTAGATCAAGCACACATTATTCAAGCAGTCCTTCACTTTTTATGATTGTCTAACAAACTTCAAACAGCAGATTTATACAGTGATAAAATTAAGGATAATTAAATCCAGCTCCAAACTCTCTCTTGTTCATCCCAAGCAAATTCCCTAAAGCAGTCTTTACCATGCTTCAGTCCATTTCACAAAACAAGAGAAGCCTACTCAAACATACATACTTCACATTATCTCACTTTTGCTGTCTAACACAGATCACAGCTGCTCCTCATGAAAACAGCA
Organism: Anarhynchus alexandrinus; assembly: GCA_008711295.1. Taxonomy (NCBI): domain Eukaryota; kingdom Metazoa; phylum Chordata; class Aves; order Charadriiformes; family Charadriidae; genus Anarhynchus; species Anarhynchus alexandrinus. The sequence continues at coordinate 3,909,843 of VUYV01000031.1, read as the reverse complement.
GTCTCCTCTCTATTGCTAAAACAATCACAAATTATTTTCAATCTACAAAACTTTACATGACTTTGTCTCCTAAATCCATTACTGGATGGCTTTTTGTGGGTCAGCTGTCTGCCTTTTGGCACTGTATTTCAGAAGAAGAAAGTTCCACTTTCTTTGAAGCCCCAGTTACTCATCTTTTTCAAATTGTTACTCTCTCTGTAATCAGTAGTGGTTTCCAGAAGGTAGATTAAAGCTGACTTATACAGTTCCTCTCCTTTGATAGAAGAAATGGTTGCAAAGTAAAGAAAACACGGTAGGTCTCATCCATCCACACTTCAGTCAGCATTTGAGATAAGGGAGCACACGGGAAAATCTTATTTTATATGGAAAAATAGAGATTGGTTGAAGAACTGAATGTATTGAAAGGGGGAGGGCTGCTCAGTGACTGGTTGTGGGGTAATTTTGTTTTAATATTTTCATTAATGATCTTGGCACAGGAGAACTGTGCTGAAGGGCATGAATATGAAAAATTAGCAAGAAAAAAAATAATCGAGATTCTCCGTGTACTACAAGACTACAGGAAGGGTCTGAGTACTACTGTGTCATGTCTATTTAAAAGGCAAATATGATCCCAGTATGCATTAGTCCAGCATTTACATTAGGGATATGGAAGTGCCATCACGTAAGGCAGTGGGAGAATGAATTTCATTCTCGTTGCCTGAGCTCCAAGATTTCTTCTGGTGCTAGTAAAGAGAAATGGCAATGTTCCCTTATGAGGGAAGTCTAAGTGTTTGAGGCTTTTAGCCTACCAAAACAAAAGCTAAGAAGAATCTGTTCACTGCAAATACCTCAGCAAAGGAAGCATCAAAATGGAAAAGAGGTATTTAAACTGCAGGAGAGTGCTGTTTGAAGAACAAATGTATATTTCACTGTGAGGCTGCTATTGCAGGTGGACTAGATGCACTAGCTCCTGAAAACCCTCTCTTGTAAAAAAATACAACTAGACAGGATCAAAGAGCTTAGTACATCTGACTATATCTTATGAAGTAACTAAAATTCAAGGCACAAAAAGAGTAAACATGAAGAAAAAGCTTCCGGAAACACAACAAATGGGATTAAAGCTGCCATGTCCCAACAATCAGAAACAAAGAAATATCAATGTTAAGAGTGTTTGATCAACTGACTGCCTACATTCAAAGCATGAGCTAGAGGTCAAATGATAATATACAAGCAAGACAAACATTTTACAGTCATAAAACATGCCTAGTTAACTAATTAATACTCTAGAACATATCCTGTCTGGGAACTTCAAAGTGCTTCATAAGCCTTAATGACCTATCACTCATGAAAACTATGATTGTACCACTTTACAGCTAAGGAACTTTGAACACCAATAAAGAGGGACCTGATCCATTGCAGTATGAAAATATATGCTTAATTTTAACTATGAGTGGTCTCCTGACATGCACTTAAGTGCTTTGATAGATCATAAATGTAAATGGCTATCGTCAGAATAACATAGCAAGCATACACGAGGATATGAATGAAAAATGAGTTTCAATGACCAACAATGTACCTCTACTTGCATACTGTCAACAGAAAAAACAATGGAACACACCACTGAGCATGGTTCTGTAGATAACTGTGGGCCACTCACCACCGTCACTCAGTCCACAAGTGACTCATGGATCATGATTTAGGAACCCCTGCTTCAGGACATAAAATAATTACAAATTATCGTCATAATGTGCTACTCACACAAACAATAAAATTGAGCCATTCCAGTAAGGATGATGTCTTTTGAGCTTGCTCCTAACCTGGCTAGATTTTCAAGGAGCACTAATTTAAATACCTACAGTATAGTAGCAGACTTTCCAGAAACCCTCAGCACACAAACTCCTTGTATTTCAAAGCAAGTAGTACTTGAGTATGAATACACTTGAAACTCCAGCATGTCCAGTTCAGTGCCTACCCAAGTACAGTAAGTACTGAATTCATGTGCAAAATCAGATCCATAAAGCCATGAGATATCTACTCCTAAGGCAAAATGAAATTTTTTCACTTTCAGTGCAAACATATGCTACTAAGAGTGAATCTGGGAAAAGGATAATGAATAGTTTTAATGACTATAACTGAGACCTCTGGCCCTACTTTCCCCCATGGAAAATCTTGGTATGTCACCACTGCATCAGGATTCTCAAATGAGATGAACTCTGTTGTGGTATTGCTGTTAAGCTATTTTAGTACTTTAATATTTTAGTCCATTAAAGTACTATGGAAGTAAATCAGATACTGAAATCTGGCAATGAGCTCTCATACAGGCTTATAAATTACAATTCATCGTTTCAAAATAAAAAGACTTAGTATTAACTATGCAAACAATTACATTGCTCGCACCTCCTAGCATGTCAAGAGTGACACACTAGATTATTATTACAGGTGTGTTTCTTCATTTCTAGCTACCTGAATGACGATAAAGAGTCAAAGAGCAATGTGAGCCCCCTTAAAAGCAAAAAGATCATTAATATTTTAAACAATGCAAAGAAAGTACCCATCAAGAAGAGTTTCTGAGACAATTAAGTAGCTAAGTATATCATTACCATGAATGTCAAGTTTACTGTTAAAACTCAGAGAAAGATAATTCTGAAATACTTTTGAAAGATGCTTAAAACACATCCCTAATAAAGAAAGTTATACTTCCCTCTGCCTTTAATTAGTAAGTTGCTGAACCATGTGTTTCTAAGCAAGCTTCACCATAGGCTCACAAATTACTTTGGTCAGCACCTGTCAGTGGCCGAAGGGCATGGCAAAACAACCTGACCAAGAGACTAAGAAGCAAGCAAGGGCTAAGGGATGCCCAGCATTAGACTGCTAAACTCAGTGTCAGCAAACTCAGACATTGGATATTGTCAAGCCAACAAGGTAAAGCAACAAGAGGCACCTAGATGACCACAGTTATTAGAAATGAGTAGCAAGATTTATTAAAAATGGGTAAGCTAGACGCCTAAAGCCTGTATTCAGTTACTTGGAGAGAAAACCTAATTTTCAAATGGGATTCCTGAACATCCTGTACTGATTTAAGATAAACACACTTTTCAAAGTTAACACGAGAAGCACAAAGCATACAGAAGAAAAAGCAACAACTACCATAAAAAAACTACACTCTATTTAACCAATGTAACCCTTCTTCTTGCCTTTTCCCTTAAATTAAATATATTTAAGTATATTTACCTTTGCTCCATGTTTATGCAGAACTTCCATGACATCATTATGAGCTTTTTCAGCTGCAACATGCAAAGGTGTCATGAAACTAGGGAGGGGGGAAAAAAAAAGTAGATAGATATTAGTTTTACATTCCTAGTATGACAGAGTCCTTCAGAAAATTCAAAAATTTCAGAAACCTACTCTTTGTTTTTCTCATTAACGTTTGCTCCTTTCCTGAGCAATAGTTCTGTAACTTGCTTCCGCTTGGGATGCACAGCGGCCACAGCACAGTGCTGCAAAAAAGTAAATATAAATTATATTTCAACTACACAGATGACAAAGAGCTTTAAGATCCATGACTTCATCTCCTATTCTGCTAAACATCAGACTACACAATTTACAAACAGAATCCATCATATTTTTGCCAAAACAGATAACATACTGAACAAAATACAAGCTAGTGATCAACACTAAATTATTCTACTCAGAAAAACAATTTTCATTTTAAAGCTATTTGTCACTAAGGAAAAAAGCAGTATGTTCCCAACTACATTAACAAGGTATCAGGATGAAACCAGCACATAATGCACAGAGGACGTAAAGACAAAGGGCTTGAAACAGCCTAACTTTCTACAGAGGGACTCCAACGGGGTCCGTTAAGATTCTGCTGCTGTTTTCAGATTAACAGGTATTTAGAATGTTGTTTTGTTTCTTCTTCTATTTCAGTGTGTACCGAACTTGTTAACCCAATGTTAACCCAATTCTGTCACGCATCCAGTTACAAGTTATGTAATAAACAGGAGTTTATTAAAAAAGAGTTTAAAGAGTTCTCTTAGAGGGTCTTCTTTTCCATACTATGAGAAAGATACGTATTTCACACAGTGCTTTTCAGTGCTCAAGCCTGCCCTTGTGGGAACACCATACAGCCCTTTACTAGGCGTAACTATTCTCCTGAACGTGGCTGGGGTATGCTTGTTGGTTTATTGGTGCATTCGGCACCCAGGAGTGATCACTTTATTCCTCCCTTTTTTCTTTGAATCTCTGCAGGGACTAGACTCAATCTGTCCTGACGTTTTCAACAGTGGCCCTATCAATGCCCTCCTGAGGCTTGAAATGACAAGTACGCTTCCAGATAAGCCAAACACCATGCTTTAAAATCAGTCCAGAAATGCTTGTCTCAAGTTTGGATGTCTCAAGATGGCAGACTATGAGAAATAGGAGATACTTTTAAATATTTTTGTTTCTATGGTTTACCTGTGTTTTAAACCAGTAACCCGTAAAAAGCAGATTGTCTGCTTGAACAGAGTTCTCACACTTTCCAATAGCAAAACAATAGCCTTTACAATGATAGACCCCAAACAGAATGCTAATTAGTAGCAATAGTATAGATAACCATCTTTTGATCACTTTCAGCTTTCACTATGAAGTAACTGCCACTCAAGCTTCCACACTGCTGTTGTCAGCAGAGCCTGTCCAAGTTTTGCAAAGGCAAGCTTTGTAAATAAACATTAAGATCAACTTTTGCTCTGAATTTTGAGGCCTTGCAGACAACATCACATTGGCAGGAAATACAGATAGGTTAAAATGGCACTAAAAGCAACACAAATGATGAAATATTGCCAAACCTCAGAGCAACACTGAAACACAAACCAGGTGCTTGCTTTGGCCTTTGTGGGGTGACAGGGCACAGACCCCAGTGCCATACAGTAAATGACACCATGCTTGGGACAGGAATAGCTCAGTTAGGTTGTACATAACCTTATCTGACCCTACATCTTGCCACTTGGATGGGAGACCACATGGAAATCTCAAGTACGGGAGGCAAAACTGAGAAATCAGTCAAACGCTTACTGAACAGTAATCCAAAGAGATCAATAGAGCTAAAATATCCCGTTTTGCCTAGCTGTCTCTGCAGAATGAGCAGGTGGAGAAGAGCAAAGAACACCACAGGACTACAAAGTGATCACTACACAGAGATGCCACATATCAGCCACTGAAATACTCAGGAAAGAAAGGATAACGCCATCCCAAATTTCCTACTGCCTTTATGTTCAGCCTCTAAATGTCTCTTCTCTCTCTTGCCTCTAAGTTCAGGCTGGGATGAGGAGTCCTTCAACGAGGGAACAGAACATATGGATGCTTGGTAGTCAACACACAATGTTCTGATCACCATCACAATGTTTGTAACACTAAATATGCAGTTATATGCCTGCAGCTGAGACCTACCACTGTGAAGAAAGTGTTCTGCTAGAATAAAGTATCATAAGTATAATGGTTTTAATAACACCATCGGTCCCTCTGAACTTCAAGATCTTCACTGTATCTGGGATACTGCTTCTTCAAACAATGAAATAAGAGCAGGATACTGCCAGGAAAGTCTCACAGACCCCTGCTTCCATAGTTAATGTGGTATTTTAAGTACTATTCCAATCCTATAAGAGCCTGTGATATACACCTAGTGTCTGTTTTCACCAGAATTTTATGTACCCTTTGAAGAAAATTTGTAATCCAAGTTTGCCCACATAAAACGTGAACGAAGCACTGGGCCACTGGAATAGAATTTAACCCCAGAAAAAACACAGCAACTGACCAAAAAAAAAAAGTGATGGGAAAAAAAGCAGAAGAGAAGTGAAAAATGAACAGGTGAGGAGTGGCCAAAGGGCTTCGGTAATGTACCAGGAAGAAGAAAAAAGTGATAAAAAATTATATGGTATTATTATATATTAAAATTAAATCACCATTATAGGAAAGTGTTTGATGGCAAATCCTCAATCTCAGATGATGAATACATTTTCATAGCGTAGAAATATAACTCTTCAGCTAGCACTACCATGGCATTTATCATAAAATGAACGGACTGACTGTATAATCTCACCAGTGCAGTCTCATGCGACTGTGGCTGCTTAAAATTGATGATCTCCAAAGCAAGCGTCTTTTTTACTTTGGCTAGGTCTGCCTCTCTGGCTGCTTGGAGTAAAGAGTGTCCTTTGAATTCATCTGTTAGAGGAAAAAGATGCATTTAATATTCAGCAACGTGTCACATTTATAAATGTTATTGGAGAAAGGCAGCTACATTCAAATTAAGAGGAAATAGAAGTATTTCTGTACATATCTTCAGCTAGTGGCTGACCTGGGGCACAGAACATGGAGCATGGCCTACTGAAACCAAAGGGACATTCTAAAGGAGAGGGGAAGTGATTCCCTGAGTAAAATCCTTATAGCTTTTATCTCTCTTATCCTCCACCCACTTGATATTAAATGCATATGTGACCTCTAAATTACTTACTTATGTGTACAAGTGAGCACAATGCTATTACATGCTTTTCAGAAAAAAGCATTACAGTTGCTTTTCAAAAACCTCATTGTATTTACAACTACAAACAATTCAAGTTAAAGCCTGAACATATAATTTAAATATAAAATATTAAACTATTGGTCTTAAAGCTAACCAGCTAAGCATTTGAAGCCAGTCTGCTATAAAAATGAAATGGGTTTTGATAGCAGCTATATCTTTGCAAGTACGCAGAAGTAATTTTATTATTTTCAGTTTCACATCTTGTTCAGTCCAGCAACTACTTCATTTTAGTTTTAAATCATTCTGAATTTGAAGAGGACTAAAAGTGTTTCTCTTAAAATCTACAAATGAAAGGTAGGTTAGCAAGAATGATGTCTGAACCTGTGCACTAGAAAAAAAAAAGCTCAATCTTACTAAAAATACTAGCATTTTTCTTTCATAAGCAAGCTTGAAATGCTAAGCTTGTTAATAGGGCCTTTCTTCTCCCACCCCTGTTTTAATATGTAGTGCATTTGTGGATTTAGAAATAAAAATAAATGTAATAACTTTTAAGTTTTCATTTCAAATAGGATTAAAATTTCTTTATAAACAAAGCATTACACAAAGTGCAAGTACAAATAAATCTTGAAATAACAAATAAATGTAATATTATTCCTGAATTATAAAACCAAAGAACTCATGAATATACAAAACATGTTATTTTGGGTATGCAAATACAGGATGTCCCATCAAGATATTGTCAAATTTGGCATGATGCTCACATTTGTGTACACATTTCAGAGGATATTAATGGATATGAAACTTTACCCACTCCTCTCCAGGAACTTATAAATAAAGAAATAAACCAAAATTTAAAATAGATTTTTTTTGCTTGCTTGCTAATTTAAACAAATGGTAAATTAACCTGCCTCAAAGTCAGAGGCATCTCCCAAATTAGCCCAGAATACAGAGTGGAGAAGTAGCTAAAAGTTGTTAATGCCCTCCTCTTTTCTCCTAGAGCAAAGTTTTCTGCTGCACATGATCTCACCACCTTTGCATGCAAAGAATAGTGACAGGTGACAACCTGACTAGCTGTGATTGTGAGTAGTGCAGGATCACATTCTTAGTGTGTCAGGGGGCTTCTGCTATATTGGAAAGATGACAGACAAAACCAAAAGCTTATTTATAATTGAGTTCAGAATCTAGTTCTCAAGAAGGAGTTTTCTGTAACTTCATAATGCTTTGTTTCCGTACTTGTCTCATTAAATTATCTTTTACAGTTTATAACAATGAGAAAACAAATCCCCAAAAGAGGGCAAATAAAGCCAGACAAATTCAAATTAGAGCTGAAACACTGTTTTGTAAACAGCGTAAGGACTGCAAAGACTACAACAGAAGGTGCTGAAATTTCCATCTCTTCAAATTTGCACACCAAAGCTACCTACCCTCCTGGAAGTTACTCTTTTAAGTGTGATACAGAGCCTCAATACAGAGGCTCCTATGGGACTTAACTGGACTTTAAGCATAAAAAAAACTCCCGTGGTCACTGACTCAGCAGTGCCTTAAACATTTTAAATCTAAGAAAACGAGATGATATCACAAACAGTGTATTAGAGGTATCTGCGTATTTCAAAGCGAGTGGCACAGCTGCAGTGACTCTGCTGCTTTGCATCTACTTGCGAAGTATGAGGAACCTGGCTTGGAATCAGAGCACCCCTTTATGCCTACTGACAACTGCTTCCAGTCTGAAAACACTTACAGGTCAGTCTCTCCCTTAGCTCAGGCGTTGGAGCCATGTCGACCGCGCTCTTGCCGTGGCAGTTGACTAACGTGGGATCCGCACCGTGACTCAGCAGGAGGGAGCAGACTTCTACACGGTTCTTGGAAGCAGCCTCATGCAAGGGGGTGAATTGCCAGAGGTCCATAGCATTCACACAGGCACCATGCTAGCATAGCAGAGAAAGCCTTATGTTAGTAAGAAATCATCTTCAACAACTAAAAGCTTACAGATTTTCATTTCACTATAAAAACAGGTTCCATTCTTTCATATATGAACACATACACACAAAAAAATAATTATAAAAATACCTGTATATACAAAAATACTGTTGCATCCTCAAAAAAAAATTGGCATTTCTGTATGAGATAGTTTTTTTAGTAGAACAGATTTCTCCACAGAAAAATTCAAATGGATGAAATCTGTCCAAAGAAATTAGGTAGGAGAAAAAAACACGTATACTGTACCACAGAAAGACCTAAAGTTGAAGGCTTCTGAAATGATATACAGGACATTTGAAACCTGTTACTATAGAAAAAAAAAAAATCTTCCTTTTCAGCTCTGGTATAACCAGTTCATCTCTCACCTAACACATCCAAGTCTACAGTAATTACTTTCCATCCTTCTGCTTACCTTAAGCAGCAGCTCCGTAACCTCATAGTGTCCATATGAACATGCGTTATGAAGAGGCACAAGACCACTGTATGGAAAAAAGCAAATGACAAATTTATTTAAGCAGCATTTTTGAAGAAGACAGAACAATTTTCTCTCTACTGAGATATGAACAGAAATAAAATTAAACCTAAAATACTTAAATATTCAAATATTTAAAAAATAAGATTCACAAATGAATGGAAAAAATCTAACCTTCCCAAACAACATGTTACTTAAGAGTGACATTAAAATGTTTTGGGTGTGTTTTTGTCCTAACAAGCCACAGATGTTTAATCTACCACTAAGATTAGCATTAATTGCCTTTGAAATGATCTTTCTTGAAGCTATTAAGGGAGGAAAAATCCCATTCCACATTCAGTTTGCTCAAGAGAAGTCAGTGTTCTGTTTCTGCCTAAATATGAACTCCTATTTATTTAAAATGCTACGTGAAAGGCAAAACTCCCCAAATAACGCTAATGTAAATCCTGGGCATATTATGAAGATATACAAATATCCACAGAAAGCTGATCCAGACTGTGGAATGACCTGATTTTACTCCATTTTTTACAGTACAAACTGTGCAAGATACTTCTAAGAGAGTCCCTGTAATTTTTGTACAGCTATATTACTGGAGGTCATACTTAAAAATGACACTAGCAAAGTAAATAACAGGGATCTAGTAATAAGCACAAAATGTAATAAAAAAGTCATGCATTGAAAGGGAGATGCAAAGAGGACAATTATTATGGAGAGCAAGCCAAGCAAGACAGCCTAGTTATGGCTCAACAAATCAGGATGTGTAATACACTGAAAACAATAATTAACCCTTCACCATTTATGAAAAATACAGGGGATGTTTCCCAGAACTGCAAAATCAACTCAAAGAGCATTGGGACAGCAAGTACTAGATAACAGGGTAAACTTAATTTTAAGGTAGATGCTCTCAGAAGCAACATTGCACTTGTCACAGGAAAGGGAAATCTGTTTTGGCGAAATTTTTCAAACTGTTATTTTCCATCTTTACTTTTCTTAATTGTAACTTATGGGGGTGCGTGTGAGACAGAAGGAGACCATCTAGTCCACAGAGCACTCAGAAAACCTGCCCTCTTCCAAAATGATGGTCATCTAAGAGGACTGAGGCCTTCAAGGTCTCATGAGCAAAAACAGCCACTGCAGCAATCCACCTGGCCACTTCTGCAGCACACTCTCCCGTTTTCTAGCACATTGTGACTTTGTGCATGATAGCCAGAAAGGCAAAGAAAGGACCAGGGGAAAAAGAGCTGCTGCCTTGGCTGTGGTCCTCTTCAGGAGTAACAAGAAGTGACGACCATTTTGAAGATGTGTCACAGTTCCTCAGGACTCTCTCCAAAGTGACCCCATTGAAGAGAATCTAATAGGTCTATAAAACCAATGTAACCTAATTTAGCTCTATAAATGATGATATTTATTTATAGCCTATCTACTTATAAATTCTGTATAAAAAAGAAACAGCAAGAAAAAACAAAACAGCACACTGACTGTTAATGGGTGATGCTGCTAAAAAAAAACAGAGGAAGCTTACTGGGTTGTCAGACATTTCTAAATATGTTTGAATTATTTTTAAGTTTAATACAAACTAAGTGTATCGTTTTTCTTTTTTCTTATTTTTTTCCATCCCCTTTCTGGTCCGCCCTCCCCACTCAAGTTCAATGTAATTACTTTTTGCATTTTTCATACTTTCCAACCAGATCATTCAAACCTCATTAAAGCACCTACACTGCAGTGCTCAAATTTCAGAAAGGTGTGAAATGCCTAAAACTTTCTTAACAATGCTGAATCTATTTGATTAGGTATTACATGCAAATTTACTCTGGTTTGGGTTTTTTTTTTGGCTTACATAATTGGTCATCGTGCATTTCACAACTATTCAGATCAAAAAAGTCATTAAGGGTGAATGTACAGACAAAAGCACTACAATTAGTCAATCTTCAAGAGTTTAATTACGCTTGGGACTGGTTTGGAAAGAAAAGAAAAAAAGAAAAAAGCAAAAAGCTAAGATCTTAATTTAAAATCCCTTTTCTAGGCTGGACTCAGCAGAAAATGAAGATACAGAACTGCCTCAAGTTTGCTGATGGAGACAGAACACACTCATTAATATCTTACCCTCTACGGACCCTGAATACAAAATGCATGCCTTTATCCAGGGGCCCAATTTCTACAACGTTAGGACTAAGCCTTCCTATAGAGCACCATGAGAATCATCACCTTAGAGTTCAGAAACGTATGGCTGAGAACAATGTAAAACACGTATCGTTCCAGATTTCTGACTGCTGTGCACTTTTCGTTGGTGTCTTAGATAACCAATGTCCTTATTGCAAAAATAGAATAGTTTAGCTTCTGCTACATCTTCATTTTTGCTGGCAACGTCAATCGAGATAGGTCTCTAAGGACCACTAGTTGTGTGAGCATGAGTGTTATTGATATTATTTGGAATTACATCCATATATACGCAACAGGATAACGAGACTATTGAGAAATTTTTCAATGCACGTTTTTTTCACTAAGCCCCACGTTCTCCCCATCACCTTCCCTACAATAATGCTAGAAAGCTATGATTTAACAGCGTAGACTATGCATGGAAGCAAAGAATAAGGCTTGGAGAAAAATTTAAAGGTGTAATAGAAGACTTAGAACATGTGCAATCACAGCTAATCTGTTATTGAGGCTCTAACAAAATTTCATTTATGATGAACCACACTCAGATTTTGGAAGCAAATGTCGCATTCTCAGCCAACTGTTTCAGATAATGCTGCAATATGAAACAGAGAAATAATTCCTCATCTTGATTAATACAAAACTACTGCTGCAAACAGATAACAAGTCAATTCATTTTACATACCCTTTATCCTTTGCGTGAACATCTGCACCATGCTGAAGCAGAAGTTGGACTATTCGAACTCTGTTGTAGCCTGCTGCTAGGTGTAGAGGAGTGGACTGCAAAGTAAAACAGAACAAGATGAAGAATGGGAGCCACATAAATTTGAAGTCCTGCACTTCCTGCCATTTAAGTACTCTTTGTTTCTCTTACTCATTGGATCAAGAAAAGTTAGGTTTCTCTTCTGTGATTAGCCAAATTAACAAATACACAGCAGATGCATGCCCTTCCTGTCATCAAACCAAATAAATGTTCCTTAAGGTGGCAAAGAATCCAGGAATTTCCCAAGGCAATAACAAGCTCATCATTTAAAGGTAATTTAAATAATGGCCCAACTTTATTTTGTTTGGGTTTCAGGGTGTTGTTTTTTGTTTGATTTGGTTCTTTTGGTGCTTTTTTTTTTTTTTAAACAAAAAAGGCCAGAATTTAATTTTTTAAATGCTAGAACTTATTTTTTTAAATTCATAAGCAAATTTATGCAGTTCAGGCTGCATATTCACAGGTTACAAAACTGTTTGTATGTATGCTTGTTGCAACAAGTGCACAAGAGGCAGACTGCAGAACAAGAAATCATGCTTTTATCCCATAGCAGGAATGTTTGTCTTCAGATCTGCACCAAACAAGTAGTCGTACATGTTCTGTACTTTGCTAAGACACGCAGAGCAAACTGTATGCAGTTCATAGTTTCCTGCAAAACACACACCTTCAGCAGTAATGCACCTTGCTACATAATAAGAGAGTAATAATAGCACCTTTCTCCATCGTCAATGTATAAGGATTTTGAAGTCAACAACAGTAATTCCCCTCAAAGCTTATTTTAAAAGCTTTTTATTATGAAATAAGTTTTGTGTGCTGTCTCAATCTGAAGGAACTGATTTCTTACACAAATAGGTCATGTTTCCTCCTTCCCAAGGCTGAGAAGCAGAGGATTTTAAAGGGATCTTTGTTGCAATTTATTTTGTAGCATGCAACCAAAGAATATGATTTTATTACAGTAAAACCCCATACATAAACCAGCTTGAACACACGGGAAGACCTACGTATCTCACAGTATTAAGCCAAGTACAGATTTACTGCCAGCATTAAAAGATCATTATGCAGTATTACAGATGAGACATCACTTTCTCACTATTATCAAGATTTAAAAAAAAAAAAATCAAGACAAATGCTCTTATTGTGGCAAACAGCGGCAGGTGCTATATATCCATAAGTGGTATGGATTTCCAGGAATTAATACCTATTTAGTATGACCGTAACTTGGAGTAGTCTGTATTATATTTTACTGTAGTCTCAACACCTTGCTACTTTGCTCCAGGAAGAGTAACTACTTTGACACCTACCAAGTGTCCTGTGTACCATAGCGAGGACACAGCCTGTACTGACAGAAATGACAGCACAGGGCATCTCTAATTAAAACATCTGGGTAAGTCCATTTATTTAGCAAAGCAGTTATGCAAGTTTCCTTAAGACCCATCTTTGGAATTATCTGTAGTCAAAATAAGGACCTCTAACATTCCTAACCTGAAGATCCCTAAAGTGTCTCCTAAGTACAAAATGCCATGACCAACAAAATGGGTCAAATCTTTCAAGTGTTTGGCCATTCAAATCGTTAGGATATATTGTTTTCATATCTGTCCCTATAATAAAATAGCTGGCTTCTGCATACCATAAACACTAACGAAAATATGGATAAAGATTATGCCACTATTGACACTAGCAGAATACTCGAGTACTATTTATTCTGACAGTTGCCTTGGTTTGGTTACTAAATCCAGTTTTATCAACTGAATTAATAACTCAGAAAACCTGAAAAGAATTTGAAATGGACTGAGGAAAAGTCAGTCTACTGAAAGGTCTAAACTGCAGAAGAAATTGGAGCAAACACTAAATCTTTGGACCACTGCAGGATCCTTTAACCTCACCACAATTAAACTACATCAATTCTTGTCTGCATGCTACTTCTAAAACAACTATGGCACACTTCCAAGATGATGCTTTACTCATATTAAGCATTATTAATAGGGATGTTCTCGATAAAGATGCATCAACCCTGGAGTCTTGTTCAGTGCTTAAAATTAAAAGAAAAACTATTATGACTCAAGCTGGGACCGTGCATTTTGTATTTCTAGGGTTATTAGACCTGCATTTGCCAAATAACTTCCCTAGAGAAGAAACACAAAACATTTCAAGCTTATAGTTGCAAGACAAATGATGTAAGTGAAACAAAACAGTGCCATCCCAACTCTTCAGGCAGTTTATATCCCTGCTTTTCAGAGAGGTGAGCTTCTTGTTCTCCCCCAGCAAGGCCATGCAGACACTACAGTCCCATGAATGAACACAGAATACCATGCCTTCCCCAACACACCAGGAATTAGTTATTCGGCTGCAGCCAGGCGCCTGATGTCTGGCGCGGTTGCCTTCTGACCCACAGCAGCTTCAGCGAAGCCACGTGCCGCGCTGCGGCTGCCTCTCCAAGGAGGAGCAAACTGATGCTCCCTGCACTCTTCCCTGGAGACGGGGCTGAGACCTCCGCCACTCTGCAGGCTTCGACTCTGCAGCTGCAAACCACATCACCTGAAGGACCACGCAGTGCTGGAGACACCGGCAGCTAGAGGGCCAGAGAGACCACTTGACCAAGGGGCAAGGACAACTGAAAACACACACACAGGGCGTGCAGAAGCAGCGACCCCGGAGGGCGGCTGCCCTGTACCCAGGCCTGATGTATCAGAACCCACAAGCCAGCGCTGCCAGCTGCTCTGTAGGTTGGCTAAAAGGCTCTCATAAACGCTGCGCTCAAATACGCTTCAGGAAGGAGGAAGCAGGAAGGCCCTACTTCAAATGACTTTTAAAGGACTTATTTTCCTTTCTCATGAGAAAGAGCATTGATTAACATTACATATTTAATAGTTAAAATTACTAAGCTGGCATTACAAGCTTGTATGCCAATTACAGAAACTAAGTACCTAAAAGATAACGCCGTGCTACACAAACTACTCATTATATGGGATTATTATCCCTCAAAAAAAAAAATAAAAATCAAGTGAATGATCGAAGTAAAGAGACTGATGTTTAAAATTAATGCGCTGTTTATATAGCACTAGAAAAGTAAAAAGCAGCTATCACAAACAGCAGTATTGTATCCTGCACCTGCAAGGTATATTAAACTAATCACCTAATATTAAGGAAAGATTTAATTGAGCTATCAACTAACCCCTCCTCCCATGTCTTGCAATACCTGGCAAGAGACTGACTAACAAGAATCCCCAGAGGGCACTTACTTTCCAAGACGCACATTCACAGTTACCAAGCCAATCACCCTGTCTTACTTGCTAGTGTAATTAAAAAAAGTGTAACTCCACTTTTATTAAGTAAAGTAGACCCTCATGTAAGATGCTCACATTATTTCAAAGTTTTATGGCAGCTGTAATTGAGTCAAAGCAGGTTCTGTGCATTTCAAGAAGCTCACTGTACACAAGATGGCAATCACTGTCAACCTGTATACCTACAATTTATACTAAAGCAGGTATTTTTGCCTGCAGTCTTTTTGAAAATGTGTTGCCTGGGAATATGAGAAATGCATTTTTTAGATTTAAAAAAAATGTACAGACAGCAGTTTGATACAATTTTCTTTGAGCCTTAGGTATTTTCACACTGTTTTGTTACCAAGAGCTGATTTGATGATCCCTGTTCAAGGTCAGCTGCCTTGGACTTGCTGTCCCCTGTTCACCTGCATCAAATAAAAGGGGCACCTAGGAATCACAAGAGCTGCAGGCTGCTGAGCTGCTTCCACTTAAATCAGAAAATTGGTTTCAACAAATTGTCCATAGGCAACATGGGAGCGCTGGCTCCAAGCACCATCTGTTTCCCTTCCTACCTTGCTAAAGAGCCTTCAGCAGCTCTTCGATGGTAACGCTGCCACAGCCTCAGAAGAAAGCTGCATTTTCATATCCAAATTACGAATCGCCCATTTTATGGGCAACTTTAAACTGAGGAATCTTATGTCAGTATCTTATATCATGCATTATCTGCATGATCAATAACAGCTGCAGGAACTGTTTTAAGAATTAATATTGCCTGTCCTTGCTTTCTACTACAAAAGTCTCTATACAGTTCTACCTGATAACAATCTTAATTAATGTGTTTCTCACATTCTTGAGTTGTCATCCCGAAGGCTGTTAAAATCAACAAACAATCCTCTTATCACATGCATAATGTTTCATCATAAATCTAATTTACAACACCACACAGTAATTTAGAATTATCATCATTTAATTTCATCTTCTACAGGAAGGACATTCTCACAATAAAGAGGCGACACCCTGATTTTGAGAGCCAGCTCTCGCCTTGACGTATTACAGCTACTGTCACGTTCAGAAAGTCCCCGCGTGGATACACACCAGTAATGGTGGCTCTTACAGAGACAGAAAAAACAAGTATGATTTGGCATAAGATATCTAAGGCCACTTGTGTGTTTATTGTTAACTCTTCTACAACACCCTGCTGACAAAGGATGTCAAAAGAAAAAAAGGAGGGGGAAGGAGGGATTTTAAAATGTATCATGTAGATTTAATATATGTGACTTTTTTACCTTGTCCATAATTATCTTCAGGTTTGGTAGATTTGGAAATTGCAGGTATGCAGCAAACTCCCATCTAACTTTTGTTTGACAAAACCTTTACTCTAATCAGACCATACTGCCAGTAGAGAGCAGTAGCAATAAAAATAATACCTTAAACTTTTGTAGTTTGTCTTGCAAGCTCCCTTCGAAACAGTGTTTCACCTCCACTGAATTAAGGGAAGAGCAGAGAGGTTTCTAATCACAAAAGGGACCTTTGTTTCACAGTTTTGCATAAAACTGACTGTTTTGAAAGATGTCCTGACTCCTGGCAAGATGACTATTTGAATCTGGCATACTAAGGAAAAACCTTTGAGCAAGCAAACAACTCCCTCTTCACTGGGTTAGAATTTATGATAGAATCTTTCTTTCCAATTGCAATAGTCTGTGTCTGCTTGATGCTGCCCTCTTACAGACTTCTTTAAAATGAACTGCATCAATCATGAGCGTACATCGGGAAGACACTCTGGATGCGAATGGAATACCTCCTGTCGCCACTTTATCATTCTGATTAATGGCATAAAAAACCAAGTTGCAACAACATCACAGTCTGAAGAGACATTCCTGAACTTTTCCACTGTGGAAACGATCAGGCTTTTCCTTTGCTGCTCAGATACCAACTTGCATTCCAATTTTAAGCAGTGTGCCCATTTACACCTTCATTTTTAGACTCAGTTATAAGGTTTCTTGGGAAAATATCTCATTGCCACTTGTTTGTATGGCGGCAAGACTGGACATGTCATCACAAACAAAAAAAATTCCTTCTAGAAACACATATTTCAAATAACTCAAAATAATTATTTTATATTCATGCTACAATGCTCTTACACACTAGGTACTACAGAAATAAAGGTCCCAATCCTCAGCTAGAGAATGATGATCTTAGTACATCAGGAAAGGAGCTGTGCTTCTGTTCATCAGCCACATGGCTTGTCAACTTCAGGTACCCAAATTGTGCAACTTCCTTGGTCACTTTATAGCAGGACCAAGTTATTTAATTTCATGGTCAACCATTACGCTTTAGGGACAAACTTATAGATGCTGCTCCAGACAAATAAGTTATGTCAGACTGCTGACTGTAGATGAGTTCGCTACAACAAGTTTAAACTCTTAGAGATAAATAAGCATAGGAATGAAGAGCTTAAAGTACTCTTCTTGCATAAAAAAAAAAAACACCACAAAACAAAACAAAACAAAACCACAAACAAACCCCCAAAAACCCAAACCACAAAAAACAATTCCTAAGGACAAGGATTACAAAATGTGTAAAGAAGGCGTTTCTCACCCCACTGTTTCCAGTGGTAATTTAACTGCTTCATCTTCAGAACACAGCCAGTAGTACTTGATTGGATTGTTGAACAGGACAGACTTAATATAATAAAATTCAGAAAAACATCACATCACAAATTTCACATAGTGCTTTCTAACAGTTAACGACAGGGAAAATGAACCGAATGGCTCACCAGCTCAGAATCTGCAAGTCACACAGCATCTTAATTTAGAACTCTGGTATATCAGATAGCAGATGATCTCTTGGGGGAGGGGGGAAGAAAGGAAAAAAAAAATCCACTGTTTTGAGCTGTAAACCAGTGAAGAGAAAACCAGCTTGATTTCACATACAGACTAATGCTAGGGCAGAGTATTATCAGACGAGAATGAGGATTACATGAAGAGTAAGAGAGAAATGTTTGCATTCCTTTTTATTCTGTCACTTGGCAGAAGGAGAACAAAGAAGTCTGCATTAAAAAGAAATTCTTCCTTGCAACTGAATACCTTTCAGAAATTTATTCAGGTATCGTACCACCTGGGTTGTGGTACAAAGCCCAGAGCAGGTCAGATATCAGGAATGGCATCCCCCTCCTAGAAGTATTTAGAAACGTGCACCAGCTACAAAGCATTGCTTTGTGCATCACAGATCCAAGAAACATTCCCCCCTGTATTCAACTGTGCAGAAACCACAGCTGGAATGTTATTTGCAAATTAGTGTTGGACACCTCCAGACCAGGCACATGTTGATAAACTGGAGGAAAATATAAGAATGTGTAATAAAGGTGAAATGGAAAGAAGTAATGAAATAGCTGGAGACTTAAAAAGCACAGGAAGAGCAGAATAAAAATACTGCAAATACGCAGACAGAATAAGCCTTCATTTGGAAATTATTTACTTGGATGACAGACCAGGACTCTTCTACTCCTAATCTCCAGTGAGTATTCAAATGTCTTCCTTCTCAGAGGGCTGTAATGTCCAAACTACCGACTACTAAATGTTTCTCTAGTAGAGATGACCCTTGAGAGACAATACAAGTTTCTGACTGTACCTCTGAACCTCAACACTGTGTGACAAGACTTGGCATCAGTTCTACACATTAGCATCGTGACCCTGTTGTACTGCAAGTTGGGCTAAGTGTTGACAAATAAGGGGCAGGAGATTTATGAGAGGGAAGCTTTTTCAATCACACAGGTGCCTGGGGTTGAGAAGGGCAGAAAAGATGACAAGCATCATCTTGCACAGGGATAGACAAAGAAATACCCAGAGCTTCTCTGGCTCTTAGAGGTTAAAAGAACAGGAAATGAGTGCTTTCGGTTTTCTGCTCAGGAGCTCCTCCCACCAGCATAGAAACAATGCCACCACAAAGAAGGTAGGAAAGGGGAGGCAAACAACATATGCCCAAAAGCAGAAGAGGGTAAAGGGCAAAGATATCTTTCCTGACAGGAGAGAAAACACGCAAGTACTGCAGGCACACAACAAAAGAAAGTTTCATCTGCAGAGGCAGGCTTAAGATGGATGTTTGAAGATGACCATGTAAAAGCCTTATTAAATCCCAGAAGAAAAATCCGGTTTCCCTGCCCAGCAGGTTTCTCCAGAAAACAACACCTGACTTTCAAAATTATGGAAATTATTATCTTTGACACCAGGAAGGCAAAACTAATCCACGTAGATAGCTCTGAAAGCTATTCTCTTAACAGTAGCTATGTAAGAAAGAAAATAACTCAAACTGATTACTTCAGAGAAATGGAAACAAAGTCAAACCTGAAAGAGCATTGTTACTTGGCAGAAAAAGGGCTAAAAGAAAGGCCAGAAGAAAAAGAGATACTCCGAGACAGAAGGCAGCAACCATGCTTGGAATGAGCTTTAAAAGCAAAGATCAATCTGATCCATGAGAAAAAGCAAGTGTGGCAAAGGGATAAAAGGGATCTCAGCTCCCCAAATATTAATTAGGAAGCTTAGTTCCCTAACAACTCCATATTAAGTTGCTGCCATTATTTTCAGAGACTGACCTAGAAGACTAAGAGGAAAATGGTAAAGGGCTGGGAGAGACACTTAAATCTTTAAATGGGAACACCATCTTGACCTCTGATCTTAGGATTTCACGAACAGCAGGTCCCATAAATGGGGCACTAGTGATCCTTGACCTCTTTGTAAACGAGAATTACAATGCAACACCTCCTTCCACCCCTGACTCCTGAAAATCTTCTGTATTTGCATGTATCTTAACCTACCACCCATTTGGTAAAACAGTTCCACAGAGAATGCGTCAGAAAAGCCTAGCAACATCCCTCACAAACCCATGGTATTCTCAGAAAACTGTTCCTTACAAGAATCTCTTCCATTTCTAGATGCAAATGAAGAAGGTTTGGCTGGGGATGGAACTGCAATACGAAAAAGAAATTCTGGAGCCTCTACCATGAAGCAGCATTTGCAGCTTTCCCAGATTCAGAAGCACAGAATAGATCCCTCGCAGCACTCAGTGACATGGGGAGACGGACTTTGAGATGGATTATCAGAGAAGTATATGCTGTTTCTTTGGTGATAGATGCTGGCAGCTAAGGGAGTAGTGACTTGCTGAGCTACATAAAGATGAAATGACAATAAAGACCCACTCTCTTCTCCTAAGGGAATACTGCTAATGTTATTTAACACTGAAAGGAGATGTACACTGCCTTGAACAATATGGCAGAGCACTACAAAAGGAATTACTTACAGTATAATTGTGTCCGTGGTGGCCATTTTTGTTGCTTCTTTTCATCACCTGGAATCTCTCAGAAATGCAAGTCAAAAATGGACAAGTCTGAGCTGAGGCACTGAAGCATGACTGGCTCTTGCTGAGGCAAAGGCAAGAAGAAGAAACTGCCCCTGCAATCTTATTAACCAAAGGCATCAGAGGGTATTCAAACCTCTAGTAGATCAAGGAGCATCTGGCAACACCTGGCAGCTAGAAAATAAACTCATCAGGGCTGGTGGACTGAGCACAGGCACGCAGGATTGTCTCATGTCAACAGCTGGGAATTTTATCCGTTAAGTCACACGCTGGAAGCTGTGATTCAGGTTTAGTGCATGGGGAAGAACAGATGCTACTGCTGGTGGTCTGAGCAGCGGGGCACAGACAGCCAAGTTTCTGCAGAGCTTTTGAAAGCATCTTAGTGCCAGCCAGCACAGCCCACAGCCCAAGTCTCAACCTGTCAATCCTGTCAAATTGCAAGCTGCAAATGCTTATCACTCCAGGAGAGCAGGACAAGACAACCTTCTCTCCTCTTCCAACACAAATGCATATATCTTTACCTGTCCTGTCAGCCAGTGTCCAAAGCTGCAGAATCCTGTTCTTTAATTATTTGCTCAGGCTGCTGCTCCCTCTTTTTAATGAAATATTTTGGTGTTGCTCTGGCAGCACAAACAAGTGTTAACACGAGGCTCCTCTCCAAACAGCCGTGCCAGCTGAATGGGGAAGACCTGCACACAACACTAAAACAATCTGAAGAGCATACACACTGGAACACTGGAGAACCCAAACTCTGCTGTTTTTTGCTGTTTCAGTCTCTTCTTTTCCCACTTGCTATTAAAATCCTTTTCCTGCCAGAGTCAACTAGCGATCTTTCATTTCATTTTCTTTTTCTATCTCTTATTCTTTTTACCACTTCTCCCATTCCATCTTTAGATATTTACTTTGCTTCTCCTTCCCCTTCAAGCTAGAAACTTTCCAGGCTTCAGTTCATAAGATTTTCACATTATTAAGGAAGAAGAGAAGCTTCTCAGAATATATGAACTTGAATGTTCCCTCTGCTAATGACATTAAAACCAGCACTTCACTCATTTTATTGAAAGTGGGGTCAGAATGAACTCTGTTAAGAACAATGCTTGCAAATTGATTGCATTTCAGCTCCAGTGCTCAGTATGAAATAAATTTATGCCTTATATTTTGAAATGAAATTAAAACGTGAGATCTAAAATAATTCACGAAATTAAATATACAAAAATGCTCTTTTTGCATTACAGTGATAATTTGCAAATTTTAGAATTTAATGCCTTTATAATCCAGTCAAGTAGACTTCACTGTTCCTTTGAAGAGGAGCCTTGCACAATACAGGAAGAAAGGCAGAGAATATATCTTCCACTTCCTTTTAGTATGTTTCAAAATTGAAAAGTTATGGTTATTAGAATATTAATATTCTAAAGAATTTCATCTGTAAAAAATAAGTCTCTTTTATAAGTACAAGCGTGTTATATTACTTAGAAAAGACTAATCAAATAACCTCAATTTTCTTGTTCATCAATGACAGATCCATCATCAATTACAATGCCCTATTTTGGCATTTTCCTCCCCTTTTATTACTCATCTGCTGCCTGCTCAGTCAACTTACACAACAGTTTCAGAAATGGTTATGTAAATACACCTCTCCTTGCACATAAGTATTTGTAGTTCTTTTGGTTTAGAACTACACTGATCACTCTAAATTATCCACACAGCCTATAAAGTCAATGATGGGGTTGTGTCAGCAAGTGATAACTGATGTGCTGCGAGAAATCAGAGAGGCGGCAAAGGCAGAAAACTGAAGGGCTTTGGGTGACTTAACAGGTGAAATGTTTGGATACTATCAGTGACTGTTTTAGAGAAGTTGGCTAGGGAGGCCACAGCAGTAAATGCAACTACTGAGCTGGTACCAAGTAACAAGTGACACCTGGTGCAAAATCTTGCAGTAGAAGTTGCTCTTTAACAGTGACTATAGCATACTTAGATTCATCTTATCTACAGGGGAAATGCTTGCTAAAATAATCCAGTATGACTGTGCTAACCTTCAGAAAGTGGAGCTATGAAAAAACAGGGAAGTTTTTTAACAATAAGTTAAAAGCGGTAGCTAAGAGAATTAAGTCCTCACAGACAGCATAAAGACTACTAATAGAGCCGATGTTGGAACCACTGTGCTAATGCATACCTTCTAGTAGGAAGGGCTTGATAAAGTGAGAGAAGCCAGTGTGACTAACAGCAATCTAAAAGAGATTACTAGACCTAAGAAGGCATCATTCAAAATGCTGAATTTACAAGCTGAAGAAAATCACAAGGACCATAAACTCCAGCAGATTAAAGGTAAAATACAATTAGACAGGCAAAAACAGTTTAAGCAGTGAGTAGTGAAAGGAATTAAAATCAGCCATATATCCTTCTTCCAACCCATCAGGAGCACAAAATCCACCAGAAAGTAGAGTGGGGAAAGGTGATGCTAAGGCAAGAAATGGAGCTCTTGCAGGCAAGAAGTAATTGGGGAGGAACTACAGAAATTCTTTACATAGTACACATCTCAGAAGAAACAAGTAATTCTCATACCAGGACCCTGGCGACTGAGCATGTGCGCATTTGGAGCAGGGTGAAGGATCTGTCTGAAACTAAATTAAGTGTAAAAGAGGTAATGATAGCTGTAATCAAAATGAACATCAACAAATTGCCAGGATGGGACTGCATTCATCCAAGAGAATGCTGGAGAATGAAACAGGTGAATTACTAGTGGTATGTGACCTTCACTTAAGATTATCTTGATACAAGACGACCCAAAAGCTGCAAACCAATCATTAAAACACATTTTAGGGAACTACAGGCCTGTAATCTTATATCTGTACCAGGAAAAATATAATATAATAACAGCTAGAATTAGTGGATACCTGGGTAAACATGATCTGCTTGCCGAATAGTGGTAAGGGAAGTTCCATCGTTAAAACTCTTGGAGTTTTCTGAAGCAGTCAACAAGCATGTGCATAAGAGTAATCCAACTGATATAGTCTACATGTGTTCTCATCAGGTTTCTAACTGAATCCTCACCAATGGTTTTGAAGGAAGATGATGTTAGGTCCTGAGACAGTGCATGATAGCACGTAGAGATGGGAAACAGAGTGTACAACTAAACAGGGTCTGACAACAGAGGGAGGCCACAAAGTACTCTAATACCACATTCAAAAGTGAAAAGCAACAAGACAGCAGAACGGTTCACTTCCCAGTACCTCTCACACTCACATGCAGGGATTTTGAGAGGGAAGCAACATCAAGGATAGAAATGGCACCTATAGTATTCACTATAGTCAACCATATACAGAAATCAAATGCATATAGTCCATGGATTGAGCAGCCACATTTCAATTCAAACATAACCTTAGCAAGGTCTGTGAAGGAGAGGACTCTACTCTCAAGATCACAGTAGAAAAAACATCATCAGTACTTGACTTCTGCATGCTCTGTGAGCTGATAGAGCCAAATGCAAACCACAGCACTTAGTTAATGTGCATAAAATATTAAATGGCAGCTCTACCCAAATCTGCCAGTTTGACTTGTGTTCTCTTGACAGCAGATGGATAATAGCGTAATGCAAGAAGCCATCCCCCTGTGTGAAACTAATCATCAAGGGGAAATAGTTCAGGTATAAAAAAACCCCACACCGTTAATACATTTGAAGGTTTCCTGAAGAGCACATTAAGATTAAGACCTAACAAATGAGATTTCCTGATTTTTAGAGAACAATACAGAGAGTTTGACTACAGAGTAAACAATTTCTTTCCAGCCTTCAAGTGCACAATTTCTGTTTGTGGACATGATAGACTACACTTCAAATGATTTCTGAAGAAAATGAAAACAGGTGAAGGGATACTCACGGAATCTTTTCGGGGAAAATACTTAAGATCTCATAACAGAAACTTAAAGCAGGTAGATCAGTTTTACATTTTATTCAAAAGGTATCATCTTTGGCTATAGAGGGTCTGAAGTGACACCAAGGACAGAAATTAAGCCAAGTTATCTATACTGTACAACATCGCGGGAGGTATTCTTGTGTTATCCACTTTGACCACGCTTAGCTGATGAAATAAGATGGGATCACAATATAAGAAAGAGCATAACTTGTCACTATTTCTGACATGCGTGAATCCTGGGAGCTATGTTTTTAAATAAACAAAATAGAGTTTTAAAGGAAAAATACAGTTATGGCCATTTTTAAGTGTTCTTTTTCTGTGTACTGCATTGGGCACTTCTGCCCCAAGCACATCACAAACATTATGGCATTTGCTTTGTAACCTTTTTGTAATGTTGGAAATGTCCCCTTTTTCAGTGCTCCATTACCTAAATCCAGGAAGGACCCTTAATTTTGAGTGCAGACTTTGATTTAAAATATTTAACTCAATTACGGAGAAGTATAGCTATAACTGAAAAGAGTACAAAAATATCTGCATCTGATCTACAGTATTTATTTTCACTAGAGGCACATATTCACTAAGGGAAGATTTGCTTAGAAGGAATTTAATCCATCTTCTTCCCTCCATCAGTCCTCCTAATTATAGCATACACAGGGATAGGCTCTACGGTTGTGAAGCCCTTCATCCAAATCAAAGTTGGGAGTATGGACCATACAAATATATTACCGCGAGGCACTAAGGTATCACAGAATAACCGAGGTTGGAAGTGAGCTCTGGATATCAACCCATAGTCCAACCCCCAGCTGCCCTTTTTCACTCCGATTACTCAGAAACTGCAAATGACTTCATATCTGAGGTGGGATAAGAGCATATCTAGGGCAGTTGCCATGGAGCAGCTGGCATCTGATGACATGTTCTCCCATGACTGCACACATGCCCATACCCAGTATGGGTCACTGCTGAAGCTTCAGAGAAGCACAAACAATTGTTGCACTTGCAGAACGCAGCAGGCATTGACCACAGTAAAGAAGGATCTTAAATCTCAAATTTTTAAAACAGTAAGCTTTCAGAATAAAATTTTTGTTTTGAACAGAAATAGAAGTGCTCTCCATCCTCCCTCAATCCCCTGAAAATTAGCTTGCAGAAATAGGGGAGGGCTGGCTCCTATCTTCCCCTAGGCAAGCACACTATCTAGCTATATCTTTGAGATATACACACATATACAAGTACACATAGCTAGGTATCTAGAATAGCGTATATTAATATCTACCTGAGTATATATAGGCATATACACACCTATATACTTTTAATTTTTTTTATATATATATACACACAGTCACACCCCTAGCTATACCTTTGATGCATATGCATTTCATGAAACACATCCAAGGTCGATGTCAACAAAGACTACAGTGTTTAGAAGCCATCAATCAGGGCCAACTTTACGCCAGCAAACATTAGCTAACAGAGTACATTGTTATCACCTACTTCAATAACTGCAGTTCCAAAAAGCTGTAATCATGCATCATGAAATTTCTGGCTAATCTTTGCAGGACCACAAATGAAGAGCCTGAAATCTGCACATTTCCAACCCACAAAAGTGGTTTTATAGTACTTCATCAAAACCAGACTGCCACTTTATGCTAGTAAGCAGCAAGTGAGCAGATTCAGCAAGGGCTGGTCTACCTAGTTATTCTGCAATAACTGGTTTGGATTTAGTCTGTGTGGAGCTGTCCTTTTCCTGAAATAAAATGACATTTTCTAGTTAAACAATTTTTAATATTTTTTTTTAATTTTTATTTTTTGTTAGACTAATCAAGGAGAAAGCACTTGTTCTGAACCAAGAATGTACACAGTCAACTGTTAATCTGGTTTCAATGTATGATTCCTTTGCTCCTCTCCTCCACACAAGTTATTTTTTGTTGCAGATAAGCCTCAAGACTAGAGACTTTTGATATAATCTACAAACAACGCAAAAAATGTATACCAGTAGAAAAAGCTCATAAAATCTAGGGGAAGACAAGATGTACATTGTGACACTAAATAATGTATTACATGTGACAAAAATATACATATATGTAGAAGACACACAGAGATTCACACATACCCTTGGGTATGACAAAAATGCCTTGCATCAAGTATCTGCTCACAAGTCTCTTGCTCAAATATGCACTTTTGTTTGTAGAAAAGTGTGTATTTTCACAACATTTAAACAACACTCTCTTTATTATATGGGAAATAATTTCTTCCAAAAGATGTTCCATACTCATCTGAATATGCTCTGTACACTACAAATCTATAGAGCAAACAGACCCATAGGTTTATCTGGTATTAGTCTTCATTTTTATTACTGTAGCACAAGAAAAATGCACACAATTGTAAAGGTTTACAGTGTCACTAGCACACAATTTGTTCACAAGTCTTGCAATGCACGGCATTTTTCTTCAACCCCCAGCTCCTAGAGCCAAGATGATTACAAGAGAATCTCAACCTCTGCTGAAGTCTGTAGGTTTAATAACTGTGAAGAAAAAGCTTGTGAAAACGTGGATCGATCGTTTCATACAGACTCAGAAATTGGAAGGCATACCAATTTTCTTTTGAACTGCAGGATTTTTCATTAAAATGGTTGAGAACAACCAGAATTCGGGAACAGGGTCTGGCAAATCCACCTACCAGCAGAAAATTGGAGACTCCCTGGTAAGAGGAGACATAACTCAACTGATCTTGTTAGAATCCAATTTCTATTTATCAGTCCTTTGTTTACAGGCTGATCAAACTGGCTGCACATAGAAAGAAGCAGAGGCGACAAGAGTAGGAATTTGCAACCCCACCCAACAGAACGTTACTTGGTATTAGAGGTGTCCCATAGCAGGAGCTGAGGGGCGCTCCGTCCTTTCCACAAAACACACAGATGCCAAAACGCACACATGCAAGATCTTGTGCAGGCGTTGCCTCAGGCCAAGGATGCTGGTACTCAGCACCGCATTGTAGACCTTCTCAGAGTTGGATTTCTTACATCTGTCCCTTACATCCATGAAACTGGCTGCAGAGTTGGATTTCTTACATCTGTTCCCTGCATCTGTGAAACTGGATGATGCTGTGCACAAGAAAAATGAATGTCTGTAAAGCAGGAAGGAACGGGCTGAAGAAAGAGCCTCAAACCCAAGAGGCAAGTACGTCTCCTGTGACTCACAAAGTTTAATGCAAAGTCCTGCTACTGGTATTCTGGATCCAGGGTTGTCTACGAGTGGTTTGGAAAGGCATAACAGGCATGGGAGAGGCATAATACCAACTATTAAGGACTGGTACTGGGAGCTGTTAAGGACTGAAAACTGGGAATAAAACAAGAAAGGTGCATTAAAAGCCAGAAGACTACAGTGAAATAAAATGAAGTAGGATCATGTGCATGTTAGAAATGGCCTTTTAATAAATTATTGCTTATTAATTTTTTTTTTTTATGGGATCACTGCCTCATCCACGGTGTTGGATGGTCCCACACTGGGAAACTGCATTGTGTGCAGGTTCCCTGGTTCACTTGTTGCAGAAATTTTTGCATTTCTAGTTTTTAAGGAATGAGGCAGGGAGGGAAGGTGCAGGAAGGAAAACAATGTAGCTGTGGAGGAACTGCATTCTGTGCTGCCTTCTGGTAGTAATTCCTGCCTCACACGGAACAAATACCTGAGACCAAGCTGTTCACAGGCAACACCATGGTATTCTCTGTTTTTCATATGGTTCACACAAAATGTAAACACAAAACACAGCTGCTACAGATCAATGGAAACCATACTTTCAAAACATGAGGCACACATTTTATTTTACAGAAAAATAATTGTTCTGTGCTTCAAATAGCTCAAAATCTCAGATATTTGCTCTACTTTGAAAGAGATGAACCTTGAGGAAAGGAGCAAAACAAACTGTTTTTTGAGTAACTCCTGACCAGAGGAGTTGAGCTCCCTTGCATGAAGAGAAGGTTTTATTCAACCACACCTGAGTATTTTAGTGCCAGCATGATCCAAGCATGCGTAATGTAGTACAGGAGCAGGATATTATATACCAGCAAAAATCCAACTTCAAAATAAAAATCCAACCTCCCATTGCTAATAGCTACCATGGCAGCTGCATGCAGTTCACTTTGGAAAGCTGTCAAGAAGTGATGTGGGAAGTCTGCCTCGTAGAGTTCTCATCTGAATTGTTAAACCAGTGCTTCCTTATTAGCTCAGATACATCTTTATTTTTAAAATGGAGGCAACATCAATTTCTTCCTGAAACACCTTTCAAGTGTCAACAAGAGCTTTCCAAAGGAAATGAGAGGGCTAAGATATGGTTTCAACTCAACGTGCAACCATCATACATTCTATTTTAAGCCTGTCTGTTGCCACTAACTACTGGATTAGTTAAGCTGTGACTGTTGTTACAAGTCAGAAATCCAGCTCCCGTGACAAAATAATACAGCTTTAGTTTCCAGTAGCAGGTAGAAAACTATTGTTTTAAAATAGTCAAGAACATCTTTTGACAATTCACCCACAACTGAGTCTTGAAAAAGACACCCCCAAAGGAAAAAAATATTTGAAGGAAAATAACGGGGGGTGTAAAGCAAGTCTCCAGAGCCTACATACCTTTACGTAAACAGACATGTAGTAAATAGGTGGCTTGGCTTTTTAAGTGTGAAAGTTCAGTACCATCTGTTAACTTCAATACTGCAGCATGTCTTCTAGAAGTCATTACTTCTATAGATTACATAAAGACCGAACCATTTGGCAGAGCCAAGAGGCTGGACACAGTGAAATTTCAGATCTATCAGAAATACGCAGGTGCCCATGAGCATTTTGTCTAAGTTTTGTTTTGACAGAGCAAATACTTTGAGAAGCAATCTAAACAGAAGTCATGTTAACACCCAAATTTCATGTTACACACAATACCGCATCCTAACAATTCTGTCATTTTTCAGTCTCCTGTTAAAAATCAAAGTAGGACTAAATGGCACAAAAAAATGACTATACTATTTCAGCTCACGCGCTGCTTTATAAAAGGAAAGCAAATGGGACAGTTTCAAAACAAACAGTTCTTGTGAAATCTTACCCTTGCATAACACTCATTCGCATACACTGTACTGTATAGCTCTGCACTGTATAACTCAATACTTGTGCACTATTACTTGTGCTCTCATACATATTCAAGAGGCACATAAACCAATACTTACTCAAAAATCAACCTAGTTCAATGAAACAGTTGTTTCTTTGAGACATTATTGCTGATTTTTCTTGGTCATCAAAACAAAACCCCATAAATTACATAGATCCTTGGCATGCAGGAATGCTTTAGCTGATGTATAAAATTGTTCTTTCTTTTGCACACACACCTTCATTTTTCCACTCCAGAAAATAATTGCAAGAGTAGCAACAGAGAAGGAGTTCCCTCTTCAGGCAACAGCTAAAGAGCTTCAGTAATGTGAACATTTCTACAATGCTCATACAATTTATCTAAACTGTGACTTGGAGGGGAAGCAAATTCAGTTTTCACTCCTATTCAGTCTTTGACTTCTATGCTAAATAAACAGATGGAGCGATGGTTATCAGCACCAGCTGTAACTGTGTTAGCAGCATGGACTCCTGTCCAGTAGGAATCAGACTCTGGCTATCAATACTTTTCAAAAAGGCTGCAAGCAGCACACAAAATGCAGTAAGTCTTTGTTATTTCCAACCAAAGCTGGTTTCAAACCAGCGAGCTACTGTCGGAATTTTCCACCCCTTTTATCTGTTCTATGAAGCACACCCTCACAACAGATGTGGTGTTTGGGAAATCCAGGAANGGGGGGGGAAGAAAAAAACAAGGTAAACTGCATACAGCAATGAAATAAGCAATACTGGGATTAACAATATCCTGACTATTCTGTTATTCAGTTCTAGCGCAATGGATATTAGATGACAACTTCTGGAAACTCACACCCCAAATTATGAAAAAAAATCCCCTACTACCACCTGCTATACAGAAAAAATAATTACCCATTCAGTACTGGGACTCAATTTCCTCACCTACAAAGCTAAATGTTTCCCTTATGAGAGTAGCGCTGGGCATCTCAGAAACGTGCAAAGCCAAGGAATGCACAAACTGGAGAAGTGCGTACACAAGAGTTTGTGGATATGTCTGTACTGCAGAATAAGCGTGATGCTGAGAATCTCAGGCCACTCCAGAGTCTGCACTTCCTCACCCTGACAGCTGCATTAAGTCCGTGGCCTTACGCTGTGATAAGTTTGAGGTTTGAAAACTCAAGGGATCTGCAAAAAATAACTACGAAAAGCGTCAAGGAATGCAAAAAAGAACTTCCAAAATCGACAAATTCTCAGCTACTGTAAATCAGCATAGGCCAACTGGAGGCAGCTACACCAGCGGAGACTTTCATTTAGAAGAATGCTGTGCTGTAGGCTGAAAAGTTCACTTAATTTGCAGCAGAGCTTAGAATGATTAAAACCCAAGTGATCTTGCACTAGTACAGGACCTGAAAGCTTTGCCTTAAAAATGAAATACTTAATAGTTATATAGCACATTTGCTACAGAGAATTACTTCACCTTAAATAGTCTGTACACATATGGTAGGGAAAAAAATATATATGGTAGACCATTAAAAAAGCTAATTAATATCGATGGCAAGCCATCTTAAAAGGAGTTTTAATAACCAGTGCATTTACCAACAACCAAACACACAAACAAATTATCAAAGCGTCCACATTGATGAGCTTTAACTGCAATATGCTTTCTGATCTTTGGGCATAAATTCTCAAACTAATTCAGAGGGTGCAATAATACATAAATATTTTCCACTAGCTTAATATGAATTTTAAAGATGGGGGTTTTGTTTGTTTGTTGGTTTTTTGTTTTTGTTGTTTTTTTCCCAGAGTGATAAGTATTCTAGATAACGTATCTGCAAGGGCTTATTCTTCTCCATATTGAAAGAAATCATAACTCTGCCTTTGGCCTTAAATCAATAGCGATGTGGACTCAATTACTCAGTAATGCACTGCTGTATACCACCTTGCTTAATTATAACAACACAGTGCGCTATTAATACCTAAATACAATCTCATTTGAATGGTGGCCTTAAAAAAAAAAAAAAGGAAGTGAAGAACTATGGGCAATATGTTTAATCTTAAAACATGGGGAGTATTTAATCAGTTCTGACACAGCTAAACTAAATAAAGCCCTTGTTCATTTGTCTGTCCTCAGATCATGAAATTAATTGTTTTAAAAACCTGGAAGATTCATAAAACTTCCAATCAGTGACAAATGTAAACAAGCAAAAAACTGACTGGGTTTTCTTTCACATAGTAGGTATCATAGGCATTACAATTGAGAAAACATTTTAAAATATGTATTAAAAATAGGAATATTTTCACAATGGAGCTACAGTTTTATAATCAGCAACAACACATCTTTTAATGAAGAGGCAGCACAAACCGGCCTATCTCCATTGACTTCAGTGGAATCAGGCTGTTCCACAACAGCTTCAGAATAAGCAGAGCTTTACACTGTGCTCCAACACACTCCACCAAAAATAAAGAAAATTGTAAAGGAACACTCCCCATGCTTTTCTCTCCAAGAGTGAGATGTAGTGTTACACGAGACGTTTTAAAGATATGCAGATTAAGAACATTCTGGTACACAGTAAAAAAAAAAAAAATTAATAAAATAACCAACGTTTGTAAATCCAACAGTCTAGACAGACAGGCCATCATCTTGATGCCTAAAACATCAAAAATCATAGGATCTACTTCTCACTCCGTATGTTCTTCCCTCCTCCAGTTTCAGCCTAATCCTTAATTTAACTCATTCAAACATCCCTGCCAGAGAAAGTCAAAACAATAATGTTAAATTTAAGAAAATGCAGAAGGTGTTAAGCATATCAATACACTGCCAGTCTAGTCTACATGGCAGGGCATTAGGAGCAAAGCTGAATACCAACCACATCCCCCAGACAATGTTCAATTACAAATAACAACTTTCCTCCCTTAGTTATTTTATTCATCTGCAACAGTACATTTTGTTTTTCTTATAAAAGGTCTTACGGTTTCACTTTACATGTATGCCAGAGTCTGACATTTAAAAGAAAAGACACACACAAAATCCACGTCAGCCGACTGTTGATCTGTCACAACTGCCAGCATCAAGTACACAGCATTTAATTTCATGGTGAAAAGACATCACAGGTTTTTCCCCCCCATACACTCTCTTCGTTTATACATCTATGCTTCCCAGTATGGCTAAATTGGCCTTTCGTGACTAACAGAAATATAAAGCAGGTATTAACTCACCTTACGCCCATCACTTGCATGGCAGTTCACATTTAAAGGAGTCAATAAAGCCATCAGTTTTTCTTCATTACCACTCCTGTAAATGGAGAGGAGAGGATTACGGAAAGGGGGAAAAAAGACAGCTCTCTGCAAAACATTTGCTAAGGAGCTGGATATCAAAGTATAGTATATTGAAATATGTACTCTGCCAGGGAGAATGTCAGAAGCTAAAGGATCTTCAAAACCAAGGGTAAATACAGAAAAAAATATTAAATTTGCAGTTGTGTATTACAAAAGATCATGCAAAAACACCTCCTAATTTCTCTCCTTAACATCATCCTATATTTCCTTTATGTAATTTTACAGATACTCTGAAAGCCATTTGCTGAATTAAATGTTCTAAATTAAATATATTTTCATAGCATATAGCCCATAACATTTGAAACAACTGCATACCAATAGCCAGAAATTTTTTTAGAAGGGTTAACAGCCTATATAAAACAGTCTTGTGCTGTCAGGAGGAAGGATGAAAACATCTTTGGAATATATGACTGAACTTTACACCTTTTGTATAGGTTTCTGTTCTGATAAAGCCTATTTTCAAAATATATCCTAAGGTAGCAGTAAAAACCAAAAGAAAAGAAAAATTTCAATATTTAATTTGCTCATAAAAAGAACAGTCACAAAACGATAAAGAGGATTTAAGCAGCTTAAAGCAAAAACTCAATATTAACCTTATAACCACCGTAGTGGGGGATTTCAATTACATAAACAGGCTTTTCCATTTGTACCAGACTGTAAAGTCCGAAGAGATTTATGCTAATGAAGTGGTTCGTTTGCATCATTTCACGGAAGGGCAATGACAAAACATTACTGTTTTAAAAATCCCTTTTCCTCTCCTGCTTCCACCCCCAAAATATGCTTTATATTCTAAGCAGCACTCACCTAGCAGCTTCCAGGAGTTCGTCCTTCTTGTATTCACCTAAATGATTGCAAAATATCATGCTGTTAGCATTTGGCAGAAGACAGATTAAGAAATGCAGTAGGAAGCAAATACAGAATTAAAACAGAGAAGAGGAGAAAAAAGCCCACACCCCGCTGGGTGATGGAGCTGTGACGTTAGCCAGCTTGTGGAGGCAGCATCACCAGTACCTTGGAGACGGGCAGCAAATTGACGCATCTTCTTGTCCAATCCTCAGATGGAAAGGCTTTCTTCGGACGACCAATGACTGCGAAATCTTGTGTCCAGAAACACAGTCCCGCTGATAACAGCATGTCAGCTGAAGACAATGTCCCCACCCCCTGCCCTATTCAGTATGTCACATTATACTTGGGAAGCATAATAAATTCTGAGACAAAAGCGAGGCAGTGCGGCTTTCTAAAAGGTACAAATTACCGATCTCCAAAGCTCTCACCTGCCTATTTGAATGGTAATATTAGACTTCACCAAGTTCTTCAGAAGAGCAGCGATTATTTAAAGAATTCCAAATATTATATCATCAGCCACTTCCCAAGAAAATAGGCATTTGAAATAAAAAGCACAGACAAAAGAGCATGAACTCTCCAAGAGATTTTGCTAAGAGACTCTGAGGTTAGAGATAACCATGAGTAATGTTAAAGCAACATTTACATTTGAAATTCTGAGTTACAATAGATAACTCAGGAGGGTTGTTGCATCACAGGATTAAAATTGCACATGAATATCTTAAAAAGAGCACGGAACAAGATGACCTGTGGAAGTAAGACAGTATTCTACAAGTCTGAATTGCGATGATATTGTGCAATACAACTTTAAGGGAATTTCAATTCAGAAATTAGAAAAATAGCTTTTAAGCAGCTTCATAAAGTCACAGAGCAGAGGGTATCTTAAGAGCCAAAGGATGCAGGGCTCGAAAAACATACTGTATACCACCTGCCAGAGAATTAAAGCCTCTAACCACAACACTGTAAGAAAAACAGGAAGATGAAGCTGCCCTGCAAGAAAAAAACACCTCTGTGCTGCCTCCTATGTGCATTTGTAATGAGCCTCCAGTGAAACTCTCATTACAGGTGAGGAAAGCTGTCAGGCCATGGGAAATGCTAGATCAGACTGCAGGTAAACTGGAACCCTTTCTCTGGAAACAATATCCCTCAACAAAGAATTTCTCTAGGCTGCAGGAGGAGGGTTAGAGTCCTCTTCCATCAGAAACAGCTTGGTACTCCCCCCATCACAGCTCCTCTGGTTATCAGCAGAGGGGAACAAGAACCACGACAAAACCAGCCCTCTCCAGGGCCTTACGGAGCCCTGTTTAGTTCAGCATCCTGCCTTCACCCAGGGGTGAGGAGGAAGAGGGTGAGGAGGAAGAGGGTGAGGACACACAGCCATGCACCTCCCATCCCCCTGGCTGCAGCTGAGGGATTCACAGACAAAGGCAGTATCTGCATCTCGTAATACTGGTGAACTTTCCGTGCACAGGCGTGCTTAATTGCTTTCTGCAACATATTCAGCTTTGGGAATTCACAACAACCTGCAGCAAGGAGTTCCACTGCGCGACTGCCTCTCGCATGACAGGTCTCTCAGCTGAGCAGTTCTGTGCTGCTGAACCCCAGCACTGGAGCAGATGAGTTCAATGGAAAGGCCAGAAACTGAAATTGGCATTTCAAATATAGGCCGCAAAGGTTAACTTCGCTTTTGGAAGAATTTGTATGTCTGTCCGTCTCAACAAAAGCTTGACAAGTAAAATGACACAAAAATATGATTGCCTTTGTCTTGCCACCACTCTCCAACTTCATCAGAGGGGGTTCCTGCCCACCACAGGCAATTGCCTTTTCAAGCCATGGTGCCTGTTCCTCCTTTTTTTTTTTTTTTTTTAAATGAAAATAAAATACCAGGCGCAGTTGTGAGTGTTTCAAATCAATGGTGAGTGAAAAGCTCTGGACAGCATGTGAGGAGGAAAAAAAAAGACACTTTATTATTACTGCATTACTTGTGCAACAATCTCAAACAGCTGGATTTCCTGCAGCAGAGTTATTGGCCTGTATTATATCAACACTTTAGGGACCTAATCAGATTAAAAGACCTGTTTGCACATTCTGGTTTGGCAGTGCATCTAGCAGTCCTAACTAGGCTTTTGAATACTATTAGGTTAGACAAGTGTAATAACATTTTTCCTTCATGCTCAGTAAGTTGGTACTTTAACACACAAAAGCCCTTTCCTCAAATACCTTGATTAGGAAAAGCAGAACTGGAAGGCTGTGGCTCTTGATTTAGAAATGTCCCACTGTATGCTTAAGTAAATCAGTTACTTTTACTAAGCGGTACTTTTTAAAAAAAGGTATTTACAGATACCATTGAAATTCATACAAGCAATTCTTGAAATTCATCACAGCTCTCCCACACTGTGATACAGATTAGGAAAATATTATCTTGTAATTAGCTAACTTTATTACTCTCAAAAAGCAGTCGTGTTTTGCAAAGCAGCACCTAAAATTACACAGGTGCTTACAGCGCACCATCAGGTTTGCTAAAAAAGGCCAAGTGTGCTCCACAGGGCTCTGGTCTCCTGGCTAGGAACGGGACGATGGGGAAGCCCTTGGCCACCCGAGCCAAGAGCTGGTGGGATGCCGCTGAGCAGAGCGAGGGCTGGCTGATGGCATGTGGGACAAGTGGGTGGCACTGCCCGCAGGACCGGCTGCTGCTGGCGCAGGCTGCATTCCCACCAGAGGGCTCTGCCAACACAGCTAAAGCCGCTTGGCTACGAAGCATATCAAAGGCCATCCTGCAGCATTTGGCCACAGCTACCTAATAAAATATTCATTTGCAAAGCATTTGAAAACAAACCATGCATGCTTGTGGCAGAGATGAATTTCAAGTTCTGAGCTGAAGTACAGGAATACAGACCATCAACCTCATGTAATACTTCTGCTCAAAGAATGTCTGTTTGAAAGAACTGTTTGACTTGAACCAAACTAATAACATCACTTAGAGAGCTCCTTTGGGCAGGTTAGGATTTATAGTTTTGCAAAAGGGCACCTGCAGAACAAAGCGCAGGTAACAGCCTGAATTACTCTTCCAAATCTCTTAGCAGTTGTTAGCTTTGAGAGGAAAGCATCCTTCCAATCAGTGTCAATACAGAGGATTTTTGGCAGCAATATTTTGGATAGCACAAAGCTTGTCTGCCAGAGGAGTGAAAATTAATGTCATTAAACCATGCCACAGAAGACCAAAACTGAAATACAAGGCTGTA
This sequence comes from Anarhynchus alexandrinus, assembly GCA_008711295.1. Lineage (NCBI taxonomy): Eukaryota > Metazoa > Chordata > Aves > Charadriiformes > Charadriidae > Anarhynchus > Anarhynchus alexandrinus. Next base: position 3,872,968 of record VUYV01000031.1, on the reverse strand, counting down.
AACAATTTTCATCTATTTGCTATCCACCCCTTTCACCATATCTCAGTTCAACCTGTCCTTTCTGTGTTTGGTGACAAGCCCAAACAATACATGGCCACACCACCAGACACATGTGGCCACACTAGGTAGGTGAGAACTTGCCAGGCATGCCTCCCTTCTCCGCACAAGAGAACCCAGAGCAACAGCCCAGAAAGGCTGCCACTTTTTGACCTGGAAGGCCACGAGGAGAGCGTGGACTTGCTCACCTCTGCATACTGGGTAGCCCAGAGACAGTCGTCCTGGGAATTTCTGAAGGCAAGGATAGAAAGGGTGTGAATTGGGGAGCAGAGAGCTCTATACCAAAGCACTGTCCCTGTTCCTCAGTGTCTGGTGTTCACTGCATCAGATCAAGTTCTTCACTTACAGCTTGCTCAGCATCCTTTAAACCATCAAGTTCTCTACTTGTTCTCAGCTCCAGATCACACAACTGCTGCTCCATTTATGCTGGAACTAGGAGGTTACCACTGGTAACCCCAAATAATCAATGTTTCAAAACACAGCTACCACCAGGCAGCTAACTAGCCCTATCTCTGTCCCCTCCCAGGAGAAAACCAGTTATCTCCAAGACCTCTGATCGGCTGCTGCGAACTACAGTGACCACAGCTCCACATGCTATGCAGCCGCTGCTGTACCCAGCCCTAGCTGCATTTCGCAGGAGCTAATTAGCAGCATATGCTTATTAACTATCAGACATCAGTGGCTGCTTGCACCCGGCGGTTAAGCAGATCAGTAGCTGAAAGCTCAATTGAGATCTCAGTGGAAGACAGGAGACCTTGCCTTGCACCGAGACATCATGCTGATCAGCAGCCACTTTGAATCTAACCGCAGCAGATGAAAGTAATCGAAAGAGTGGAGCTGGAGACACACACAGACATGCAGGAACATTGTATTTGGGAGAAAGAAAGACAGGCATGCACCAACAGTGACAGCCTGAAATCTTTATGGGCTCCTAATGTATTTCTTTCATTTGTGCTTTCCAGCTTAACGATAAAAGCTGCAGCCAGAAAAGCACAACCAGCCTCCTGCAGCCAGACTCCATGAGCCCTCCTTTACCATCAACTTGTTCCTCCTGCTTCCCATCTTCAGGGTGCCAGCTTCCTATTTTTGTAGTCACTGGTGCCACATGATTATGTGGTGTCACACTGAAAATCTAGGTGCAGCATAAATCAATTCCATTATTAAAGAGTTACAAGGAATAATCAGTCAATCCACTTCTAGCTTTAATTCACTAGCAACCTTTAAATTTTAAGCCAATTAGGTGAGCCTGTGAAACACAACCATCATATACGCATGTGTTTGAGACAAAAGAAAAAATCCCAAATTTTGCAAAAAACTAATATAATGAATCAGTCCGACAGTGTGTTCTACAGCCAAATAACCCTATTTCACTCTCTCCAAAAAGTGTTAACATTTCATCTGACTACTGCAAGCTGAAAACCCTATCTGAAGGCACGGCATAAACCAACAGTGCTTCTTCAATGCATCTACACTATGAAACAAGGTGAATTGCTCTCCTCTCTCTCTCCCCCTACGTGTCAGCTAATACAGCCAGATCAAAACATCAACCTGGACAACGCAGTTTTTGCATTACCATACTAACATGTCAGTTTTCCACAGTGAGGAAGGTTCCCAAAAATTAATGTCACACAGATTATATCAAGCCATCGTTATCCAACATAACAGCTGAAAATAACGGGGCAAAGATGGATGAAAATATTTTCAACCAATCTGAAAAAATAAAGAGGATGAACAAGTTGCACATCATATGGAATCACAGTTACAAATTTACATCTCCAGAGTACTGATAAACAGTGAAAAATTTTACGCTAGCCAATGGTACCCTGCTTCGGAGATACAGGAGAAAAGGTCGTGGGCTTGACAAATGTGCAGCCATGGCCACAGGCTGGGGAGAGAAGATACACAAATATTAACATAATCACAGAATGGTTGAGGTTGAAGTGACCTCTGGAGGTCCTCTCATCCAACCCTTCTACTCAAGCAGGGCCACCTAGAGCAGCCTGCTCAGGACTGTGTCCAGATGGTTCTAAGGATGGAGACTCCACAACCTCCCTGGGCAACCTGTGTCAGTGGCTCGGTCCCACTGAGCTCGACTCATTAACCTTCCAAGTGGTGATCTCTTCAGGTTCTACATCTCTGCAGTTCTACATTTGACTTCGACCATGTGCAGACTATGGCTTGTTATTGGCTGCCTACCCTGAAAATCTGAATCACCACTTTTGAAAATACATGTCCCACGTTAAGACTGACAAGGTATTTGTGAACAGCCCAGCAGATTTTTTTCAAGTATTCACAATTATCCAGCAACACAGTGGACATGGGCTCTCCGGCACAGCAGTAGAGACAGCGAGTATCAGAATCTCTCCGTTTTCCTCATTGAAGTGCTTCTGGTGCCTTTCCAACCAGGTACTCTGCTAGCACAGGAGTGCACGGTGCTGCTGGGAAAACAGCATCAGAGTCCTGATGCATCTGGGGGGCTGAGAACTTGTTTTTCCATCAGATTTGTTACTTTATCCAGCTCAGCCTGTGGCCACCCAAATGGGTCCCTGAGAATGAAGGGCCTGGGCAAGATGGTGCAGAGAGGAGAGAGGGGGAACGGAGACTGCATTTGAGTTAGCATTGCTACAAAGAAAGCAATCTATGGACTAGAATCCAAACAGAGTTTAGCAAAGAAATAAACATGATAGAAATAAATTAAAATACACCTTTTTCACTGACCTTCCAGGACTTCACAGATCTATGAGCTAGCAATGAGCACGCATACACATATGCCATTCTTTTTAATCCACTGCAACCACTAGAATAGTATTTAAACAAATATTCAAATTATAGTCAGAGCAGGAGGCTTTTAGAGGTTTTGACAGAGTACTAGGGTGTGGGGTTTTTTTTTTGGGGGGGGGTGGTGTTTGGGGTTTTTTGTTTTGTTTTCTTTTTTTATTTTTTTTAAACCATCATTTTCCTAGCAAACTCAAATTTTATTTTCAATGTGGCTGCTTTTGGAAGGGTCCAATCACGCCATTACAACACTCATCAATTCCTTCTTCCCCGTTTAACTTTTCTTATAAGAAAAGAAACAAGTGAGACTAAAATACAGAGTTATATCAGAGCAAGGTATTCTTACTGTCCAAAAAGCACAAGATTGTGGGAAAAACCACCTGACACAGCAAAAAAAAATATCAACAATTAAAAAAAAAAGTTATCGTATAACAATTTAGGTTGGAAAGGACCTTGAAGATCATCGAGTTCCAACCCCCCTGCCATAGGCAGGGACACCTCCCACTAGACCAGGTTGCCCAAGGCCACGTCCAGCCTGGCCTTGAACACCTCTGGGGATGGGGCCTCAACAACCTCTCTCTGGGCAGCCTGTTCCAGTGCCTTACAACCCTCAAAGTAAAAAATTTCTTCCTAATGTTTAATCTAAACCTGCCCTCTTCCAGTTTAAAGCCATTCCCCCTGGTATGTTGAAATAATATCCTTTGGGAAATGGCATTTATAACTAAGTAGTACAAGAAACACGTGAGAAGGAAGAGGAACAAAAATAATAATTTCAGATTTTATTATTATACTCCCTTACTTCCCACTTGTTTAGGGTTAATTTCTTTATGCCCGTTGCACTTCTCCACTCAGATGTTTCTCACAAGTAAATGGGCTCATTTTATAAGCTGTCTAATAGGCTTGACCAGGAACACAGCAAGACCCTAATTTTAAGCTTTTGTCACAGATGAAAAACACCAAAGCAACTCTACTATATGCAAGAGTGAGAGAAAACCAACTCAGAATATAATGTCTTCAAGAACAAATTGCAGACAGGGGGGAATGTTACGGAGGAGGAAAGGTTTGGTACCTTTACTCTGCCTCTTCTGTTGAAGATGAGTCAGGAACTGTGCATGCAGATTCAAATTAGCCATATATAACAAATTTTAAAATTGAAAATGGCTCCACTAATAGTGAAGTGCTTTTAGGGACATAGAGTAAGGGGGGTGGGAATTAAAGAAATAAGCAAACATAGTTTTGTTTTGGCTACAGCTCTACCAAATTGCTGAGCTAGCAGTATCCTACGTGGAATAACTTTCAGTTAGGTGGACAGAGCTCGAATCCAGAGCATTTCTGATTCAGTCTTCCAGAAACAGAAAGCTGGCTCTGTTCTAAGGCCTGGCAGGAAGCACCATATTGGGAAATCTGCAGCTTTATATAGCGCAGATTGGCAAAACCTCTGCTAGGGTCTTAAGTGATGGAAGAGGTTCTTGTCTATTAAGCCATCAATTCAAAGCACATATTACATAAGCGTATATAAGATACAGCAGTTATTAAATGTCATCTAAAAATGTCTATCTAAGTATGAATTGCATGTACATTATAGGGTTTCGTCACCAAGAAGGATTAGGTGGTATATCAAAATGGGTCTCCAGTGCACATGCAACTACAGCACCATTAAATTTACGTTTGGCACATAACGTAGTTCTGTTTCTCAGAGGAACTCTTTTCAGTGGTACTGACCTATTTGTTAAAAAATGCTATCAGATTTCCTTCACCATACAGTCGCAGGAAGATTAAAAAGTCCCTTTGTCAGAGGGTTTCAAATTTCTGAACTCTTAAATCATAGGATACAAAGATGAAGTTAAGTCGATCACAGCAAACAAAGGAATCTTCCTGAATGTGCAGGGAAAAGACAACACATCACACTGCAAAACCATAATAATAAATAAAAAAAAAACCCAAACCAACAACCCAACAAAGCAACAAAAACCACCCTAAAACCACCCATCATGTGGTAATCCATATAATCATCTCACCTTCAACAACGCCATCATACCCTACAATATAGTTTCTTCTGAAGTAATATATCTGACAAGCCTTCTAAAACTCATTCTCTTTAATGCACCTGTACAAGTAGTTTCAATTTCTTCATATTAGTGCACGCTACTCACATAAACACCATGCACACATCCGTTTTTTCTTCGTAGTGTGAAAAACGTATTCTTTTTAATACAACTGTGCTACTTCAGAATGCTGTACTTCTCTTGAAGACACACCATCACTCTCATCTGTCAAGTTTTCAGACTGAGATTGGAAGAGGAAAAAGAACTGCAGAATTTCAAGAGACTGGGAAGAAAATCCAAACCTTCTGCAATTCAAAACACACTGGTGAGCGGGAAAAACTGAAGGGGTTGAGGCTCATCTTTTTACCAAAGTTCAATACTCATGAGATCTCTTGTGAAATACACACGGAAAATGAAATTAGATTGTTTTTTCCAGAGCTGTTGAGCCTTCCCCATTGCCCACACCTTCACGCCTAATACAAAGGCAACATTCTCATGGCTCTCCCTCTTTCCTTCATTTCTTGCATTAATTCCAGCTATCAGCAAAAACAAAAGTCCACTGTAATTCCCACTGCTTAGGCCATGGTCCATATTAATAACTAATAAACAGCGGTATGCCATTTTTCCAGCAACTACTACTTTCTCATTTCTGTAATATGTTTGCACATGTATTTTTTCTCCGGGATTTCTAGGAAAACTTTCCAAAAGACAAAGGACTAAGAAACTCTCGTTGTCAAAGACTTGAATACAGCAGAGGTGGACAGATAGCCAAGTAGTATATCCAGAATTGAGCAGGAGAAATAAGCTGCCTTTATATTAGTGCAGTTTTCAAAAGCCATCTCCCTCCCCTGTCCTTCCAAACAATCTCCTCAAACAAGGAAATTATTTGATCCCCCAGAATATTCTCTAAAGAGAAACTACAGAAACACCTGCTTATAATTGACACAAAGCATGGAATAAAACTAGCAAGAAAAAAAAATATAACCCTCAGGAAAGCCATACTGTACAAAAGCAAGCTCCAAAACTATGCTCCATCATCTAATCTTTTTCCGAAAAGAACTCTGGAGTGAACATGAGCAAACTAAATTTTGCAATCTCTCCGATTTTCCCCATTGTAGATACAACATGCTAGCAAGCTGGGAACACTGTGTCTGAAAATCTATAGCTGGATTCAAAACTGAAGCATTTATTTTAACAAAAAAAAAATAAAAATCTATACTCTTAGATACAGCAAACATGACAGATTTTGTACTAACAATTCGTACAGATTTAAAGAAGTGGGGTTTTTTGACATTAGCTAGGAAATGAATGAGAGACCTAAACTGTACATATGTGCCAAAGTGTTTTTTTTTACCAACCAGAAGTTTTTTACTGAACAGTATAATCCTTCCTCTGTACATCTGAAGCTGCCTCATGTATCTAAACCTACTCTACAAGCTTGAGAAAACAGAGGCTGCCACCTTGTAAAAATGCACGTGTGATGCCACACTTGCCCTGCAGCACATACGCTGGAAGGAACTCAAATCCAGTTAAATCACTTCTCTACCTCCCAAACAAAAAACATGAAACATTTCCTAGGCCTGCTGGGCCACAGACTAGCAAGCAGAAGGAAGGAACTCCTTTGTAACTGGAGGAAATACAGGGCAAACCTGTCAAACACACTATTTTAGAAGTTAAAGAAAACGATGCCACAACATTATCTTTATTACCAAGAGCAGAGATATCACTAAAGGGATAAAAAGAGTCACTTATTCTTATACAACACTTAAGCAAAGTACAGCAAGAAAATCCTTATCAAAGGAATGTCAAAACAGAGGTAACAGATTTTGTTATAATGAACAATTTTGTCATGCCAAACAGGAAACTAATCTGTCAACAGTTTAGTTTAAGTACTTTGAAAACTATGCATTTCCCCACAACAAAAAGATGGTAAGAAAATAACCCAACCATTTTCTCACTTATATTAAAGCCATATAACTCTAATTTTGCCTCACTGCTGCGGGCAAATTTTCCCTCCCCGTGAGTTTTTATTTGCCAGTTAAAAGTCAAAAGACAGATGGAAAACAAGGAAAAGCCTTGTACAATTTGGGGGAGAGGGGAGACAGCAGCATGACTGGAAAAGGATACATGGATTGATTCAGAAGACTTGTGATAGTACCCCAGAGGAAATAGCAGCTGTGTTTGACTTGGATACATCCTTGCCCTCCCCTATCCCTTCCATCGTATTTTAAGCTATAGGGAATATATACTTAAAAACGACAGTTCCTTTTGTTTTGTCTAATTTTTCAAAACTGTCTTTAATGCCTTTTCTGACCACACATTTACACTAACAGTTATCAGTCACAGTAGCTCAGATCAAGGTTTGCCTGATCTGAGCTGTGGTGTGGTCTCTGGGTACTCACCCGGGCAAAGAGCTGCTTTGTGCCCTACATGTGAGTAGGGGTGTTTCGTAAGAGGAAGGAAGGAAAGTTTGGATTTATGGAAAAATGGTCAGAATCTGAATCTGCAAACTCTTGTCCTCACTAAAAAAATACCTATTAAAGCACGAGCTGGGGGAAAAAGAAGTTGTTATTTACATTCAGGCACTTTTTGCTACTCCTGTTGGAATAACATATCACAAGATGGAAATACAGCAATAATAATACTGAATGCCAAAATGCAGGAAGTCTAGCTGTGAAGGGTTACGTTATTTACCAACAATGAAAGAATAACGAAATATTACATGCAACTTAAGTCTTGTAAACATTTTCAGTCCCTTATATTAACCTCATTGTTTTAAATGCTTTGCTAGTTAAATACCTCATGGGTAACAGGATTACACATATGATTTCTTAAAAAAAAAAAAAACAACCCAACAACAAACAACCCTCGCTGCCCTAAATGACAATATGGTTCACTACAAAGAGTGGAAACAGAATAGCACCACAGGAAAAAAGAAGGCTGATAGAAGGAAAGAGATACTAACTCATTAATTAAAGACAAGAGCTGTAGTTCACCAGCCTGCTGTCATTACGTTTCACCTCCAAATGAGAGCATTCATTCTTCAATTTTTCATTTATGCACAAGAAGTTTCACCTAATGGAATACAGGGCTGCCTGTTCAAGAGATACCCTACATAAGATGACTCTATGGAAACCAGTCACCAGTTATGTCCAGCTTGACACTGTTGATACACCATGTGCGCTTTATTTCTATTGCACTGGAAAACTAAGTACCAGGACTTCACTGTCACAGGTATATCCATGAATAAAGCACTTTTTCCAAACCAAATGTTCCCTCTTCATTGTGGGCCAGAAAGGAAATACATAAACTGCATGTACCCTCAGCATGACAGCTCTGCAGGTTTCTGTGCAAACCTGCAGTGAAAGGTAGTTTAATTACGTTCTGCATGAAGTAGGAAAAAATCCTGCTTTCCATTCTCAGTTACAGTAATTTTCACTAGATTTAAAGACTCTGCTTGCCTCAAATAATTCAAAAATATAATTGGCCAAAAAGTATTCCTACATTCCTCATTCATCACAACCATTAATGACATTAAATATCCCCACAAAAATACATTTAAATGATCCTCTTACTAGGTAATAGGATTACCAGCAGCTCCAAAACCAGCCTATTTTGCCAATGGCTTTATTTCAAAATTATTCTGAGGTACCCTTCATTTTTAACTTCCAAATGAGTGGTATTTTAAAAATCTATTTGACATAAAATGAAAGAGGACCATGCAAGAGTTAATGCAGGTTTTCTCTGCTGTGTCCTAGGTGTATTAGTTCAGCATGAGCTAACTCAGTACTACCACTCCTTCCAGAGAGCACATACCATCACGGAGAAATAATACTGTACCTTCCCCTCCATCAGCTTAGGATTCCTGCTTACCCGTTTCTGTTAGAGCCCAGTTACTGATGCAGGAGATGGCGAGATCTACCACTGAGAGATCTTGCTTCCTGACGCTGACTCTCCTTTTTGCCACCCTCTGAGCATGCCTCAGCAGAGCACAGCAAAGACAGGTTATAAGAGAAGTGGGTCTGTCTTCAGAGAGCCGGGCAATGAAGACTGTGGGGAGGAAGCATGAACTCCCAGAGAAAGGACAGCTCCCACTGGATCACATTGTGCCATTAAACCAGTTATACCATATATGTCCAGTGCAACATCCTTTACTACAATCAAAACGGGTTTGGATTTGGATGAAGGACACAAGGCTGAGAAGGAACAGGCAAGGACATATTCAAAGGGAGGGAGTTCTAAAAGTTTCAGGTGTCCCTTTTTCCGTTCAACAGTCACACCAGCAGTCTTGACCCCCGGCTGTGGGCTATCTAGGAGTCGTTGAACAGTTTAAGACATCAGTCTACATCTGGTGCTTGTCAAGACAGTTTTTATATTTACCATTTTTGGCCCAAATAGAAGGCTATGCTTAGATATGGAAGCCCTTGTTGTTCTTGAACATACAGATGGTGCTTCACAAGAAAGTTTCCCCCTAAGAATCAGTGGTGTCCTCTTGGCTACTTGAACCATGCTTGGAAGTATGGTGCTTTCAGGAAGGGATTTCTGGCCAGCAGCTATGAGGCAGGGTCTCAGCAAACAGTCACACTTCTCCTTTTCTTCCCTTCTCACTTTTCTCACCTTCTCCAAGACGCTGCACCTAACCTTAGCAAAGAGAGAATATCCTACAAAGGAAGGTACAGCCACATATAGTAAGAGCCACAATGCACGTAAGTCATAAATTATTTTCACTCTAACTTGCTAGCTCTCCAGGAGGAAAACACTCATCTACCATCTTGCAGTAGTACAGACAGACAAAAGTAGGCAGATTCTTGAGATGGAGCTACAGTTTTCCTGCCAGTGATCAGGAACAGGTTTCCCCATATAGCTCAACATGAATTCAAGAGATAAAAAGATTCATGAAAGGCAAGATTTACTGGGTAACTAGACCAACAATTTCTAGAACACTGGTGAGAGTTCTCATCTAGCTCCCTGAGGATACTGCACCATTTGAAAAGAAATCACTTAAAATAACTGTCTTTTAGATTTGCAGGGAAGACCAGCATGAGTTTCAATGCAAACACAGAAATGTTATTCTCACCATTTTTAAACAAGTATCAGATTTAATATATGAATATGCTGCTGATTTTTTTTTAATTACTTACTTTGCTCTTTCCATCCCTCTAGTTTTATCATTAAGGTTTGTTTTTTTTTTAACATATAAGAAAAAAAAAGATTGCCTTTCATCTACTGGAAAGTGGAAAAGTTGTTCTCAAAAGATTTTTTTTTTTTTATGATTGCTAAAAATTAAGTAGAATCTGCACACCTCCCTGCAAAGGAAAGGTTATTTTCTTGTGTTCTGTCGCAGAAAATGAATCTTTTGCTTCTATGGCAATGGATGACAAAAGACTAACCACCAGAGCCACACATGAAATAATATATCACTGAGGAAGTAACGTCTCTTCACTCAGGTCTGCTTTGCCCCATATTTTTTAGAATGCATAACAAGAACAAAAAACTAAAGTTTCTCTATCACTGCAAAATGGACACCCAGGTTCTTGGTTGGTTCTGCTAACTGGCAGCAGTCTCTCAGCACAGATTATCTGTTCAATTTCAGCACAGAATTGCCTTTAACAGGTGAGATAGGACAAGGGAGAATGGCTTTAAACTGGAAGAGGGCAGATTTAGAGTAGATATTACCACTCTGAGGGTGGTAAGACACTGGAACAGGTTGCCCAGGGAAGTTGTGGAAGCTCCATCCCTGGAGGTGTTTAAGATGAGGCTGGATGGGGCTTTGAGCAACCTGGTCTAGTGGGAGGTGTCCCTGCCCATGGCAGGGGGGTTGGAACTAGATGATCTTCAAGGTCCCTTCCAACCCAAACCATTCTATGATTCTATGAGCTTCACCCTGCAGGCAACGAATAGCTGAAATTTTGGCTCACTGCATTCATTCCTGCTCTTGACTGGGCTGTTTAACAATGGATGTAAGTCAAGATGCCAAGGCAGCCTACACCCTGCTTCACTCCTGGGACAGAGTACTAGAGACCTGACCATTCCAGTGAAGTCAGCAGGAATTCAGGGAGGAACACACCGACCTGCTTACGATTTGCCCATGTCACTGACTGCAAAAAAAAGTAGTATTTAGCTACAGGAGAAGTGGTGATTAATCCTCTAAACAGAGTATATTACAGTAGTAATTATTATTATTACTACTGCTACTACTACAATAAAGTAGCAAAAGTAATATGACCACCAAAAATGGCTTTTATAAAATTATTAGTGAAGGCTGGAATTTATTTAAAAAAATAATAGATTCAAATATAGTCAGTTCTCAGCTATTCATAGGGCAGGTTCTGAAGGCTCTGCCTTCCTTCTCCACTGCTGGTAGGAACAGAGCTCCTGAAGCAAAGTTCATAGTTTGCTGAGTCCAGCTCTCTTCACAAATCTATTCAAAAGCTTTTCAGAAATGAATAGCCCAATTTCCCTGGATTTGATGCCATCCCATGTTTTATGGGTTTTTTTTGTTTGTTTTTGTTTTTGTTACTTCCGCCCCCTCCCACACTACCTTCCCACAAGACTGCATATGGAAACTTGGGGGGTTCTGCACAGAATCAGTCATTTGTCATGGGAAGCAGCTGCTTTAGGGCTGACAGTGGTCAACGTGAGGATCTAAGAGGTATTCAGAAGTACTGATATGCACCATAGTTTTTTTTCTGCTGTCTTCACAACAGTCATACTGACAAGCTCCTCTACCTGCAGTCATATTAAGCTTATGCCCTAGAAGAGCTGACAGCCTCGTCAGCCACTTATGTGTCTGACGTAAGCCAAGACAGATGACATAAGCATAGCAAGAGGGGATGATTTTGTTGAAAATAGCAGTAAGATGAAAGTTGCTACTAATGCTGCAACTCTGCGAGTCTGCTGCTTGTCTAAGGATAAAACTACTTCCCTGCACAAATCAAAAGAAAAAAATGATTTCTGAATCTATGCCAAAATATTCTTACCATTACATAAAACGGAGTTCAAACAGACAAGAACAACATTGTATTCTTAAAAGGCAAGCAAAAACAAACTTGCAGAGCACAGAAGGAGGTAGACCATGATGCTCTATGGCCAATAAATAACCAAATGAAGTGCTGAAAATGCTACTGAAACAGCAGAAAATACAGAAGGTTTCATTTCAAAACACAAGGAAATGCCCTTGAAAGAGTAAATTGCTCACTGTTTAGATGACCACAGGAAATACAGGGCTATAGAAAGGAAACATGCCATTCAAAAATCTGCAGATTTATAATCTGCGGAATAGGCAACTATTTAAAAATACATTCTGATGACAACATTTCAAAATACATGCTTGAAAATGCTATAGCATCAGTTTTATCTCAATGAAGTGCAGTACTGAACTGTATACAGCTTCTATTCAAAGAATAGATACCTGACAAAAAAGAATGGTATCTATGAATAAGTCTTCTGAAGATATCTTTCGAGTACTTTTTTTGGTTTGTAAATTATTTTAAATGTTTGTTACATATTGAGACCCTTACCAGTCCTCTTCCCTACTTCGTCCCCAAAGCCTCAAATCATTGCTTATACTCTTTGCAGAGTAAAATTCCATGCTTGTCTTTCCCCAACACCTGAAAAATAATGTTGTTCTCTCTGGAATATAACACTTTGCTCTTCTGCCAACAAGGACACCATCAACCGCCAGTCAGTTTTTCAGCTTCCCTTGGCTCATTCACCAACTTTGGACTGGTACTTCACCATCTTAATTTCACTCTTGAAAGATGCTTCATCTGTGAAGTACTACAGACATTTCATTGCTACAGACAACTAGCTGCAATTTATGGATAGAAAAGACAAGCTCCATGAAGAAATAATGTCTTTTTAATGTTTTACTCATTCTTGCCTTGAATGCTAGCTGAAGACAGAATATCCTTCTTCTCCACTTGGCAGCACTGGTTTTCTTCACACCAGCTTTGCCTCAGTTTTTAAACAGGATGGCAATATAGAACATGGAGACAAAAGAAAAATAGCAGTAAGTGTAACAGCATAACATCACAAAAGGAAAACAGAGTTGAATGTTCTCCTATCTATGTACCATCCAAGAACACTGAAGGAACAAGCACATCATTTTTATTGAAGTCCTGGTAAGAAAACGTCATAAATTTATCAAGATGGGTGGCATTGCTAGTTCAGTGCCTCCTTTTAAGAGGACATTGATTCACGCAACTTCAGATCCACATTCTTGACCTCAACAGCAAGTACAGGTCAAAACCAATTCTCAAGGAAAGATGACAGACACAGTATGTGACAGCATCAGAAAGGTAAATTACTCCAAACAAATCTTTCATGCAATTACTATTGGTTAAAAGGAAAACACAGGATACCATATCCATGCAGATAAATGGGGAATTATTAGTTCAGATGGGGATTAGTACAGGTATCGTAGGAATGTTAAAGAACCTGAAAGGAAGACAAATCAGGTTATCCTTGAAAGGCAAGTGGGCTGAAAGTAGAGGGGCAGCCTACTCTGTTGCTTGAATTATTTATTCCTAATACCTTCAATTCATCCAGTGGTCTGGCAGGTTGATCACTACATTAGCCACAGCAGTATCAAGGCTGCCATTAGACTGAATTACAGACTGAATTACAACAGCAAGGTTAAAAAAAATATCATTATGAACCCAACCAAACCCCATGAAACCGTGATATGACGAAGTAGAGACAAATAATCCAGTACAATCAACATCCACATTGTCTGTCCTCATGGGAGGAACTGAACCAGGCCAGACAGGTATGGGGATTCTGTTCCAGGGGTCACTAGTGTAACATTAATTTTTCTTCCAACAATGCAGCCTGACAGAAAGCATTTCACAGATCACAATTCTCTACCAGTCCTCACATCTTTTGCATGTTTATACTGAAGAGCCACCTTCACCTTCTTTTCCTTTACTGGACTTTTACCATTAACTGCTCAACTCACTGTGATATGGCATTAACTCTGTGGCTATTAGTTGTACACACTTTAAAAGAAACCAAACAAACACCATTCATAATAGACTTTTAAAAATTTTGCTGAAAATTCAAGCCTAGATCACAAGGTGAAGCATTTTGTATGCTCCGCTACTTTGACTCAAGGCCATTTATCTGTCTTTACTTCACAGCCACGTTTAAGCTTCCCTGTAAATTGGTGGAGACAGACAGAGGACTGAAGATCTCTGTACACTAAGTGTCATTGCTGGCACTGCAACTAATAGCTATAAAATTGCCATGAATACTTTTAGGCTGGAAATTATTCAGTTCGTAGCTAGCCCAGGAATGATTTCTGAACCGGGGTCTCAGCAGATGTTTTGTCCTCAGTACTCTTAACACTTGCATGTTAGAGCATAGTCAATTTATTAATAAACTTCTATGTCATGATCGTCTTTAACAACGCAGGTCTTAGACTTGATGACACAGAAAGTTCAACGGGGTTCAGCCTCCTCTGCTTCAATTTTAAGAATTGTCCCATTTCCCTGTTTTTCAGAGATCTGATGCTCAAATGTACAAAGACTTGTTTACTCTGCTCTGGCAGCGTAAAAGAATCCTGAAGGTCAGAGTTGATGATCCTTTAGGCCACCAAAGTAATAATAAGATGACTTAAACGAATGAAAAAAAAAAATCAACTCACTCTGTACTTACACCTTTTATCGTCAGTCTTTCAAGCTTAATGCAGCTCTTTTACTTTTCTTCTGAATTTTTCAAATTTTATTTGTTTTTTCCACTACTGAGCATCTGTACATTTTAAAATGCCTATTCTGAGTCCCAAAAATAGTATGGTTAGAACACACTGAATTATGCTTAAGTTTAAGCATGCACGTGAGCAGGCCTACTGACCTTGATACTCTCATGTATAATGTACTTTGCTGAACTGCAGTTACAAAGAAGAGCTATCACGTTTCCTTACCACAAAAAAAAAAAAAGTCTTACTGTTCAGCTCAAACCTGCACTGGAATGAATTCTGGCCTGCTGCCCTGCACTGTGCTGCCATGCTCCACTGCAAACATACGCCTATTTCAATAAATGCCAGATTATCATTGCTCTCAAGGAAGACAGCACTACCTGTCCATAATATCTCTAGACTTTTTTGCATTACTCTGTCACCTTCTTCAGAATGCAGAAACCAAGTCTGCGCACTACTTCATTAATCTGCTGTTCAATTTATGTAATCTCACCTTTTCAGCAAGGCTGACTGAACAGCACAAACCCCAAGTAAGACACCTCTGTAGCCACGTAATCAATTGCTCTACCTGGTGCCATTATCACAGCCAACCTTCCTTCCTGAAATGGTTTACACATGTATTGTATAAAACAGGAGGGCAGCACAACAATAAAGTTATCAGTCTATCTAAAGCACTCAGCGCTCTCTAACAACAATAAGCAACTGTGAGTACTGAATTATGAAAAATCTAGACTCTTTCTGCATTGCATGGATTGCCAAATCTTCAAGTCAGACAAACTAGGACCAGCACTTCTTTCAACTTCCACATGATGCAGACTTGATTCTGTCACGCAGTTTTGCTCCAAACCTCTCTGACTTGTTTGCCAAGCAGGGAGAAGTATACTTCAACCCTGTGGAGACCACTGGAGGAGGAAAACAGGGAAAAAAAAAAACAAGGACTTGTTTCAGACAACTTTCTCAAGGTACATAGGTACCCAGAAACATAGAAAGAAGCCATTCTAGAAAGAAGTATGACAGGCAGGGAAAACAAACAAAACAGGACAGCAACAGAGCTGGTCCAGGACAAGAGAAAGAAGGGTTACAGACAGGAATTATCTTAATATCAAGGGAGACATTAAGTATCCTCCAGGTAAGTTAAGGTGTACAAATATTTCTTTGGTGCGTAGCAAACCTCACTATCAGCATACATACAAACATAATCAAATATTAAAAATAGAGACTTTGCATCTAAATCCATTCCAAACACTTAGACACCCTGGACTGTGCTCATAAGCCACTGGGCACTGTAAGTGCATTGTTACAGGTAAAGTTCTTCTATCTGCCTTCACCAATAGTAAGATTGTGCTCAAGGCAGTCTTTCTCTCACAAGACTGTACCTGAGAAGCAGGACTTTCAAACCATATTGATCTGACAGCTATGACACATGCAAGCATGCACTCATTTAGCAATGACAACATCACAAGGCGAACATATTCAGGATCTGGTGACATTCTTCAAAATCTTCACCCCTCTAAACAACAGCAAGATTCATAGCACCTGCCTACATACTTAGCAAACACCTGCAAAGACTGGAGGAATAAGAGCAATAGCAATACCGCAACCTGCAGCATACACCTGTGTTTATACAATACACAAATGCCAGCAAATTCATACTGATGCCATTCCTCAATTTGCGAAAAAAGCTTTGATTGCTTCAATAACATAGAATAGCATTAAAAATAGCATGGCAAGATCAAAAGAATTAGGGACAATAAATCAGGCATTAACAGAATGAAAAGGAATGTGATTGAAAAAAGCTAATCCTATAAGGAGAAAGTACCTTTGGCCACGCACAGAAACACCTCTCCTTATTTCTGCCAAAGGCAATGCCAATCCATGAAATGACTGTAAAAGTCTGGGTTAGCTCAATGACCTGGAAGAGTTTAACCAGAGGGCTGTAACAACAGGGGCTGACAAAGGTACTTCTGATATTTCTGAACTCTGGCGTACTTACATAAGCATTTTATTCTAGAGCTGGAGAGGGCTTTCAAAGTAATCTTCATCCTCCTGACTTACTGGTTTTGTGCATACACTGTAGCAGTCCTGGAGTGCACCACATGAATATTTTTCAGAAAATCCACAAAAGGATGCACTCCAGACCCTTACTTAAGGCACTCCCAACTGCTAGTAGGCGCTGAAGTCCACAGGACTGGACCAGACTAGAGTTACCCTGGACTAAAGGAAACAAAACCAAAACAACTTCAAACAAAACTATTGTGAGTTCTTGACAGGAGAGTCAGCAAAGGCTTCTAAGGCTTTGTACTTCCAAAGCAGGGAACTGAACCTGACTCTTGACAAGCCTATTTGACAATATACAAATTCAGTATACTAAAAACCTAACTTGAAAAAAAAACCAACCCAAATATAAGAGAGGAGGAAATGGAAAGAAGATGAAGGGAGAAGGAACATGAATTAGGGCAAAAGTACAGAAAATAGATTCTAGGCATGTTAATATGAGAAAAATGACCATCTCTACACAAAGGAAGAGCTGTCATTTGAAACTTTCAGGCAAAGCAGCAACAAAAGATAGAAAGAGCTCTTCAGTATTTTATATAATCTCACCCTGTAATAAAAACAGAAAGTACAGAAATAGCCACCTTATTAGGAGAGGAAGCAGAAACTAAATTGCACCAGTATATAGAGGGGAGGGATGCTATTGTCTACTCAAGGCCAGTTCTTCTGACATGCCCAAGAGGGCCAACAGCAAAGTATGCTGAGGGACTGTTTCAGAGCTGTCTCCTGGCGCTAAGAAACTTAACCTTTAGCCCAAGTTCTTCCATGGTATATGGCTCCACTCAGCACACCGTGAGTGAGAAGTCTGACAGTATTTAGCTGCCTTTCCCTGCCCATCCTGATACGGTTCAACATGCTTCCTGGAGCAACAACTGAGAAGAAAGTGATGCTTCCAGATGCTGAAATCAGCATTTGGAAATGAAATGCCTATGACAAAGGCAGGAGCCTTGACATCGCAATAGCCTTTGTCAATACCGTATTTAGAAAGCCCCATTACTTAAAAAGAGAGTTGATGCTTTCCACTCTAGTTCTTCCTCCTGCTGTATCTTAAAGTCCTACAACTTACCATTCACCGACTGGCTTCTACTCTAGACCTGATTCTTTCTACCCCAACTAAGATCTGGAGCCGTCAGCATATTAGGAGCCCCAGTTACTGGCTAGGACAGAAAAAACCCACAGAGACCTGGGTCCAAGTTGCCTGTGCAACTTCAATTCTGACATTTCTGAGCATGTTCATGTCTGACTTTATATCTTCAGATATTTCTGCAATTTTCCTGCCCCTCACCCCTATATGCACTTCCCTAAGACTTTGAGTTTGGCTTAACTAAAGCAAAGCTACAGGCAAACAGACAAATTTTTAATCACGTACTTTCCCACCAGCAGTTTACACGTGTTTTCCAGAGCAGAGGTATAAAAAGAAGTAGCAGTCTTGGATAAATGCTACTAAATCCTGTGATTGACCAAATGTCATTTGCAACATTTGATGGTTTTCCATGATACCTGGAGAAATCAAGAAATGGCAAAAATATCTCAGCTTATTTTTTTCAATAGAGAAGCTACTAGCTGAAATCAGGAAAGAAATGCAAAGCATGCAACTAAGATCCTGAGTCAACACAGAACATGAAACTCACTTTAAGTTAATTACTTATTTCATTTCAACTGAACAGCCCTCAGACAACAGCAATTCTTTAAAAATCATCCTTGTTAACTGTTTTATTGCTCAAAGCACTTCACTAAAGATTACTTAACTCTATACACTCTATTACATTGAATGACTGCATATTTTGAACAGGTCTTTAACAACTCATGGCCAAGCTGAAGCATTCCAATGTCATTCGCTTTCAAATGTTTGGTAAATACTACTTAGATCGAAAGTTTGTTGGTGTATACTTGCATGGTTTCCTCAATCTCCCACCATTTCCACACCTACTAGCATATTCTGGTGTGTAATTGGTACCTTAAGAAAGTAAACTGGGACAAATACTTCCTACGGCAATGAAGTATCCAACTTTCAGCTATAACCTGATAGTAAGTTTTTTGGAGGTTTTGCAAATGAAAATTTTCAGAAACTTAACAGTTTAGTCAAACTGAGGTGGACTTCCACATGGGCAGCTAAAGGCACACCTCTGAACTCAGCACGAACACCTGCCAAATTTGAAGTTCCTGCTCCAACCATGAATATATTCTAAGAATTCAACAGAAATACTTGGTTTCAGACACTAAGAAAACTACTTGTTTTTCTTAATTTGTAGTCACTAAATCTTTTCTACTTTTTTTGTTTAACTGTAAGGATGATCAAACACAAATCAGGCTGCCCAGAGAGGTTGTGGAGTCTCCATCATTGGAGCTTTTCAAAACCTGACTAGACGTTGTCCTGGGCAATCTGCTCCAGCTGACCCTGCTTTGAGCAGGTGGGTTTGACTAGACTATCTCCTGTGGTACCTTCCAACCTGAGAGTTTCTGTGATTCTGTGACCAAACCAGTTTTTACATCTCAGATCTCCAAGCTGTAAAGTACCCAAAAGAAATAAAACCATTAACTTTGATGGTAGGCTTAAACTAAATGTTAATAAATGACTCAGACATTTCTGGTTCTTAGACAGTTTAATTTCTCTGTTAAGCCCAAAAGCAAGTGACAACTAAGATGGAAGAAATGAGATCAAGCAAATTTATTGAACTATATCATTCCAGTGCTTCTATTTAAGCAAACTTGTCTGAACAGACTCATGGTAAATTCTGGTGTAAGCAGCATGGCCTAAAGACACTTCCTTGGTTTAGCTATTAAGTACAGGAAACCAGGACAGGCATTTATCGGGCCAGCAGTCAGAAAACACAGTAAGAACATTGCAGCAACAAGAGAGACAGGCTCAAACGGAGAAGACGTTTTGCAGAAGCCTTTCACAAATATACCTTTGTAGATCATGCAGCATACTGGCATGAATCTGATACAGCAGAGTCATACCAAATAATGTCTTTTACATGCCCATGACATTCTCAGAAGGACCACCTTGAGCAAGAGTTAGCTCACCTAGTCTGTTTAAAAAACTGACTCCAATTGTCCTGTAGCAAGTATTCAAATTGACTGGTTTGTGCACCTGGCCTGCAGCAAGGCTAAAATATGTACATGAAAGGGAGACAAAAAAACCCTACCCTGTACAAATCTTCCTAGACTTAAGACTTTTGAATATCTTTGGGGCAAGTTTACCACACTGAATACATGACACAGAGAGTACTACTAACACAGGGAAAAGGAGGAATGACCTTCTGGTATAAGTATGCCACTCTGCAGAAAGAAGCACAAGGTACGCTGGCACAAAAGAAAAACACAAGAGATAGCATCACCCTGAGCCGTGGGAGCTGGACCTGGAAAAGAATTGTCTTTCAGCAATCTTGATGGTACCTTCAGAGGACAACTCGCTTCTCAGGTCAGGATGGGGTTTGGCACACTGGTAACTATATACTAATTGGTCCCACCTCCACTGCAAGTACACCAGTGTCTGTCTCCTGCAACAGGGTTCTTTTCTTGCACCAGGAAAGACCACAGGTGGTTCCCTCTGTGCTTTCTGCATCACAGCATACACACATGGTGAATGGCTCTACAGAGCTATTTCAAGATGCCCCTCCTACTAATCCTAAAGACCAGAATGGACACGGAAAAGTCACGATAATAGATAGGAAACTACGTGCTTCCTAGCCATCTCCCATGGAGAAAGAGGGAGTAGAGGGACATTTTAGAAGCATACCTGTGAACTTCTAAATGATTATTCTGGCTGTGATGCCAAAACCCAAAAATTATTAGCTAAAGTACTAGCTTTGAAGCCTTTGGAAAATGCTGGAGACTTATTGGAGCAGGAAGAATGCCAGGAAATAAATTTTCTGGTAAGTAGTCGCACAGCATGACATTTTTCTTACCCATTAAATGCAATACTTAATATCCTCAGTTTTATTTATATTTGCTCTATATGGACGAGTAGATACTTTCTTTAAAGTAGAAAGTGTTATCTTAATTACCAAAAAATTTTGGTTTTAACATTTTAGAGGTTTTTGTTTAGATAAATATTAACCACCATCACTGATGCAATGCCAAGTGAAATTTAGGTACATTTTAAAAATGCTTACCTGACCTGTAGCTGGCACTACAAAGCAAAATGCAATAGAAATTACTAAAATTCACACCCATCAACTATACCAAAAATGATAGCTGCTCTTACTGCACACTAACAAATTGCTATTACATTCTGCATTTACGTCACCTTTGAGGAGCTGAAAGATCGTGCTACTTGTAATGGTACAGAGTTTCTCTTTAATTACAGCTAAAACTCTCAGGAAAATCTCATGAATTACTGCAGAGGCGAGATATTTAAATTTTTTAGAGTAGTATATATTTCTTCCAAGCATAAATATAGCTTGAGAAAATAGTATCATTACTCACATTCAGGAGTAATTCTTTTGAGGGCTCAAATCACAAATATTTAGATAATCTTTCATGTCTAACTTCTGCAGGGGCAAAATATTTTCCAGGACAGGTAACAATGTAAAACAGAAAATCCAACTGCCCTGTTTTAAATATGTTTCCATAAAACAACATGTAAAACATGGAAAGGTAAGTTGCACAGTTTTGAGCCAGAGGAGGTGTATCTATTTTTACACTGTTCCCAACTATGATAAGAATTAACATGAACATAGCCACTTGCAAATTTAGGCTGTTATACAGTGAGGAAGAGATTAAACCTGTCTTCACATAAACATAATTTCTGTTTAAAAAAAAAAAGACACAAATATATTGCAGACAAAATTATGTGCTGGGTAGAAGCAGAATGACTGATATATTCACACCATGGACCCAAGGGGCTTTCTGGTATGGGCAAAGTTAAATAACTAAGGTTAAACTCCAGATGGCTGTATTTCAAATTAGCCTGACGGCACTGTATATATAATACATGGTACACAGTGGACATCAATCATTACAGCAGATGCTCATTTTGTGAGCTGAAGTTAACACTGCTTTTAACAAACTTAAGTCTCAACATGGCCAAAAGGAGACTTCATGTATCTAGCTTTCAAGTTGTACTGGGTGCAGGTGTCAAGATTCTGGTAGCAGGAGGTGCTGCTGGGGTGGCCTCTCTGAGAAAGGACCACTGGCCAAAGCTGAGCCCATCAGTGATACTGGTGGCGCCTCTGTGGTAACATATTTCACAAAGGGTAAAAAATGCTGTGCAGCAGCTGAAAGAGGAGTCAGAAAATGTGAGAGGAACAGCCCTGCAGACACCCAGGTCAGAGAAGGACACGAGGGAGGAGGTGCTCCAGGTGCCAGAGCAGAGATTCCCCCTGCAGCCACATGGAGGACCATGCCAGAGCAGATATACACACTGCAGCAAGTGTATATGCCTTGGAGGAAGCCGCAGCCCGTGGAGAGCCCACAGAGAAGCAGGTTTTCTGGCAGCCCATGGTGGGCCCACACTGGAGCAGACTATTCCTGAAGGACTGCACCCCATGGGAAGGACCCATGCTGGAGCAGTTCTTGAAGAACCGCAGTCCGTGGAAAGAATCCACATTGGAGAAGTTCATGAAGGACTGTAACCTGTGGAGAGGGAACCCACGCTGCAGCAGTAAACAAGTTACTAAGGAGATGACTAATAGGTCTTGGTCAATCTTTCAGATGTCCAGAAAATCCTGACACAGACAAAGAACATCATCCCATAGCTTACATGTAAAGTAAGTTGAGTGTACTGGACCAATTTAAGAATTCTTAAAAAGAAGCACGCCCAGTTCTTTTAGCTCCCTTTTAACTTTAGGATTAATAAACATCTCAAGAGTTCGCTACCTACTACAACCCCATGATTAAACAAATGTGAGACTCATTCTTCAAACAACTGGCAATACAAAGAAAAAAATCTACACATCTGTTAGCACCGTGTAGGCTTTCCTCAAGTCTACATATTTGCATCTGTTTATTCCCAGAAAGACTCCTGGTTCACCATTTTGACGAACTCAGAATATATTAATTTCTGTACTGGTTGACATCATTATTCAAGGCAATACAGACTTTTTCAAATCAGTCAAAAGAAGATCAGCTTCCTATGCTCAAGGGCTCCTGTCTCTGTTTTCAGTAGCATAGAGAACAGTGTTTCTCTCTACCAGAAATAAAGAATGAAGTTACTGCCTTTGTCTAAAATGGTATATTTATGAAACTTCAAGATAACAGCACTGTCTAGTGATTCTAATTAAACCCACTGCTGCTTTGCTGTAAATAATATGCTCATCACTACATGTAGTTCATAAATCTTAAGCAAGCCCTGTATTATTATCTTCTGGCTCGTCAGGTTTGCCTGCCTTTCCCATGTGTCAGCAAGTAAAATGGCCTGTGGAAAGCAAGAGAGGCACCTAATTTTTGGAGGCACCATGTCCAGAAACAAGGTGCACCAAGTAGAAATGCGAAAAGATAAGAAGGAGAAGGAATGCAGGGAATAGCCTCAGGGTTCTGCCATTTGCAACAAAGTTAAGTCTGTGAAAACAATAAAGGCATTGCAGGAAACTGAGGAAGGTGCAAGGGGAGAGAGCTGGTGACATGAAATTTGCTGTCAGTTTGCTGCTTGCATGGAGCCAATCACCCATGTCTTCCAAGGTCTGGAGCTTTGTAGAAACTTGCTTGAAATAACTGTATAAATTAGAATTTACCTGGGGTTTTAATAAAGGATGTTCAGCTGATTGGGGGTTGGACTAGATGATGTCCAGAGGTCCCTTCCAATCCTGACCGTTCTGTGATTTGTGGAGGTGGACCATTAAATCTATGGGTCAGTTGAATACCAATGCCATTTTATTTCTACTTCTAAAGACTCTGTCCAGACTTAGCATAGACATAGTTGCCCTATATTCCGTGGAGCCTAGGGTATCCCTCCCACACACCCAAGCTGTCCTAACTCTCTCAGCCACAGCTATATAAATTCCCATTTCCAAAGGAGCAAGCTTGGGGATATGAAAACAATTTTCCAATGAAGTGCTGAAAGGAGACAGTTAAAAACAGTTTGCTCATGGACACAGTTCTCTTCACCCAGCAATGCATCTATACATGGGTAGAAGCAGGGGAAAACAGAAGAGGAAAAGAATTAACTCTCAGGCACTATTCCACGCCCTCAAGAAGACAGAGAAAGTATTTTGTGCTCCTTTTATCTATTTGATAAATGTGAGGGGGTTGGTTTGTTTGTTTTTATTTTATAAAACAGTTCTTGTCTACTGAGATAGCATGTGTTTCTCACTGCTAATTTAGGCCTTAACTCTGCAACTGACCTAATCGCAGAATTTCTGCTGCCTCAAGTCATCTCCCAAGTTGTTTAAAAGGACTAACACATACAACAATGAAAAATACACGAGTCGTGTATGGCCTAATAAGTTTTATCACCCAAAGCAGCAAGATCTATGGAGTCTGGAACAAAGCAGCAAAGAAATAAGCTTATTATCCATAAAGAGGGAAGCCTAATCTTAAAAAAATTCAGACTAATAAAATATCAGGACACAGCGCACTTTTATTATAAAGGAAATTAGTAGACTATGTGAATCACAACAGAGGATAAATCCTCTTTTGTCCAAGTTTTGGGCCTGTGAGCAGTTCCAAGGAAAAGTAAAATGACATCAATGTCTATATATCATATCTATAACAAAGCTACACAGTCTCTAAATTACCACTGAAAACTATTATTCTACTCTGAACAAAAATGTACCTTTGTGGAACAGAAGAAGAAAAAGCACCATGGAAAACAAAGGTTTCTGATACTTACTAACTATTTATGAAAGATCATCAATAGTATAGAACACATACATTCATACTTTATGGTCTACTGTTTTTTAATTATGGTTCTCTAAGTGCTACAACATAATTGAGTATGATTTATCAATGCATTTCCAAAGCACCAAAAGAGTTTTGCTTAATTTATGTTATAGCTTGCCAGATGCATGAAAATTTTCCATTAACAATGTGGTAACCAATTCAAAACTCTGTGTCTTGGTGCAGGACAGACAACAGATTAACTATTACGTTAAAATTAGAAACTGTTCAACGCCACCAACCTAGTACAGCACTTAATCATATAGTTCTTTTAAGCATAAGAACAGTCCCGTTGCACTACAGGGGAAAATTATAGAACATATGATTAAATGCTACTAAATTAGGTAAAAATCACAAAGAAAAATGTAATTTTGAAAAATCTCTAAAGCATACTGGAAACAAACAGGCTTGTGAGACGTAGAAGGCTGAATCTTTGTTGCCAGAGTTTCTCTTTCATGTATGAAAGCAGTAATGATAAAGAAAGACCACAGCTGATGGATTTTCAAAGGCACAGATGACTTCTTACCTCCCAATGAGGGAGGCTTTTTAAAATCGCCTCCAAAATTGTTAGAGGTTTAGCATAGGTCTTAATATAAAGCTAATTATGAATTAAACTGTGAACCTTCATGAGTCTGATAAAAAGACATGTACAAATGACAAATTCAATGTAGTTTCAGAGAAAGCTCCTATAGCCCTGGAAAGAGTCTCCACACAGTACATCCTCAAGAGACTGACAATAGCCATGATACACAGTGAAATCCTTTCACCCTCCATAAAAGCAGTATAAAACAAACAAACAAAAAATACAAACAA
Source organism: Anarhynchus alexandrinus (assembly GCA_008711295.1). Taxonomy (NCBI): domain Eukaryota; kingdom Metazoa; phylum Chordata; class Aves; order Charadriiformes; family Charadriidae; genus Anarhynchus; species Anarhynchus alexandrinus. The sequence goes on along the minus strand of VUYV01000031.1, from coordinate 3,847,708 downwards.
CAACCAGCAATTAGCCTCATCAGGTGGGCTTTGGATGAACAGGAAGCATGGGAAGAAAGAGTCTACCACCTAGTAGAACCAAATCTAGTCATGAAATCAGAAGAAAAAAGAAGTGTTGAACTCCAAGAAGAAAAAGCAACAATGTTCATTTCTAAAAGGGAATCAAAGAGAGATGCAGACAGTTAGAAAAGGATATTGTGCTGTGTCTCCCTTGTGCTGGGTGCAGCAAAGAGAAATCAACGTAGGAAGATTTCCAAAGCTTGTTGTATGCCCTTGAATTATCAGAGGTTCCTGCCAATGCCACCGTGAAGAACCACACCCCCAAAGCAGAAGACTGCACTGCAGTGACTGCAGGAGGCTGTGGGAGAAAGCTGAAGAAGGAAAGAGCTCCCGTGTTAATCCCAGGACTAAAGGCATTTGACCTGTGAGCCCTCATTTCTATGGAGGGCACCAAGACAGACATCTTGTAGCCAGGAAGTATGTTGGACAGACACACAAAAAGGTCAGACACACAGACACAAGAGGCTTGGAGGACAAGTCCTGCCTTTTCATACCTGAATGCAACAGTTTCATGAATAGCCATCCGTGATAGCGTTATGAAACTGTTATTAAACAGGAAAGTTATGAAAACTCAACCATCGCCTTAAAGACACACCCTCTACAGCTCTAATTTAAATTTTAACTTAACTTTTTAAAGAGAAAAACCCACCTGTGTTCCTTTGTCCATGAAGACAATAAAAATAGAAAAATGCAAAATAATGGGTCTGCCTGCTTATTACTCTGATGGGAAATACTGCTTTGACCTGCATTATTCCTTTATACCCACATATTATGCTTCTCCTAAAATAACTGCATGCAGGGAAAAAAATACTTTAAACAAGTAACTTGCTTTATTTTATAAAATCTGGAACACAGCTTTGTCTCCTCACAAGATGCTGACTACAGCCACTGCCCTCAAGTCACCCATGGTACCCCAGAGCAGAACACCACCCAGTGAGACCTTCACTGGAAAGACCTCTATCTTCACCGCAGAAATGGGAAATCAAGGAGAGATGCAGACAGTTAGAAAAGGATATTGTGCTGTGTCTCCCTTGTGCTCCCTTGTGTGAACTTTGTGGCCCCGCTTCAGCAAGCAACATCTAAATGTCTGAATAAACCCCAATTTAACCCCAGATCTTTCCTGGATTACAACTAGAGCGCTCTGCATCTGGCAGGATTGAGCCCTAAGGACACACGCAAGGAGAAATTAGCAATTTCAATTTAAATGCTAATACTTAGTCTTCCCAGTGAAAATTGAAGTATAACAAGGGATCTCTCCTCACACAGAAACAGCCTTGATTGTTATTTAATGATCACAACGAATAGTTAGAAAGCATGAAATGAAGCTAATAAATCTTCTGTTGAGCCTGAAATTTTCAACAAACAAAAGTACTCAAAGTTTGCAAAAACAGTTCAGCCTAATTTTCTTCATCTTAAACTAAACTTTCCATGTTCTTCAGTCACAGGTCCACATATGGGCACCACACAATTAAATTTAAAAACTGAAACGCCCAGCTACTTGAACAAATTTTTTAAGATTTTTTTTTTTAGTGCTACCTAAACAATCTAAAATACATCATATTCTATGAAATTCAAGTTTGTGCATCAGCACTTTTCACCACAGGATCTGATTGCCTTCCAGTGATAAAATAAGAAACTAGACAAACACTAGAAGTAGTTTTCCTCTGTTCTTACCCCAGCCTTCCAGGAGACTATAAACACAGTTTGGTTTGTTTGGGTTTTAGCATATCTAAGCTATGTTCTGTTTTAGGTGAAGGTAGGTTGAGGATTATTTTTGTTTGATAATTGTTACAATTATTTAATTAAATAAACAATTTTACAGTTTCTTTAAAAATAGTCATCAAGACTGTTTTGGTTCTTTTTTTCCTCCTGGAAAAGTAAAAGATGAAACAAACAAGTTCACAAGACTAAGCCCTAAGACTTCTGAATCTCAGCAGTCAACACTTACATTACTTTCAATACCTTGAATGAATTAGTCACCACTGAAATGGCTACTTATTTTAGTAGAAACTTACTAATGTATTCAGAAACTTGTAATAGTAAAATATTTGTTCACTGAGAAGCATTCATTCTAGAAGCCTCTTTATGCACCAGTGGAAAACCACACTTCTCACAGTAACTGTGTAAAAATGATAGTCATTACCTAACACATGAGAACTGTGACATTTTTGTTGATAATATAAACATACATGTGTATGTGTGTGTACCTATGAGAATTAAAGTAGTCCCCACACCCCTCACCCCCAGTATACGTGAACCTTCACAAGGCTGATAAAGAGCCATGTACAAATGACAAATTCAATCCAGTTTCAGAGAAAGCTCCTATAGCCCTGGAGAAGATAAGCTTTCTCCAGAATTAAAAAGCATGTGTAAAATACAATAGAAGCAATGCAGTTCTATTTAAATCTTACATGCAGTGTACTCTTTAAGTAGAGATACATGCACCAAGCCTCCACATTCAGACTCCAAATGGTGTTATATTCAACTGTCAAGGGACATCTGGAATATTTCTAGAAAGAAAACTGAGTCTGTTACAGGCTCAAACTATTCTTTGCAACCTGTCCGATACAGAAGAGGCTACAGGTATTTGCTTTAGGTTACTTTCCTCCCCATCCCTTCTCTCCTCAATTTACTGCCCCTTCAACAGAACAAGTTGAGTGGATGGCCTCAGGGTTTAGACACGAGGCTGGTGTAAGGGCACAGAAAATGAGCCCCATCAGACATGTAGTGCTTGGCCTGTCAATACAGGCCAGTTAAGCAATGCTGTAAGTTACATGATATCAAGTATAAGCTGCTTATATCTCCTCATTCACCTCTGGAAAGCTTCGTACAGCACAAGAAAGAACTAACCCATGGCCACATGAAATGTAAACTGCATCTGAGCCTGCTGAATCAGATCACCTCATCAAATAAGTCTGGTCAATTCCACTTCCATTACATATTTCTACAATTATACAAGTCCCCTACGCCCTGAAATTAATTTTGAAATACTTCAAGGTAGGTGGTCTAAGCTCGGAAGCACATGAAAGCAAAACAAGTTGCATTCAAGAAATATGACTCTCTTCAATACACTAATTGTAGACAGAGCTGGTAGCAATTCTGATAGCTGCTAGGAAACTAAAGGTTACTTAACAATTAGGATTTAAAGACTAGTTTCCATTGTAATTCTGCCAACTTTGAATCCTTCAGGCTGAAATTCTTCTTGTGTATCTCAATCTAATTTTTGAAATTATACTAAAAGAATTGCACCACATCTACAAGACAAAGCATTTGGGCTGTGGACAAAACTCATATATAAGAGCTTTGTGTATTTGAACAAAATATAGAACCTCTTCTAATTTCTTTGAGAAGAAATTTTAACATCTAGATATTTCAGACTAGAGACTTGAAATGTGACAGAACATCATTCAAAGTTAGAAAAAATATCTAGTATGGCCAATCTGGAAAATCCAAGCCCATCTGCCTAAACTGTAGGTTGCTGAAGACTGCATCTTGGATTAGACAGGTCGGGGGAAAAGAGAAAACACCTAAACAAATGAGGGCCTGGAGTAAAGGAGAATGCTGGGCAAAGACTGAAAAAGGACATGCTACAGGGGTCTATTTATATTAAAACACATTCCCCTCCAATATCTGGTTGACTTCCTGTGCAAGTTGCATGTATGTGCATTCTGCTATGATCATACCACACTTTCTTGCAGGATCCCTGATTCACTCTGCAAAACGATGGCCAATATTCAGTATATGAATAAGGACTGTACAACAAACTAAATATCAACTGCAGGACACCTGCTCTATTTACTGCATAAATGGGAAAGCACATAGGAACAGCTGGAAGCAGCAAAAGCAGCAGAGTCCAGTGCACATCCCTGTTCAGTTTATGATGGAGCGTCCTAGGGTGAAACGGGATATCTGAGACAAACACTGGTGCTGTGCTTCAAACCCTGCTACAAGAGTAGCAGCATCAGCTAAAGGGCAAGACAAAATGCAGTAGAGATCAAAGTAGTATTTGGTCTCAGGACTGGCAGAAATTGCTATTAATAACCAGAAATGTACAACACAGACTAAGCAAAAAAATAAACCCCAAACAAATCCTAAATTTAACAACAAACAAAATTATCTAATCAACATTTAGAGAAGAAAAAAATAATTCATAAAGTATAAGATTTGTCAATGCTCAAGACAAAGAAACAAAAGGAAGATGAGTGCTCTGATGCACTATGGAAATAGAAATGCTTCTTACACATTTTGCAATTATTTTTCCTAGGGCAGCATGGAAAATACATTTTGGGCTCTTTACTTACAAGGTTTAGAGATCTCATTTGTTATTCTGTCCATTTGAATAACAACAAATCTTAGGAAGAAAAGCCTCTTTTGAGTTTGATGATGTTAAATTTCTGTGTGTAGTATAGGCAAAAAAAATTGGTGTACATCAGGTTTCTGAAAGCTTTCAAAGCATCCAAAACTATATACAATAGCAGGGCTGAGAATCAGAGAACTGAAACACTGCACTTAGGTGCTTTGTGAAAGCTTTGAAAGAATAATTTGTTCCTTTGACAAGTTAAGAGTTTGATTCCATTCAAAGAGCTCTTACTAAATATTCCTAAATGGTATCATGGTAAAAAGGAATGCTGAAAGAGTGAAAAACCCAGCAAAAGGGATACTGTAAATCAAAACCATGCTTTTCATAAAAGCACCAACCCTGAATCCCACTGTGCCCGTTCTTATTTGACCACCTACACAACAGACTACAGACTTTTAACTTGCCTAAACAGAGGATACGAACAAGAAGGAAAATTTGTCTGATCTAGCCAGACAGCCACATTCCAAAGAAGCCTCTTCAAGACACACAACTAAGTTTAAACAAAAGATGAGGATGATAACACTTGTCTCCCAAATAGGGAGCAGGGGGAAAGACAGGAGAAGCTCTCATTATCCTAAAACTAGACCCTATGAAACAAGAACACCCAGAGCTAGTTACACTAGGAAGAAATCCAAGCACATTAAGACATGGAAATGGAAAATTTAGACAGCAGAACATACATACCAGCACACACAAATCCTTGTACAAGTCCTTCAGTAAGAGATTAAAGAAGTTATGTAGTCATGGAATCAGAACCAACGTACTTCCAAGGATCACACACGTAAAAGCATGAGTAAATTGTTTCCTTTATGACAAATCACACTGGAACTTGTGTTAAATAATCTACCACATTGAAGGAAACATTTAAATTATTCAATTACCAGAGAAAACTAGAAGGACCTAAGACGAACTGAGGGAATGGGCAATAAAATGGGTAGCCCAAAGGAGTACTGACAAATTAAAACAATAAACACTGCATGCATAATATAAATAATCTGGAATTCTACTGCAATCTAAGCCACAAATTTAAGAGTTCAGTATTCCTTTAGAAGCTCCCATAATTTAGCTCTTCTGCAATCACGAAGGTAATAAAAAAATCTTAGCCTGAATAAGAAAATACCATGACAGATATTAAATCATCACTACAGAAGTCAACTGGTTGTTATACCAGAGCACACTGCTCAAATCGAGGTATGCTATCTTGTAATAATAATGCAGTGCTGGAAAGTGGAAAGAGTATCGGTGATAGCGGAAGTATTACCAAAGCCCAACATATTTTCACTGAAGTAAAACTTTGTATGTAGACAGTGTAAAGAACAAGGACTGCGCTTCTTGAAGAGGAAACACAACAGAAGTGCACACGAAGTATGGCATGGCATCTAGAACAGAAAGAGGACTGTTTCTCCCTCTTTCCTCCCAATGTGAAAACATGGAAATGTGAAATGAAACTGAAATATGACCATGCCAGAACTGAGAAAGGAAGGCATTTCACTCCTGGCCTGCCAAGTAACCCGTGCACTTCCTTCAAAGAGGAAAGTGCGAACTAGACCACACACTAAATGAGACTTTTAAAAATTATATATTTACAAATATAACAAGATAGTCACAATTATAATGTTCTGTAAAAACAGGATACAAGATTTATATATCCATCTAGTTAGAGCTTCTAGATGAGAGCTACCTAAAGGGCAGGCTTTACGTCAGCTCTGTGCCGCAAGTACATTTTGCCCACATTTTTCCAAAGACTGTAAGAGCAATGCCCCATTCTCGAAGCATTCTCGAAGGAAAGCTGATATTCCTCAATTTTCCAGAAAGTAGATGTAAAGTATCATCACAGACTCCAAACATAAAAGCAATTACATGACACGCATACCACTGAGCTAGAGCAGATGGCTTGTTTCCTCCTGAGGTGGTCTTGGTAAAAAGGAAGAGAGCAGACCTACCTGAATGCTAAAAAAAAAACAACAACAACAACAAAAATCAATCACAAAAACATACATTCAAAGCACAAACGAGTTCTGACAAAGGCCCTTCAGACCTCTTGCTTCAAGACATATGCCAACAGCCTATATGAAATAAGGTGAAAGTTTTCTGCAGGGAAGGATATTCCTCAGCTGCTGGGTTTCTTGCACTTTTCTCTAAGGCAGCAGACCCCACTGTCACTGTCAGAAAGGATGATGACCTGGAGAAATGGGTGGCCCAAACCATTCTAGCAGCACCTGCCCTCCTAACCGTTAAAACTCCTTTTGCACTAACATTTAGTATACTATTTCTTAAAGACAGAAGCTACACCTTGTCCAAATGATCTGATTTCAGAGTACACTATATTAGAATTAGCTCAATAAAAGGAAAGTGGGAGGAGGTGGGCACCTCCCAAAATGAAGTGCTAGTGTCTACCCAGAATGCCTTCAAAATCCTAAGAGTACCTGAAAGGAAACATCACCAACCCAGAAGGATTTGAGATGGTCAAGCTGTAAAGGTGCCACAGTAAAAATAAAACCAACCCAAACTAAAATTGTTTCTTCTCTTCCTGCTAATCTTAAAATGGATGAGTTGTATCTAGGACCCATTTTCCATTCTCTAAAGTTCAGTAAACTTTTTGTAGTGAAATATCAGATTTTTCCCTTCCCCGCAGGCAAATTATGCATAGATGGCCGTTCACTTTAAAAAAATTGTGCAAATATATTTCAATACATGGACTATGCTCCCCACTTACATTAAAAAGTTGACATGACAAATAGATGAAAACATGAATCCTCATTAACACTTCTGGTAACCTTAGCCCAGCTGTACTTTCACTCATCAAGCTGTCCTTCACATCCAAAAAGCTGAAGTGAGAAATGCTCAATAGGACCTACACACTTTGTTTGTAAGAGACATTATTTCCATAGTAAGTAGGAAGATTAGAGTCTTGTTTAACTTTGAAAATTTGTTCTATTAACAAACAAGACATTATTTCGTACCCAAAAAATCTTCCTCTAATCTGGAGATGCAGCAGTTTCCAAACTTTTTCCATTTTGACCTGTTTCAAAGGAGTAATCCTTGAAACCAACCAAAACCAACATTGCAAAATGGTAGCATGGAGCCGTCAAGAACATATTATCCAACCAAAGTGCCTTCAGCTCTTGCTAACAGCTTTGGAAACTACTCAAGTACAAAAAATGACCATTCACGTAGAGAAGGCATTTCCAAATAGCAGATAATATGGTAAAGTGGCAAAAAAGCATCACTGTGTGAAAAATCAAAATAAATCATTCACATAAATCATTAACAATATTGTTGGCTCTTCATATACTGTACAGGAAAGATATAAAAGGACATTAATGTTTCAAGAGGCAATAAGCAGCGTAAGAGAATAATGAAAACTAATAGGACTTGTAGTGCAAAAGCTCCCAAAGGCCCTGTTCTGGATGGGAGTCCCACAGTGCTATGTACAGCAACAAATATGAGTCCCCATCTCAGAAACCACACACCCCAAAGGCAATTAAACTAAAATAAAATTAACTAGGATATTAATCTGATGTGTGTAATAGCTCTGTTTTTTAGATGCAATATGTTTTTGGAGTCTGTATTACCACTTCAGCCTGGAGAAAGAGAGGATTACAATCCTCTTTTGACAACCTGATTCAGAAATAGTAAAGGGATGCTAAAGAAGAGAAAAAAAAAAAATCAGCCTCTCAATCATGAAGCGCTTGGCTCACAAATGCTGCTTATCCTGCAGAAGAGGAAAAAAGACTGCTCTCCTGTTTAAGTACTAAAAAGCAGTTTCCTCAATTATATAAGCTCCCCCCCCCCTTTTTTTTTTAAGAAGCTGGAACTGGGTGTTTAATGTCTATAAAACTCACTTTAATCTATGAAGAAATTTTCAGATTCCTTTTCCATGAAAATATTAGCCTTGTATTTGCATTATGAGTCCTTTATAAAATACACATTCTAAGAGAATGTTGCAAGAAAATGGCTGGGAGTCATCCCAGAAACTACTGCATTATATATCCTTACTGTAATTCAGGAGAAAAAGTTACTGTACTTTATTCTAGACTGGGAGACAGAAAAGAAGAAATCATTGTGGATTCAGCATTTGCTATCAGAATACCAGAAATGCTTTTTACGCAGCAGGAATGTCCCTTTTAAAACACATATAGAATTCTTTATCAAGTTGAAACGATTTAATCAATTACCAACAAGTTTTCTGTTTACTTTTGCTAAGTTGGAGGTCAAAGGGAGACTATAATCACAGTTCATTTGCAAAAAGTGATTAACATCAATGCATGAACTTATGCAAATACTTGGTCAAAAAAAGTAGTAAGAGGAACCTTGTTCTCCAATAATCAATACACTAACAATGTAGAAAAGTCTATTATGGTTATAGACACTGATAGAAAAAGGAACCCAAAACAACTTCATGAGAACAGCCTTGACATGCATGCCGTTTAAAGATGCAAATACAGTAACAATTACAGATTGTGCTTTCAGGATCACTCCACTTTTAAAAGCTCTAAATATGAGCATTTCTAAAATCCCAGCATTCAACATTAAATACTGAAAATTAAGTTAATACACCCTACTCATCCTTAATCCAGTAATACCTTTAAGTCCCGATGCACCTAATTGCAAAGCACTGCTGTAGCTAACGATTATCCCAAGCCAGATAGATCCTAAGAAATCCCTTAAGCCCCCTTCTTCCAGAGGGATGAAGCAAGACCTGAAGGTAACAACATATGGAAAATGCATGAGAAAGTAGCAGCCTCACAGAGATACTAGAAAGCAGGGCACCATCCAGAAAAATTAAGCTCTTAATAGGAAGCTTCCATTTAAATGGCATGTAGTGCCAGCTTTTTCAGTTGCTGTGAATCATACAGCAGCTAAAGCCTGATCAAACCCTGTTTACACTGCTTGGAGCTCAGGTGCACTGCATAGAAAGAGCCCAGCGTAGCCAAGAGCCACCTTGAGGCCAAAACTGATAAAACCAAAAGCTCTTTTTTTTTTTTTTGCTAGGAAGAATAAACACATACAAAAATCACGTCCTTTTATGAACAATAAAACAAATAGCAGCAGAAATAGCTCTATGCATGCGTGTTTATATGCACAACCTGGTAACATCCACTGGTTGCCTGCAGTCACTGGATGCTAGCGTGAGAGGCATTAGGGCCGAGGCCAGGGACATAGGGTGCTTGCTGCACTCGAAAGGACATTCTCAGAGGGCTGTTTCTAATCCATCTCCACTTGTTTGCTATAACACGTTGCCCTCTCCATTGCCTAAAGCACAATGTGGTGATCTAGTGCCCAGAGAAGCCAGTGGAGCAGATGTGAAGTCACCATCACAGACCTTCCTAACTCTTCTACTATTCTCTGAAGTTGATCTTTGAGCGTAGCCTGAAGAGCAGCTCTGAGCCTGGAACCCCAAAAAATGTATGCATACCATGCCCCCTACAACTAAATGCCAAATATCCATTAACACCTTTGAAGCACCTTGACTCCCTGGTGCCCTTTCCATCCTCAACATCTGTATAACTGTACCCATTAACAGCCAAGAGTCAGATTAACCTGCTTAGCACAGCTAACATTAGTGTTAACACTGTAGGAACGTGTTTAAATTTGACACTGAGTAATTAAACTAAATCATATGTATTTAAAGTGCATTGTTCCAAAGGCACTCTCAAATCACTGCAGAGCTGTAGATAATTATGTATAGCAGTCAGCACACTGGAAAAAGAAGATGAGGAAATGTTCCTGACAAAGTGAAGGGAGCTGGTGTGCTCTGAACATAATCTGAAGAAATAATACGGGTGTTGCACAGCACATAACCTATAAATTAAGCTGTCAATAAAAAGAGAGAAAGAATAGGGAAAATAAAGGCAAAAGAAGAAAAATAGCTATTTCTTCAAATGAAGCTCAGCTGCTGAATTCTTTCCTATAAATCTAATTGTATGTATTTTAAAATCCAAGATTACTTTGTTCTAAACATTATTTCCTACATGTCAAAATCAGCACAGAGGACCCTGTATTTCTTGATACAGACTTGACAGGCTACTGTATTACACTTTTTATGCTTACTGGTGTGCTACAACACTTCATTTATAAAAAAACAAAGCTGTGTAAAAACAAAGTTGTATCTATAGAATATTTTCATGAAACATTGTTTGGCAGCTAAGAGCCCCTAAAAAGGAAAAAAATTGGCAGGGAAAGAGTTCTACCGAAAATGACTAATGAGGAAGAGGAAGGAAAGGGTAGCATGTGAATCTGCAGCAAAATAAAATGTAACTATTGATGTCTGCAATCATTAGCAGGTTGTCTTCCAGATCGCAGGTACTTTTACAGTTATACAAACGTCCTTGCTTGCTCAACAGTGAAGGTCTTAAAACAATTGACCTGATTTTTTTCTTCTTTTTTTGCAGGGGTTGGGGATTCCTATTCAATCTGTATATTGGGTAGCAATTACAAAGAAAAAACCACAGAAACATGGTGAATAATGAATGATGTTATAACAGAAAATTACAGCATTAGCATAAGTAGAATAAGCAAACCTATAGCAGCACAGCAGATTAATGACAGTTACATCAATATGAAATCTGGTAACAGACAGTTTTAAAATGCTCTTACACAACAGAAAACCCCAAAAAGCAGAAGGCTCTTACAATGCTGACCTTATACACACAAAATGAACTACAGGAAACGCTACTGAGAGATGTATGCATCTTACCCGTGAGTACAGCTTTTGCTGAAGGGTCTGCCAGATCCAGCGCGGATTTCCCATCGGTGTTCCGAATGTTTGGATCAGCTCCGTGCTGCAGCAGCACTGTGCAGGGAAAGCAGAAACAGTATCTTACCTCAGGGATACAGAGATTATTTACTGTTAAGTGTCTCCTCGGCATGATGTAGGCATAAACACACATTGCACAATTTTCTTTATTTTTCCTTCTGGGTTTTTTTCCTCCCTCTCTTTTTTTTCTCCTCCTTTTTTTTTTTTTTTTTTTTTTTGTTAAGCACTGCAGCAAAGGATCTTCTCCAGAGTAAGGCTAAGTTGGCAAGTTAAGATATAGTAAGACCACATGACTTTGCATGGTAAACATGAACCCTGAATCTCTTGCAATACTGAGTTTTGGGTTCCTCCTGACAGCCAGCTGGGAGGCTGTGCATTCACTGACTCACACTGGGAAATCTGCTGTGGAACCTGCTCCTGCCTTCACTACCACTACTGCTGCTTGTTACCACTCCTGTTCCTTTTCCTGCTGAACATCCCAAGTCACCCCGCCTCCGTAAATCAGTAATACTCCAGCCTTTCAGCAGCTCATCACTTGCACGCAAAATCTTAACCACAGCACACCAGCTCGCCTTTAAGAAGTGTAACAAATAGGGTAAGATGTGTAACCTGGTACCCTGCAGTCTGGATGTTCAGAGGCTATTATTCTGAGTGGTATTTCTTTTCCCTACTAAGCCTATTAACACATAAAAATTCAAGTACATAAAAATACTTAGAATGCAATATGCAACCACATGACTAGAAAGGCATTGATACAGTAAATTACAATCTAGAAAAGCTCATAGAAAAAAAGGAAAACACCATTCCACCTGCAAACTCTTTTGATCAGAAACAACATAACAACAATGCAATTCAGACCACCCCTTCTCAAGATCAAGGCATTTTCTACTGAATTGGAAAACAAAGTTCACAGCAACGTTAGAGATCTGACAAAAAGGGCCCCAATTCTCCATTTCCCCAAATGTTGTGCAAAACAAGCAAAACATATTACAAATTCAGAGCAACAGTTACACACTTACTTTGTACAAGTGTGAATAACAGGACAGTATACAGAGGTGCAGAGACTCAATGTCAAGGAAACAAGTAATAAAAAGCAGCAGACGTTTATGGCAATGTAAATATGTCTGTTCAGGTAAAGTTGGACTGAAGGAGCCAAGACAAGAAATACTTGCAAACACTTTTTGTAACTAAGGGTGCAAAAACACTCGACAGACAGGATGCTACAGGAAAAAACATATGTAATTACTTTTGTTCTGGATTGGGTTATATCACTTTAATCAGCAAAAGTTTTTTCAGAAATAAACTTTTTTCTTAATTAAAATTTTAACAGGTAGTGTTGTTTTTATTCAAGCCTCTTTTCTTATACAATCCTGACTTTAAATGCTTTTAACATTGACAAAATTCATATATTTCAGCTTACAGGAAGCTATCCTACATGCTTGCCCTAAGCTGAACATTTGCAGAAGTTTGGTGCTTTGATGAAGTAAATTGACTTATTTTATGCCTTGCCAAGAAGGTGCAATTGGCCCATGTTTTTAAAAGAAGATTCAAGCAGGCAGATTGGGCTTTTCCTAGGAGGTTTTTTTGTTTGGTGATGTTTTTCTTCCTTATGTCAAGATGAAGACACCAAAATGGAAAAAATAATTCAGCTAGCACGTGCTCACAGAAGCTTGTTAAGATCTAGCACCTACGTTTCTGAAGATACCACCTGTGCCATACATGCTACCACCCCCTTAGAGATCTTACTCACGGGTATGTTTGTCTCTGAGCCAGCCTCACAAGCCAGTCGAGCACACTCCAGGAGGAGGTGGTGAACAGGACTTTTTGCAGATTTTTTTAAACATAGTAGGCAGTACAGAAAGTAAATATGGAAAGACACATTCAGTATATCCTGTTTCTATTCTCTTGGACCCTGCTAGTAAATCTATATTCCGGAGGAGAGGGAAGACATTTGTCCCCAAAAGCATCAGGGTAAGAGCGGGATGCTAAAAGAGGGAACCAGCAACTAAGTGTCTATCAAGAGAAAGCAGGCAGTACAAAATGGTGAAACAGCACAGACTGGATGAGAAGATAGTGAAGGATTCACATGGCAAAAAGCCTAAGACAAAGAGCTAGGGGAGAGAACTGAACAAGAAGTTGTGGCAAGGGAAGAGATAATAGCTCAAACAAAAACTCCAGAAAGAAAGACAAGGAGAGAGGAACGATTGGGATTTGACCACAGTTTGGAGGTTTGGACTAGCATGCGAAGCCAAGCTGAGGCAGGTTAGGGTGCAAGAAAGGTGACTTTGAAAAATGAGAGGTAACAGGTGTAGAGATGTCAAAGGGATCCGCAACTGCCTGAGCCCGATGCTAAAATAGAAAAACAGATTTTTCAAGTCTCTTAATTTTTCAGTCCTGTACAAACCAACCAAGAGCATTCCCCTGCTACTTCTACTGGCACACACAGAGGATGACAACACAGTACTCCTTTCAGCTCCTCTCCTGGCTAAAAAGACAAAGGATTATCCAGTGTATCTAACCTGTTCAGTCATGCTAATGAACCATGAAGAGTTCTGGCATGGCTTATAACATACAATTTCTGTGTCAGGATTTTAGTTTTTTTAAAAAACCTAGGGAAATACATTAAAAATCCACTAATCATGCTTAAGGCGGTTGCCTGCAAAACCCCTGAATTAGTGACTGACTGCCTGCAGAACATGCACTTGAAGTGGCCAAACTAGGTTCAGGAAAAGAACCTGCCAGAACTCAATTGTTGTAACCATAGGACTTATCCTTTTTGTCTCTGCAGTCACTCATTCCACTCATCGTAACCCTTCCAGCCTCTCCAACAGCCAAGCGTATGGTCCTGCAGACAGCTCCCTTAGTCAGTCCTACAGACAGAGCTACCCTGTGAAGTGAATGCATTAGCATCTTGGGAGAAGAAACCAATCATATAAATAAGGGCTGTATTAGAATGCTGATGAATAAAGGAAGTAAATTCAGGTCACAAAGGCAATCTTATTCTTACATTTCTGCTATTGACTATTTGATTCCATCCCTCTCCACGCTTTTTTAGTACATAATCTCACAAAAAGATATCCAAGTGAGCAATGTTGTCATCAACATGAATTAACAAAAGAAATCCAGCATTTGATGTTTAGCCTATTGGTGTAACGCAGCTGTACTTTTATACCCAGCAAACCACAGGTAGCTTCTAATTGAATGTTCTCCTGCTTGTTCAAAACCTTTAATGCTTTAGTCCAACACAAAATCTCTTCTAACCACAGGGTATTTGAGATCTTGACACAGCGTGTCTCTCTAAATTTCCTTTTCAATGCACCAGGGATGTGCAAAAACGTCAAGACAGATCTCCTGTTTGAGAAAAACATTCCCTTTATAATGAAAAACAACAGAACAAGCCATTCTAGCTAACTGTAGCTATTTTGGATTTCAAACGCTGCATACCGATTTTAGAGGATGGTTTCAGTAGTCTGAAAAGCAAACGTGGCAACAGTTTCTATCAAGAGACTGCTGTTAACAGGCAAGTGTAAGAATGGTGTGCACGCATATTCACTCCTGGAACCTTGTTAATTAGCATATTTTGATATGCTGGTTTATTTCCCCTGGACAGTGGGGACACTGAGGTGTATTATTTTTCTGTACTGCAGGCAGAGCCCTTAATAATCAAGCAATACCATTACCTGGCTATCCTTGCCTTTCCTACAGACCATATTGTACAAACCAGTATAAAGAAGTTCTTCTTCTAATTGAATCTTCATATTGTATATGGACATCAAAGTCCTGTAAGCTTAGCTATAGAACAAACATGGACTGTGCTTGGTACAGAATTTTATTTTTACCCTCACTGCAACAGGTACAATACAAAAGTTTCTGATCCTCACATACCAGCTGAAATGCTTTATTTAATTACACTGCTATTATACCAGATTAGTATAGAGATAAGAAAGGCCACATTCTTCCCACCAAATAAAAAAAAGTTATGGTATTGCACAGAACATGGACTACAGCCACTAGTCATTTCAGATCACTGCCAACTTGCTACAGCAGGATGAATCCTACAATTAAACACTTGGCCCACAGCTTCTTGGCATAGGTATTTTGAACTGTGAAGCTAACCAACAGTACCTCATTTGGCTGTGAAGAACAAACATTTTTACTTTTGGCAGTTTCAGCCTTCATACTTTCACCAGAAAAGTATGGCAAAAAGTTCCTTGGTAGCTATACAGCAACAAAGGAGAAGTAAGGTTTATTAGAAGAAAAAAGAAAAAAAAAAAATATGTCTACACACAAGCCATCACCCAAGTACTTCCTCCTTCATACTGCCTCAGTTAAAAGTGCACCAAAAGAAAACATTTTTGATTGAAAGACAGAAATACAATGGGAATAAACCTCAATCTGGTTGTTCCAATATTAGGCATGATCAAAGATCAGAATATTTCTGTCTAGGCCCACCATCTACAAGCCTCCTGAGTACACTTAAAGGAATGCTGATGGAAAAGTTCGTATTTGGTTTCAAACCATATGCACGTAAGTACAAAAAAGGACACATCCAAACCTTTGACTGTTGAGTGAAAAACGCAAAAACAACAAGCAGACCTTCCATAAGTATCTGTACTTAAAGCTGCCTACTGCTTTTAATTACATTTCCAGAGTCTTCAGTTCCTCACAACTCTACCATTGCCTCTTCTCTCCCTACCAGTTCTTTTATCATTGTGTCCCACTGCCTTGTACTCACTGTCCCTTCCAGCCACCCCAGCTTTAGTATATATCCTTTCTTCCCCCTTTTCAACTTTACCTTCCAGAAGTCACCTCCAAAGGTCCTTTCCAAACCATATTACTGTAGCTTTATCTGCTTTCTCCCAAAGTATCAAGGTACAGACAAAACAGCCTAAGAAAAAGCCCTCCTTTTGACTCACAACACATGCACTATCTTCCATCTCTCTAAAGGATACCTTTAAAGCTGGCCAGTCTCTCACTAACCTTAAGTTCAAGGAACACACACACCTCAGTTCTAGTCCCATGCAGGACATGTTTCCAAGTTATACTACACAAAAAAAATATGATGTGCTCATTTACCTCCACATTCTGAAAACATCTAGACAACAACCATCCCTGGAGGTGTTCAAGGCCTTTGAGTAACCTGGCAGGAAGGCTGCAACTAGATGACCTTTAAGGTGCCTTCCAGCCCAAACCATTCTATGAACACACTGGAATCCAAACTACTAATTTTTTTTCAGCCAATGCTAAATGCATCTTCTCCCCCAACTACTTCTACCTGTAAATCAAACCACTAAGGTTTTGAACCTTTTCTCATGTTACAAGAACAACAAATTCTTGCCTAGAAATTACACTTCTGTGGTTCAGGTCTAATAATCCCATTTTGGCAAGTTACCAGATATATAAGCCTTTTTGCAAAATGATCCTGTATAACTAAAGTTGTAGCACCCTACTCTTAGCTTCATAAAGTTGAATATATGAGTTACAGCTAATAAAATTAAAGCCCACAACTGTATCACTGATCAACTTCCACCTCTGTGAGCAATCCCAATCTTGGCTGCATGATTAAAGAAAAAGCTATATTATCCAGCCATCAGAATTACAAGGTGAAAGCATGAGCAGCAGTATCACTACAGAGGCTGCACGCAGGTCTAAAGGTTTGAGTATCACTACTTGACCCAGTGACATCCATGCCCTCAAACACCACTGCCAGCTCAGCTACGAGGAGTTGGAAAAAAAGGAGAGGAGCAGGTCCTATGCTGTTGACTGCCCTCTATAGCAAAAGCCATCAAAGCTGAATCAAGAGAGGATTATGGAGCACAGAGGCTAAAGCACACTGAAGGATTGAGTTTGGAGCCAGGGTAGGGCAGAGGCAATAACCAGGCACATCTGGGAGCACTGCAGGTAGTTTATTGGTAAGAAATTATAATCAGGTGGCAGATCAGGGACAGGATAGGAATGCATTTGGTAGAAGAGACAGACGCAAACATGAAAGAGCATGCAGAAGAAGCAAAAAGAAAGAATAAAGGTAGGGTGAGCAATTAAACCCTGAGGGACTTCAGGGAGAAATACAGTAGAAGTCCCCATGGGTGCAGGTAGGACAATTAAGGAAACATTGCAGAAGACTGGATTTCCAACAAAAGTGCCTGCAAACAGTTAATTGCTGAAGACTTCAAAGGCCTGCGTTACCATGGCTGCTTCGCAGGGTTTTATTGCTCAGATGGCAGACTGGAATGGACTCTTCCAGGCTGAGAGCTGCTTTTTCTGAGGCAAAGGACCTTGCTAAGCTGAGAAATTATGTCCAGCTAGTCTCAACACCCCTGGGACAAACAAGGTGCACAGAACAGTGGTTAGCTTGAAGGGGAGAAGGGAGGGTCCAAACACCGACCTCCAGGTGACTAAGGAACATCTCTAGAAGGATGAGAACAGACAACACTTCAAGGCAGAGAGCAGAAGAGCATGTAGCCTTTATCCCCCCTCCCAATAATAATAAAAAAAAAATAATAAGTCATTGAAGGACTGCACAGAATTGCAAAACAGCATTGTCACAGGCTACAGTTTCACCTGGACCAGGCTGGCAGAATCGCCATCCCCAGGCCTATGCTGCCCACCTTGCTTTGGGTGACTGCAAACGTTTGGTCAGGCAACAAGGCAGATTAGAAAAGCGATCACTTGCCCAATCCAGTTCATCATGCAATGATATGACATGAGAAAGGACAGGGACATGTGTCAGTGACAGCAGTTGAAAATGATCATTATGTTGTTCTAGTTAAGACTGTACACAACATAACCAGGCAAAGTCCTGGTGACTCAATGCCAGCTCCAAGCACTTCCCATCATTTTGCGTTCCCTACTCCCCTTGTTCAGGGCATTCCAGTTTCCCATTATCCCAGACAACGTTTTTAGTCCAAACGAACCAGCATGTTGGTTTTGTTCTTTGTTGGGGCCAGACAGAGCAAGAGACAAATATGCCGACCGCAGTAGTATGAAGTAGAGGAACAGAAGCTTACAAAAGCAACACTAGGCCCCACTATGCTGAAACAAAAAAATTGTAAAGGGAATTAGAACAGTGCTCTCCAACAGCATAGACAGAAATGAGAGTTCTGACAGCAAGAGTAAGCAGCAAAGTAGCAGGGGAAAGTGATGGAGTTTTGAGCAACAGAGAAAAGCCAGAAACTGCTCGTATATTAGGAACCAAGAGGGAAACACCTGTGAAATGCCTCAAAGGAATCAGGTCATGTTCCTCTAAAAAGGTGACACAGTCGATGACCCAGCTGAAGTGCCTCTATACCAATGCACACAGCAGGGGTAGCAAACAGGAGGAGTTTGAAGCCACCATGCAGCTAGGAAGCTACGATGTAATCACTATCACCAAAACGTGGTGGGAAGGATCACACAACTGGAATGCTGCAATCGATGGCTACAAACTGTTGAGAAGGGACAGCCAAGGAAGGAGGAGCAGGTGGTTTCCCTCTGTTAAAAAAAAAATAAAAGTATTGACTCCATAGAGCTGCCTTTGAAAAACAGCAATGAACAAGTTGAGAGCTTATTGGTAAAAATTACAGGCCAAGCCAACAAAGGAAGCCTCATGGTTTGTGTTTACTATGGGCCACTCAACCAAGGGGACCTTGCTGTTACTTCAACTACAGGAGGCATCACATTTGCAGGCTCTGATCCTGCTGGGGGACTCCAATCACCCTGACATCTGCTGGAAAAGTGGCACAGCAAGCTGTAAACAGTCCAGCAGGCTCTTGGAGTGCATCAAGGATAATTTCTTAATCCAGGTGATAGACAGCACAGCCAGAGGAGAAGCATTACTGGACCTGTTGCCTACCAACACAGACAATTAGGATGTCAAGATTGGTGGCAGCCTGAGCTGCAGTGGTCATGCCCTGGTGGAACTCACAATCTTCAGGAATATGGGCCAGGTGAAGAATACAGTCAGGACTCTGAATTTTAGGAGAGCAAACTTTCAGTTGTTTAAGGAACTAATGGATGGGACCCTGTGGGAAACTGCCCTCAGAGACAAAGGAGATGAACAGAGCTGGCAGCTCTCTAAGGACATTTTTCTTAAAGCACACGAGCTCTCAATTCCCATGTGTAAGAAATCAGGCAAGGAAGGCAGGAGACAAATATGGCTAACAAAGGACCTGCTGGTCAAACTAAAGTGTAAGAAGGAAGTGCACAGGCAATGGAACCAGGGACATGTATCCTTGGAAGAATATAGGGATGCTGCCTAGATGTGTAGGGATGGGATCAGGAAAGCTAAGGCACAGTTGGAGCTGAATTTGGCATGGGATGCAGATAATAAGAAAGGCTTCGACAGGAACATTGGCTAGAAAAGGAAGATTAAAGAAAACATATCTCCCCTTTATAAATAAGACATGAGAACTACTGACATCCAATATGAAGAAGGCTGAGGTACTCAACAATTTTTTTGCCTCAGTTTTCAATGGTAATCTCTCTTCCCACATCTCTCAAGCCTCTGAACCTCAAGGCAGGGACTGCAGAATGAAGTCACTCGTGTTGTAAGCGAAGATCAGGTTCAAGACCACCTGAGGAACCTGAACATATGTAAGTCCATAGAACCCAGTAAGGTGTATCCCAGGGTCCTGAGGGACTTGGCTGATGCAGTTGCCAAGCCATTCTCAATCATATTCAAAAAGTCATGGCAGTTGGGCAAATCCTCTGTGACTGGACAAAGGGAAACCACGCCCATTTTTTAAAAGGGTAAAAAGGAGGGCCCTTGGAACTTCCAACCAGTCAGGCTCACCTCCATGTCCAGTAAGATCACAGAATAGATCCTCCTGGAAGACATGTCAAAACACATGGAAGACAGGGAGGTGATTAGAGACACTAAGGGCAAATCATGCCTGACTAATTTGGTAGCCTTCTACAATAGAGTGATTGCATCGGTCAACAAAGAAAAAGCTACAGATGTCATCTACCTGAACTTCTGGAACGCTGAAACAGGTTGCCCAGAGAAGTTGTGGATGCCCTATCATTGGAAGTGTTCAAGGCCAGGCTGGATGGGGCTTTGAGCAACCTGCTCAAATGAAAGCTATCCCTGTGCATGGCAGGGGAGTTGGACTACTCTTTAAGGTCCCTTCCAACTCAAACCTTTCTGTGATTGTAATTCTGCACGCCAGTTCTTGGAGATACACAGTTTTAAAATCTAGATGGACACGTGGTTTTAGATGTTGTTTCTAAGTAAAAGAAAGCTACCTCTACAAAAGAAATAGTACTTTGGCCAAATGTGACATAATCTAGATAAAATCATTACACCTGCTTGTATGTTTCTATTACCTTGTCATTAGATAAGCAATAATAGCAACTACTGGGGACATCCATATATGCCAAGAGACTATACATGCAAACAGCTTGGAATATGGCTCCTAGCAGAGGCACTTTTTGCTTTATGGCTCAAATGCCCGTTTGGTCCAGGAACAGAGGATATCCATATCAAACACCTCACTTTCTTGACACAGATCTGCTCTTTGAAAGGCAAGCTCTCATGGATCCATATGCTGCAGAATGCAGAACGTTCCTACAGTAACAGGATGCAACTACCAAATTGAGCAGAAGCCCAGTTAAGCATTTCCGTTTCATGTTTTGAGGTCAGACTTTCAGGTGAACAATTCACAGAAACAGGCTTCAAGGCAGCAGTAAGAAATCATCAAAGCAGCATGAACAAGGTCTCCCAGGAGCAACTTTTGTTTGTTTTGAGTGGAGAAGCAGCATCCAGACAAAAGAATATTACGAAGCATCACTTTGAAAGGACTTTATCCTATTTTCATGCAAGCTCTAAATTTGTCAGAAAGACTTAGCCTTTTCATTGTTTGCCTCAGAAGTAATTTTAGACTTTGCTCACTGAAGTTTCAACCTCTTCACAAGACAGCCTTACTCCTGGTCTACATATACATACCATAAACCTCACATCCCAATGCTATACAAAATACTTCAATGTATTCTAGAGTTGAGTTTGCACTAGGTGTTCCAGAGATCAGATTTATCTAATAAAAGTTAGGTAGGGGAAAAGGATCTGAACCAGACAACCAAAACCACAAGCATCATTGCAACAGTCAGAGATCTTCCAGCAGGGCAAGAAGATACCTTTTTAAAAGGCTCCCTCCTCCCTCAGTGACTGCCCACAACTTTCCCCATAAGTAGGTGCATCTTAACTATGATTAGTTTTCTATATGTAGGAAGCATTACAAAATCGCTCCCTGGTATGCCAGTTCTGCCTACCAGTGATTAAATACGCATAGGGAGAGAGAACAAGCAGAAAGTTCCAGAGGCTGTAGGCAGCACAGCAGGCTGATAATATCCTTTTCTGCCCTCAGAGAAAGAGCCAGAGCCGGTAGATTGTTCAGCCTACAGGAACAGCAATTTAAAGCCTTGATCTTGCCTGGACTTAATGAAGTAAATATTCCTGTTTCCTTTTTTGGATGGAATACTTTTCAAGTTAAAATTTTCCATTTCAGCTAACAATGAGAAAGCAAAAGTCTATGCAGGTTATGCAGAATGCAGTCCTCTAGAGAGCAAACTCAAAACCTTAGTCTCACTCACTGCAGTTTTTGTTTGTTGGGATCTTTTTTGGATCGTTCAAGAGATGGCTCTGTCATTCCAGAACACTCCTCCCCAAGCACAAAATCCACATCAAAAGTTGTGTAGTGTAAAGGAAACTTTGGGGCTTCCACAATGAACCTGCAAAACTTAAGAACTCTAGAAGCTTCACCTAAGTTACAAAAAAAACCAAAAACAAACAAAAAACCCAACCAAAAAAAAAAACCCAACCAAAAAAATCCCCACCAACCACCCTTTCTTTGAGCTAATAAGCAATAGAAGACAGTACACTAAGCATTTATTTAATTCCATTTATTTGCAGCCATGCACATGCACTCCTTTTTCACAGAATCACACTGAGTTACAGAATGCTTGAGGTCAAAGGGACCTCTGTAGATCATCTGCTGAAGCAGGGCCACCTACAGCCAGTTGCCCAGGACTGTGTCCAGATGGCTTTTCAATATCTCCAAGGAAGGAGACTCCACAACCTCCCTGGGCAACCTGTGCTGGTGATTGGTCACTCACACAGTAAAAAAGTTCTGATGTTCAGAGGGAACATGTTTCAGTTTGTGCCTGTTTCACACAGGGGCTTAAGAATCACACCTAAGTGTGTTCAAGTAGTCATCTAGAACACATATGTTGTTAGTGTGCAAAATGGAAATGGACTCTTTAACCAAAAAAGCTTTAAAAGAAAAAGAAACCCAAAAATTTAGCCCATTTGTAGATGGTACAGGTTGAGGCTTCACTATGCTGCAACTAAATCACGCCACCTTTTCTTGCAAGCAACAATTCTGCAGCTACTTAGTTTCTACGCATTTGTTTCAGTATACTATTTATTGAACAGCTAGAAATCTTAACTGCTGCTCTGCTGTCTGAACAATTTATGTTTTCATCTATATCCCATGCTGAAAGCTGGTTTAAGGACATTGCTTGGTCCTAACTTCTCTTTTCTCTGAACGAATTCACCTTTCTACTTCAAATTTTATTCAAATAAATGTCAGCTGTAATCCTGATATCCCACTTGACAGATTAAGAGCCCTGCTTTCAGCGTCCTTGAAAAGCAAAAGCAGCCACCAAGGCAAATCAGGTCAACAAGTAGCATCCTAAGAGGAAAAACAGTTGAGGAGAGTTAAGAGAAACCAAAGACCAATTCCAATCTCCTTCTGCATATGCTAACCATTTCTTCCACTTGAAGTTTGGGGGAAAAAAAATCCTGTTGGAAGGCAGGTAATAGACTGCATGTAGAATTAGCTATGTGGCTATCAAAATGTATTATTTGCCAGTGCACTAAAAAATCTAACACCCAGGAAGCAACATAAACTGAGGAGTCTTAAAAGTTTCTTAGAATCTGTCCTAGATCTACCATTTTTTCTGAAACAGAAAGGGTACATGTGCAATCAAAACCAGTTTCACTTTTCAGCACCAGAGGAATATGCATTGAAGAGATTCAAACCCTACCAGCAGCTCTCAATCCATTGCTCAGTGAGGTAAGCACAAGAAGGAAAAGAGGGGAGGAAAAAAAAAAAAAGAAAAAAACCAAACCCAAAACACACACACAACCACCAAAACACCAAATAAAACAACTGTCACAATCCAACAGGACAGCCTATTCCAGAGGCGAACTTCAGTGCGTAACAGCTTTCAACAATACAACTTGGGGATGGTATCTGTCACACACCCTACGGAACACACAGTAACATTCTGACATGATTAAGAGCTGGAACTCTTAACATTAAAGAAACCCCAGCATGCTAAAAAACTTTTGCATATTTTCCATAAAACTTGAACCTTGTGCCAATTTTGTAAACTCATGATTAGTTCACAGCATAGTTACCAAATCTTTAAGAAATGTAAGTACATGAAATCTTCAGGAAACCAAGCTGATCAGTCCATGAAATTGTGGCTAAAGCTACAGGTTGGCTGGAAGGCATGGGTATTCTCAGAAATTCTGTTTCTGAAGTAAACATCAGGAAGTTAAGAATACATTAAGTTCAAGCAGATTTAGAACTCTACTAACAATTGACTAGCTAGCAGTACTACATGTATCAGTCTTGGAAGCCTTCCCCAGCCACCATCTTAGACCACATTATTATGTAAACAGTCATATTGTTTTCTATTCTTAAAGGACAGAGCTATAGCCATTTGTTCTCCAGTCTCAGAACTGCTCACTGCCATGCCCTGTTGCTACAGAGCAGTGCAAGTCTTATCCTATTTAGCATTATGTCCTTGACAAGCAAATATTCTACACTGCAAAAATCCCCACAATCTGTCAGGTAAGATATTATCACTATTGTGGGTCTCATGCTAGGGAAGCATGCATGCTAGATCAGTCTGAGGTGGGTTTCTCTCCTGGGTCACACCTGTGCCATCCTTCTATCACCCCAAACAAGAAAATAAAAACAAATTGTGGCAGACAGTTCCTCTTGGCTCCCTTGTCATGTAAGTTCAGTATCCAACACCACAGCTAGGTCAAGAGCACAGTGTCTAACCAAGGAATTACTCGGTACTACTTGCTTGGACAAGACATCAGCCAAACGTGAAGACTACACACAGCAGCATGAACAGCAGGATTCACAGCAGACACTTCAGCCTTTCCTAGAAAGGAACAGCTTTGTCTAAGAAGCATGATGCATTTGTATAAACATGGAAAACCAACAAATTACTGCAGCATGGGAGTCTATGTTCATCGCGAGTCCTAGCTGCATGAAAGACCAAAGTGAAGACCACACAGAACAAGAGGGAAGCACTGACTATTTTCAGCAGGCTTCAAATCACCCATAGTTCATTTTGTACACTTACTTTACGTTGCAGAAAGACCAAATCATTTAAAAAGAGACACCTTTCTTTGTTTACTATATGACAAATATTCAATTGCCTGCACATTTTTACAAGCAAGACCTTAATCAATGATTTCCATTAGACTAAGAAAACATCTGAGAACTCAGCTTGAATCAGCCCCACTCATTTATGCTTTAACAGCTACACATATATTCAGACATTGTTTTTAAACCACATATGAACTGCATTAAGACCACACGGTTCCTCTGAGAAGCTAAAAGCAGATATTGCTACAGTAATCGGAAGCATAGTCCCATAAGATTAAGTATTTCTGCAAGACATTTAGAAAGCCACTGTAAACTGGTATTGGACACCTGCAAGTAGTTTCAGTGTCTGCAAGAGCAATATCTGTTCCATTACTCTGTTTTGGATAATATGCAGCTTCCTCTTCCCCTCCCTCTCAATTTGCTAATACATCAGTACTTTTGAAGACCTTACTTCCCATAAATGCCCTACAGCAAGTTTTTCAATAGCGTTCTGCATATTATCGTACCACCTCCTTTGCAGCAAGTAACCAGATTCTGATTTAATCAACACTTGTAAAGAAACATCATAAAATAAATGACACTTTTCTTGTCCTCCACAGATTCTGCTGTGTCAAGCAACCAAACAAGGCAAAAAGACTAGTTTTCTTGATACTTGAATTTTAGGAATGAAGAAATAGAACTGGGAAAAAGTCTAAACCCCACAGATAGGTTGTGACATATCAACTGTCAATAAAATTCGAACCTAGGAGAAAGACAGACCCTTTCCAAAATATACACAGTGTATAAAACCTCAGACAAGGCAATGCTTCTCAACCTATTTTCATGAAGTTGAATTTCAGCCAACTTTTAGCAATACAAATACCACAGTATAAACGATACCCTTAAGGATTGTAAGCAACACAGTAAACAACAGTTTTTACAAGCCTTCAGCACCACTAGTTCCAGATACAAAAACAAGAAGCCAATTTATTGGCAAGACCCTGCAGAGAAGTCTTCCTCACCTGAAGTAAGGCTCATTTTCACCCGATTCGTACAAAGCATCCTCTCTGCTATCAAGTTTACTGTTGATTTTGTTTCTGAAGAGGATTTAACCTCAGGATTAATCCATCTTACTGCCTGGTCCTCTCACAAAAATGTTGTGGTAGGGCACTTCCATCTTGCCTCAATGATCCACTCCTTTCAAGGCTCCTAGCGCTCCGAGACCTTTGTCAGGCACACATGGGTGACTGACACTGCTCACAGAGATTTTCTTCATAAAGCATCTATAAAAGCTACATGTGCACAGATGCAAAATGTCAGCAGAAAAGATTCCCTGGAGCCTTTACAGCAAACAACCCCATCTCACTCTGCCACCTTTTCCCGTAACAGTAGCTCCTGTAGACTGCACTACATTAGCAGGATCTGCCTGCACACAGCTGTCACATACCGAAGAAGTGTCCTTATACAAAAATTGGTAACTCAGTTCTCTCCTGCCCTTCTGCTAAAGTCCACCAGGGAGCACTGCAGTTGTATATGCTATGGTAGAGTGTCCCAAACCATTTTCTGTAGTCACTTTTGACAAAAGCCCCGTTGTCTCACACTCCAGTCCATTGTTACTATGACAACAGTATTACAATGCCTCCAAATTACCAATGTACGGTTTGAATCATGGGTTCCTCCACCCCCACCAGCTCACAGAGAAGGCGGCCTTATTCTGAGGTCCCTTCCAATAAGTCTGAACTACAGACTTACACAGTGAGAAATGTAGTCAGATTCAGCCCAAGAAGCTCTCATTTCTGTCACAAATATTAACATTTAGAAGCTGACAGAGCTTAAACAAGTGGTTAGAGGACATGAAACTATTTAAAACCATGAACAAGGACTCCAGTGAGAAAGCAAAAGCATTCTTCCACTCAACCTAAACCATGGCATTTTCATCCTATGGTTGCTATGATGCAAGCTTCATTTGAGAAGAAGACCCCATGAAGAAACAGTGTAAGTAGACTACAGCATATTAGGTCTTTGAGCCACTGTGTATGCACAGGATTTAAAAACATTTGCTGCTCAAAGAAGCAGGGTTCCACACACATGCTATCACTCACAGAGCAGAAACAGACCAAAACAATTCATAACCTTAATAGTCTGATGAGTCTGCTTCCACAACAACAGATTTGGCTTTGATCAGTAAGAGCAACAGATATTATTAAGAATAGCCAGGATTTTTATTTTGCATATTGGGACAGATAATAGATAGATACTGTTAACCAGCACTGCTTGGCTTAAGCATATCAAAATCACAAGGGACCTTTGCTCTGTATGTCAACATTAAGTGCAACCAGACAGGATAGTTCCCCCATTGTAGGGGTTATTTTATAGCCTCCTAATGGAATTAGACTGTTCTTGTGTACCAGTTTTAAGTTCTTTAGATTGTCCTTCAGCTTAAGAAAGTTCAAATACAAATCACTGTCTTCCCATTGCACACTATGAGTAGTCAGTAGCAGTAGTGCTCCAACTCTGCAGTTCAAAAACCAAAGCAGAAATATTAGCAATATTCAAGAATCTTCTGGTATAAACAGCAGCAATAGTTAAACAGTTTACAGAAAATACTTGGAAGTACTCACTTGACAGCATTTTCCAATGATTTTACAAGCCTCTGAACACCAGATTCCTGGGATGCCTCTTTGAATTTAAGCTTCCCTCTAGAACACCAGTTCTCCAAGACAGTCATTGGGAATTCAGTACATCTCTCCAACAACGTGCATAACCAGCTCCCAATGTACCTCAATCACCAATATCCTTCTCTAATACTTATTAAGAAGCTACTAGTCTTCTTACAGGCTTCTGTCAATCCAGCAGCTAAATCTACAGTCATTGTAATCATTTTTCAGTTGATGCTAAAGCTGCTCCCCCTCACCTCACCCCCCAAACCTGCACAATTTTGCTCTTTGATAGCACTTCCTGTGATTTTTTATTATTATTATTTTTCAAGTAGTAAAATCAGACACAGCTCTAACTTCTAGATCAAGACAGTTTCTCTGCTTGGAAGGCAAAATGCTTTAGGCATTCTAAAATCTCAAGGGACAAAAATACCGCAAATTGTAATAATTTCAGTTTGTTGTACATGCCTTCTTTGCAAGGTGACCAAACAGACAAGCAGTTCAACAATTGGGCAAATTACCATTTCTACAATTCCTTTATGGTTTACTGTGCACTAGTTCTACCCATAAACTACCTTTCATAGATTTTTTTATTTTTTTTTTAAAAATCCTGACAGAAGGTTTACCTGCCCTACAGGAAAGGGTCACATCATATTCCGTCCACATATTTCAGCCTAAAGATATATAACAGCAGAAGGTAATCACAGAATCATAGAATGGTTTAGGTTGGAAAGGACCTTGAAGATCATCAAGTTCCAACCCCCCTGCCATAGGCAGGGACACCTCCCACTAGACCAGGTTGCCCAAGGCCATGTCCAGCCTGGCCTTGAACACCTCCAGGGATGGGGCCTCAACAACCTCTCTGGGCAACCTGTTCCAGTGCCTTACCACCCTTAAAGTGAAAAACGTCTTCCTAATGTTCAATCTAAACCTGCCCTCTTCCAGTTTAAAGCCATTCCCCCTCGTCCTATCACTACATGCCCGAGTAAAAAGTCCTTCCCCAGCTCTCCTGTAGGCCCCCTTTAGGTACTGAAAGGCCGCATTAAGATCTCTCTGGAGCCTTCTCTTCTCCAGGCTAAACAGCCCCAACTCTTTCAGCCTCTCCTCATAGGAGAGGTGCTCCAGCCCTCGGATCATCCTTGTGGCGCTCCTCTGGACGCGCTCCAGCAGGTCCATGTCCTTATGTTGGGGACTCCAGAGCTGGATGCAGTACTCCAGGTGGGGTCTCACGAGAGTGGAGTAGAGGGGCAGAATCACCTCCCTTGCCCTGCTGGCCACACTTCTTTTGATGCAGCCCAGGATGTGGTTGGCCTTCTGGGCTGCGATTGCACATTGCTGGCTCATGTTGAGCTTCTCATCGATCAGCACACCCAGGGCTGCTCCTTCTCCTCAGGGCTGCTCTCCAGCCATTCCCCACCCAGCCTGTATTTGTGCTTGGGATTGCCCTGACCAAGATGTAAGATGTAATAGATAATGAATTCTTCTCCTTCCCAAGTGGTGAGGAAGTGTAGCAGGGTGAGCAATGTTTTGCCATGTTAACAAAGAGACATTTAAATAACAGTGATCCCTATGCTAAGGGCAGGACCTGTATGCTGGAAAACCTGCTGGTTTAAAAAAGTTTTAGTTTGCTTGCTTGCTCTATCCTTCAAGTGCAAAAAGGGTAATGGAAAAAAAAAAAAAACTTCCATAGTTCTCTTGTCAAAAAGAGAGAGAAACGCTCCTTGACAATAACATTAGAGATCGCTTCATAGCATTGGGACAGTAAATTCATCATGCCACAGGATCTTTGCAGGAAGTTTTATAACTAGCCCAGAGGAAGCCAGTAAAAACATTGGTCTGTCATATTAAAGAATTCCTGATGGATCCTTAGCACTGCATGGACTAAAAGTAATTTTAAAAAAACTTTCACAGTTTTATACAGTTGAAGGGTACTTTTCAGTAGCTAGATTTTTTTATTTCCCTAAAATTACTGAAGTATCCCTTGTGCTCAGATCCATAAATCACAGCAGCACCATGGAAGATGTGCTCAGGGTTTGCATACTTGCAAAGGATAGCCTTAAAAACTAGGTAGGTGTATGACACCTGAGATCATTTTTAGGTCAGCAGTCCTGTAGTTCTCACAACACTAAACTGGAGATCCACCTGGAAGAAAAATAAAATAATAATCTCCGCAGGAACGACTACAGCCTCTGCAGAAACACACACAGTGGAGGGCAAAGCAAGCCCGGACAGACCGAATAAGCACAGCTTCCGTACAGTTATTTTTAGCCTAGTTTTTTTAACAAAAAAAAAAAAAACCACAACCAAAACCTGTGTGTTGCACAAACACACAGTTTTAAAGGAGCTGTTACCACTCAGGAAATACCTTGGAGCTACTCCCATTCAGTGCTCAGCAACCAGAAAACCAAAACAGAAAGAACACCAAGTCACCCTATAAATCTATTACACCCAGTTTTGATGTCTGTACTCCCCATACTAACCCTTCACCCTTAAAAAGACAAAGATACCAGAATAGTCAACGGGATAACATGACAGAAGACTGTTTTTCAGCTTGGAAAAAGAGATATTTGAGGGAAGAAAAAAATAGAGACCTATAAAATCACAAAGGATATGCAGAGTGCAAATAGAAATGACTGTTCACTATTTCTCATGAAAGTCCTGAACGGCTTGCAGTGAAAGTCATCAAGAATAACACTTTAAATAAAAGGAAGGGCTGTTTTCATCCTCCAAGACTATTAAATTATAAAATTCTCTTGTCACAGAACATCTTCAAAGCCAAAAGTATAGCAGCATTTAAGAAGTGATTAGATCTACCTTTCAAGAATTTTGTAAACCAATAGCTATGCACAGTCCAGATGCAGCCTCTACTTTATCAAGTTCCTAAATTGCTAATTGCCATGAGAAAGGAGGATACACTCAAACCATTCAGAGTCTCTGAGCATCTGCTACATGTCATTGTTGGAGAAAAGTGAGCTACATGGATCCTTCGTCTGACCGCATATAAACTTTCAGATGAAGAAATAGATCATCCTTTCTCGCCAGCCTGACCTGCAGAACAGTCACTACCCTGACTTCGCAACATTCCTCCAAACACACTCTGCAGTGTTCACCATTCATTCATTATTCCATGAGCAAATGTGACACTGAGGAACAAAACCACTTTTCATTAGCTCTAGAAGCAGTCCACAGACATTGAAAATGCATCTTCCTGACAGATAAAGTAATCCTTGAAGCCATAAATACCAGAGAACACTATCTAACAATTGGCTTTAATGCTTCAATACATTTAGTCCAAAAATTGATTACATATAGCAAACAATGCTTTCAAATGGATTCAATCACTTAGTGACTAAGTATATTGTCAGAGATGGTCAGCAAACCAGCAGAGCACTGCTTACCATCCTGCAAGATCTCCTACGCTTCCAGACCCAGGACACAAAAGCACCCAAGAGAGCCACAGACCATGTTCCTCCCAAGCTCAGCACGTTTGCATTCTACCCCTTTAAGTTCCTTCACTGTCCTATGATTGTAATATGGAACAAGTAAAACAGAAGCACAAGAAACCATCAGTCATTTGCCATCTTACAGTTTCCTGGAGTTTGTGCGTAGTCTGATGAGTTTTCTTCAGTTCACGTACACTTCTTATTTCCACATAAGATTCCCAGTGGCAGGGTTTGTACCAATTAGTCTAAACTCAGCTGTACAGCTGAGCACTTATAGTAATTTTAGCATAAATATGCACACTCTGTTCCAAGGCTAGTGCTAGACACAAGACCATTCTACAGTTGCAGTGCAATCACTACCTAGCTTTCGCTGGTCTTCCCACTCTGCTTCAATGCCTTAAGCTTTCCTCCGAAAAATCATTATTCATTAACATGCTGCACCTCTGCACTCTGTTCAATTATCACTTTGTCCCTTTTTCATCTGTAAAGTAGCCAAAAGAACAGCGCTCTATGCTAGATACGATAAAGAAAAGATGCAGATTGGGGTGGCACAGAAGAAGGTAAGGAGGGAAGATAAACCGGAAAACTCTCTCCCATTACATCATTTGGAAGAAGATGTCAAAGAATAGGTAGCCAAAAATGAGGCTGGATGACTAATTCCTACACAGTCGATTGCTTTTCAGACAGATATCTAAGTTCAGCAACAAATTCTAGGTTATGCCAGGATTTCCAGAGACTACTCTTCAATTAATGCTTTTTAAAAAGCATACCTTGCTCCTTTAAAAAGTAACACTCTAAGAATGCGATTGTTTTATTTTAAAGCCAATTTCATCCATCGTATCTGCTGTAACAGTCTACACTTAAGGTGTAAATAGCAGTACTGTACAATATAAACTACAAAGCTATTCAAGTATTCCTAGTCAGAATTTGTGCCCTAAGCAATCATTGTTCCATTATCCCGGTGTATAATCTGTTCCGTCTGTCCTGGTTCCGGCAGGGATGGGGTTTAATTTCGCCAAGGAGCCGGCAGGGGAGGCAGGTATTCCATCCCAGGTGAGCCATGCCCGGGCTATAAGAGGAGCTAGCCGGGGAGGGGGAGCAGTCGCCACTCGGGGGGCGAGCTGCAGCGGTGCGGGTCCAGTCGGTGCACAGTGGTACTGTAATCACGTCTTTATATCCCTTTATCGGTGTTATTGTTTTTTCTCTTCCCTTTTGCTGTTCTATTAAACTGCACCATCTCAACCCACGAGTTTTGCCTTTTTCTGCCGATTTTTCCCACGGCTGTGGGAGTTGAGCGAGCGGCCGCATGGTTCTTTGTTGCTGGCTGAGGCCAAACCACGACACTTCAAAAGACTTTGAGATAAAAGCTGAAAACCTTAATATAAAAATTATCTATAAAACCACTGAAAAGAAACAGGAACTTGCCAAAGACAGCAAAACATGCTTGCCCACTAGATATAAATTGCAAACAAACCCACTGCAAACAAGAAAGAATAGACCTCTTTGTCTACACTCATGTCCTAGCAGTTTTATGGAAGCAACTAAATCCCAAAGAAGCATCACACTACAGTACATATTAAACCTAGTGACTTGTGACACTGCCTTCAGTAATAACTCTCACACTGACAAATCAAATATCTGACTGAAGCACAGCATACATGGATATCCGTAACTATACTGAGCACAACAGTAACATGCTTGCTTGTCTGAAATAATTTATTTTTTTTAAATTGCCAGACTCCAATCTGCCCGCATGTAGCTTTGTAAAGAGAACTGCATCTAGACTTGCAGCCCTGCTCAGTGCTTCCAAGGAACGCTACAACTGCAACAGAGAGCAGAACAGCTTTGGAATTTGACCAGTACCACGTGCTGAATATTTTACATATATGGATCATCAGAGTCACGGATCTAGTCTGTGCATGGAACACAGGATGAAGTTCTGTGTAATAAAAGCCATAAATTTGATTCTGTACTTGCTTGCACCAAGCCCGCAACTTCTTGCTGAATTAGAGTATACTTTTAAAGGTATCATCACTTCTTTGATTATGGAAGTTAGATCAAAATAATCTCGTATTACCACCAGTATTGTACACCAAAATTGATGTACCACATAATCTGCCACCTTGAGCTGACCTGCCCACTCTCCTCCAGAGTACCACAGACTCTTTAGACAAACCACCCAAAGCTACGCTACCCATACTGCCCCCCCAAATCCTAAAACCTTCTGTTGTAACAATCTTTCATCCTATCACCTACGAACAGCTGTGCTGCTGCACCCCCTCCTGCTTTATAACAAGGTTTTAAAAGACTGAGCAAGACACATCTTTCCCAAAGCAAACAAACCCAGTCCTCCTTTACAGGTGTAAAGGAGTCTTTTACTGTCAACCTTCTCCCATTTAATTGGTATTTACTGTCAGCAGTTCCCAAAGCCAGGCAGACTCCAGCAATGAACAGATCAAATTACTTCCTTTAAGTGACATACAAAACTCCAGTTACTGACTGGAATTAAGCTTACTTTTCCATTCACCATAGCCACAACAGACTGTTACTGGTAGCTACTGTATTAATGCCTCTCTTCCCACAGTACTGCTGCATACTATACTCAGTAACTTCTGTAGAATATTCTCCGTATGTTTTACCTTGCACACAGTATTCTCCGTATGTTTTACCTTGCACACAGAGGTGAAATGAATGAAGCTCATCACATTCCTTGTCAAAAGAAGAAATAGACTAAAATTGTATTTTGGTGTTTCCTGCAATTTTCTTTATCTCAATTTCTGGGGTTTGTTTTGTTTTGTTTTAAGTAATGACATAAGTATTGCAATAAAGCTGATGCAAGAACTTGTCCTGTAAGTTTTGCAGCTGTCTCTGTAGTAATTTTATGTAATAAGTCTTTAAGCAAATAGATATCTGAAATTCCAAAAATTGTGTCTTTTTACCTGGATAACATACAGAAC
The DNA here is from genome assembly GCA_008711295.1 of Anarhynchus alexandrinus. NCBI lineage: Eukaryota > Metazoa > Chordata > Aves > Charadriiformes > Charadriidae > Anarhynchus > Anarhynchus alexandrinus. The sequence continues at coordinate 3,814,104 of VUYV01000031.1, read as the reverse complement.
AATTCTCACGTTCATAATCTTAACTGCAGTTCTCCCCCCCCCCCAAAAAAATAAAGCTTTCCTTTCCACCTTTGATTAAAAAAACCCCAATGTTGAACAGACCGTTTTGTTCAAGTTAGTAGATGTGAGAAGAACCAGAATTGATAAATAAGTTCAAGGAACTGATCTGAGTGTAAAAAATAAAAATAGAAGTTTCCACTTAGAAAAAAAAAGTAATACTACGTACACTGAGAAAAACCATAAAAGTTAAAGACAACCTGACTGAAAAGCTCTTTATGTGCTCCAGATATATTTAAAATGATTGAAGCGTTCAATTTTATTTGGAATTGCTTTGGCTCCAGGCTACAGCACACACACTGAAGATATATAACCACTGTGAACAATGGTGTCCTGTAACTTGTATTTGAAAGCTCTAAAGGACTAATGAGATGTTTCCCGATACTGTACAAAATGAAAAGTTAACCATCTTCCTAACCACTAAGCCAACATCTAAAGCAGCCCAAAAAGCAACAACTTTACCTAATAAAGCTAGTTTCTTGGGAGCGATGAAGAAAAACAAACTTCCACATTCAGATTTTGAATACCGTAAATTAACAGATGAGGAGACTGTACCCAACCTCCCCAGGTTAGTTTTTCAGATGCAAGTTCAGCAAAGTTTGCATTATATACCATAAAAAAGTTAGCCTTAAATGACTACCACTATACCGACCTGCTAGTTTAAAAGAAGCTAGCTTTTAAGAACAAGCAGTATCTTTCATCTCAAGTCCAGCACATTAACAATTACAACTGCACAAAATACATATCTGGTAAAGTTCCAATATAAGAAGTGACAGACACTTACCAATACACACATCTATCTTCCCCTTGATAGCAGCTTCATGCAGAGGAGTGTAGTTCCAATTGTCTCTAGCGTTTGGGTCTGCCCCTTGACACAGTAACAGACTAACCACTTCAGCATGACCAAAAGAGCAGGCGTTGTGAAGGGGTATCAGCCCTCCGTCATCACGAGCATGAACGTTGGCTCCTGTCTGTAGCAAGTGCTCTACAACATCCTTCCTTCCAAAACCTGTAAGAGAACATATTTTTGTTCATTTATCTGGTAAAACAACATGATTTAATATTTAAAACTGTTTACTCTTAGTCCAGTGTACAGCCAAAGAATATTACTCATGTCCCTCTTTTACTTTCTGGTTCATTTCACCATAAAGTGGGATTACATTCACCTCCTCAAATAGTTGGAAGGTTCACTTACGCTCACAACAGAGGTGAACAGTGTTGTATTATGGTCAGCCTGACTGGCTGCCACTATCTCACAAAGAAGTTCTACAACAGGGACACCATTCTTTTTCAAGAAAAGCTTTCCATGAATTTAAAAAAAATTAGTATAATCCATATGTACCTAAAGCAATCGCCTTACATACTATCTCTTGATATAGGTCTTCACCGTGGAGAAGACCTCATATTAATAAACACCAAAGGACACTGTCAGTGCTCAAGCAGAACGACCTTATCTTAACCCAAACTACATTCTTGCTCTTTTTCAGAGTCTGACTACCTCCAACTGACAAACTGACAGAGAGACTAAGGGTACAGATAAGTAGAACAGAGACCTCAGCTGGGAAATAATACCTCAGGAAGGTCCCAGCATAGGCACGCAGCCTCTATTGTGGCCAGGGAAAATACCACCATAAAGCCAGCATCATTAAACTAATACACTTCAAAATCCTGCACCAGCATGCCAGGCCCTGACACCTTTAGCTTATTGTCCATAATGAACCTGGAAAGGTCCTAGCACCCAAATGTGCTTCCTATTGCCCCAAATGCCTTAGAGCCACAGTCTCCAAAGTTTTTTGATTGTGCACCCCTATCAGTAAAAAAGTTTTTTGAGCATGCACCCCCAATATACGTATTTGGCTGCTTATGGCCTGGACAGGTGTACTCTTCACTGGGTAAAAAACTGGCTGGATGGCCGTGTCCAGAGAGTGGTGGTGAATGGAGTTAAATCCAGTTGGTGTGCAGTCACTAGTGGTGTCCCCCAGGGCTCGGTGCTGGGGCCAGTTCTGTTTAATATCTTTATCAACTATCTGGATGAGGGGATCGAATGCACCCTCAGTAAGTTTGCAGATGACACTAAGCTAGGCGGGCGTGTTGATCTCCTTGAGGGTAGGATGGCTCTGCACAGGGATCTGGACAGGCTGGACCGATGGTCTGGGGACAATGGTATGAGGTTCAACAAGACCAAGTGCCCGGTCCTGCACATGGGTCACAACAACCCCATGCAACGCTACAGGATTGGGGCAGAGTAGCTCGAAAGCTGCCCGGCAGAAAAGGGCCTGGGGGTATTGGCGGATGGCGGGCTGAATATGAGCTGGCAGCGTGCCCAGGTGGCCAAAAAAGCCAATAGCATCCTAGCCTGTATCAGGAATAGTGTGGTGAGCAGGACTAGGGAAGCGATCATCCCCCTGTACTCGGCACTGGTGAGATCCCTCCTTCAGTACTGTGTTCAGTTTTGGGCCCCTCACTACAAGAAAGACATTGAGGTGTCGGAGCGTGTCCAGAGAAGGGCTACAAAGCTGGTGAGGGGTCTGGAGCACAAGTCTTATGAGAAACAACTAAGGGAATTGGGGTTGTTTAGCCTGGAGAAGAGGAGGCTGAGGGGAGACCTTAACACTCTCTACAACTACCTGAAAGGAGGTTGTAGAGAGGTGGGGGCTGACCTCTTCTCCCTGGTGACAAGTGACAGGACGAGAGGAAATAGGTTCAAGTTATGTCAGACGAAGTTTAGATCAGATATTAGGAAAATTTTTTTCACTGAAAGGGTTATTAAACATTGGAATAGGCTGCCCAAGGAGGTGGTAGATTCGCCATCCCTGGAGGTGTTTAAAAAAAGGGTAGATGTGGTACTTGAGGACATGGTTTAGAAGTGGTTTTGTCAGGGTAGGTTAACGGTTGGACTTGATGATCTTAAAGGTCCCTTCCAACCTCAGCGATTCTATGATTCTATTTATAAATATCATATAGATGCACTACTGTACTGAGGAGAAGGACTTGGGTGTGTTGGTTGATGCGCAACATGAGCCAGCAATGTGCGCTCACAGCCCAGAGGCCAACCGTACCCTGGGCTGCATCAAAAGAAACGTGGCCAGCAGGTTGAGGTGATTCTGCCCCTCTACTCTGCTCTGGTGAGACCCCACCCGGAGTACTGCATCCAGATCTGGCACCCCCAACATAAGAAGGACATGGACCTGTTGGAGCAGGTCCAGAGGAGGGCCACAAAGATGATCAGAGGGCTGGAATACATCTCCTATGAGGACAGGCTGAGAGAATTGGGGTTGTTCAGCCAGGAGAAGAGAAGGCTCTGGGGAGACCTTATAGCATCTTTCCAGTATCTGAAGGATACCCACAAGAAAGCTGGAGAGGGACTTCTTACAAGGGCACGTAGTGATAGGATGAGGGGTGATGTTTTCAAACTGGAAGAGGATAGACGTAGATTAGCTATCAGGAAGAAATTTTTCACTATGAGAGTGGAGAAGCACTGGAACAGGTTGCCCAGAGAAGCTGTGGAGACCCCATCTCTGGAAGCGTTCAAGGCCAGGCTGGGCAATGCTTTGTGCAACCTGGTCTAGTGGAAGGTGTCCCTGCCCATGGAAGGGGGGCTGGAACTAGATAAGTTTTAAGGTCCCTTCCAACCCAAACCATTCTAGGATTCTATTATGTAGATTATAAACATACACAAAAATAGAAATTTCAAAAGGCTGAGACAAAGATGAAACAAACACTTTTAAAACATCTTTTAAATTTATTAATAGTAGAAAATATATTTTCTTCCTGCACCCCAATGAAATATCTTGCACAGTCCACTTTGGAGACCACTGCCTTAGAGGACAGGAACAAAAATCAGGTATTGGGCTCAAGAGGGACAGTTTGAACCAAAACACAAGTGTTCATTTTTGTACTAGGTTGCATCTCAAAGGTTGGATTGCATTTCTTACAAACCTCAGGACTAAAAGCAGTACCACATGGGTTTTTAAAAGACTGTCACTTTAAGAGTTATTGCGTCTTCTGGTAATCATGGATACCAACCAGCTTAAGTATGAAGAATCCCACAAATATGAACTATTTTTATTAAACAGCTGAATTAAATGCTGCAGCAAGTGAAATTCCATCACAGTGGTGCTAACTGGCAGCATATAGATTGATGTGTGATCTGTGGAATTAATACAAAAACATAACTACAGACTTTATTTCCCTTCTAGAAGGCAAATACAAAGCTCGAGGGAAGGAACAAAGAACCTGTCAGTTCTCCCCCAGGTGACAGTGTAACTCAGCCACAGCAAAATGCTGTTAAAACAGTGACAGAAATGATTCTCAGAAGTCAGTACCCTCTGTGGTATGTAACAACTCATGCATGAAGACTTCTCAAATCTGAACATTTTACCCCAGAATTGCAGTCCCTGGACAGGACCTCCATTTCAACAAGTTAAACCCCCTTTTTGCCCGAGTAGTGCACTAGTTACAGCTACGTAGACTTATGGTGCAGAATTAAGATGCTTTTCCCCCACAGTCCATATGGTGAGATCCGTAAGCCAGATCTAGCAGCTTTGAATCCACACTAGCTTATCCAGTTAAGGCTAATGTTATAACTTGACATCCAGCTTTAAGTCAAGCTGCAGGCTAGTCATTCTGCAGGAATTTACACTGTCTCCTCAGTGAAGCATAGAGTCCTTCAACACACTTTCAAGAAAGACGGAGGTTTTCTTAGAAGCTGACTAATACTATGGTTAAGGCAGGCAGGGCCAAAACAAGAAGCCCCTTTACCAAGGCTTATCATGGTTTTGATGTTTTGATGACAGTTTAACAATATCTCTATTTCTGCCTAAAGAAGTATTCTTCTATGAGACACAAGCAAGAAGGCTGAAGAACAGTCTAGGGAAGCCACCATGGATATGCACCCAGATGCTCACACGTAGTACAGACTATAGCAGTTCATATCTCAGTTAATCCTGTATGGTAATGCAGCTCAAGGGCTCTCCAGTTAACAAGTAGAGCTTGGTTACTTTTGGACAGCTGTAAGGATTCCCCTATCCCCACTGTACAGAGTCCTCAGCTGCTTGCAGCGCAGATGCTGGACCACTACAAATTACAAGTTAGCACACTGAGCAGATACCAAAGTGTGTTTTCTTTAATATGTTGGGCTAAACAGCAGTTCAGCAGCTGCTCCACAAGCTGCTGAGCCATACCAGCCGCAGGGAGGGGCCCACAACCAGACTGGCACCCCACTCAGCAATCCAATTTTAGTCCATCACTGCAGATGAGTCAAGGCTTTCTGGTACGTTATATACTGATCACTTCACGTTAGAAATTATGCTACAGAAATCGAAGCGTGCAAATCAAAACGGGTATTATTAAAAGTGATACTTATTTATCACGACAAAACTGTTACCAGAAGACACGTTTTTTTTAACTGAACTGTCAGCAAGGCCACTGCTACCGTAAATCACTGCAGCTTCTAGCACAAAAACCGATTTGTGTGCTTCTGTTATAAAACAGCCAAGGAACATCACCTGTAAGTCTTCAAATGGAAAATGACAGCTTAAGCGGGTACAACAGCAAACAAAGGGTATCTGGTCCCACATCAAAGCTAACAGCCCTGAAGCATAAATACTAAGAAGCAAGCCCTCAAGGTTCCTACATTTACATTGCTCATTTGAGCAAGACAAGAATTAGAAAAGGATGCTTTCAACTAAACAGTAATTCAACAGATTTTATTCGCCTTTAGTTTTAATAGACTGAACTACTAAAAAACAGTGCTGAAACTGCATGAGCATTTGCTTTACACGTAGTTAACTCTTGAGGAAAAACAACTTGACAGTGCCAGAAAACCCAGACTCCTTTTCAAATTGTTCAGTGTTGTGATTTTCAGGACTACACACATACCTCTTCAAAGTACTGCTGGACATGGCATCATTGATAAAGGTATCTTTGGAAATACCAGCAATAAACACTTTACAGTTTTTGGTGAATTAGCACTTCTGTTCAGTCCTCAAAAAGCACAGTAAAGGTTACTGTGATTTTATCCCACCAGACCACCCATCTTTCAGAGAAAAAGTAACCAATTACGGGAACAGCTTCTCCCAGCACCACCACAGGCAAACCTGTAAAAACTTGGATTGACAAAGTGCCAGAAAGTCACATGACCCAATCTGACAAAGCAGTTGTAATTACTGAAACTCCTGAAGTGTTGAGGTCGCTTTTTGTAAAAAACAACAGACACATGCCAAGCCATTTGTGACAGATGAAGCACACGTAATTTGCTCTAAACTGAAGAAACTGATGTAAAGTCATTCAAGATGACTTTAAAAATCCTACTCTTGTATATGACCAGTGCAACTGTAATTTACAAAGTCTAAGGAAGCCTTCCCAAGAAAGGATGTGTAATCAAAGTTCCCAAAACACAATCAAATAGAAGGTTCCTACAGAAAACATCCAAAACCAGGGTAGCTATGGAGGAGAGTCACATTTAATGGCCCAGCGTGCAAGCCTGTTTTGATGAGATTCACTTGCCAGTTTCCAAAGCACACTCATGGGCAGAGTTCCTTATTAGCTTGGGCTATTTCACACAGGTAAAATGCACAAGCTTTGCCCTCATTTTAGCTTCTTTGCATAATTTTGAAGTTTCAGGCAAGTCACAGTACCTCAGAAAACATATTGTCCATGAGAGAAAGGAAGCAGTAACCCCATTATAAAAAGGCAATAGCAAGAGAACAGCTGAAATTTAAGGGTGAAACACACATCAGTCAAACCAAAGAAAAGACAAAAATTCAGAGTGACTGACAGGCTCTTCATTTCTCCAGTCATCTCACAAAAAGGCTTGGTGAAAGCCAGGAGATAGACATAGCTATGATAGCTTTACATAAATCAAGAGACAGGCAGACAGTTGAGAGAAAACACCACTTAACTAGTTCTTTGCCAGTGCTGTATTCTTGCCTTTTCCCAATCTATACCTGTCACTTTAGGCTGAAAGCAAGAAAAAAAGGCTCTAAGTAGTAAACTGGCAGCTTGAAAATTAAACTGAATAAAACTTTTAAATGCCATCAGACAAGACAGCACACAGACACCACCAAATGCTTACTACTACTGCCAAGAAGATCTGTCCTACTCCCCTTTCACACGCTGATCCCAGCCTGCAAGCTTGTCCTGTCCCATCTCCTTGCGGCATTGAACCTAAGTAACAACAGGCAACAGGGTGAACAGGTTGAATGACTGATGAGGAAAGTAATGCAAGGAAAGCAACAGGAGCATCAGTTGATACCTTATGTTATGTGCTCCAGTTAGGGCTTCAATATCAAACCTGAGTTCAGTTTTCTCATGGTAAGTTTACAGATACTTAATTACCAACATTCTCAGATGCTACATAATTCACTGCCCAATTTCAAGGCTCATTTTCAGAAATTTTGGTAAAAAAACCCAACCCAATAAATATATGGATTTCCTGCTAGAATCTGAAGACTGCTTCCCCCAGTGAGTACAATACACCAAGTAGTCAGTTTGATCAGTTTAAGTACAGCTGTACTGTTTCATCCACTGCCCAATTGATGTCGGTTGATCACAACATAGTATGAACTCCTCCAAATGCTAATTCCAACCTCCGCAAAGCTGCTGTTATGTGAAGAGTTTAACTTATCACATGGACGACTTATAACTTTCACTAGGCATCTTTCCTCTTCCTTTCACCTGCTTGCTCTTAAGAACACACTGACTCCAAAAGGAGTTAAATTTTACAGAAGTGTATAATCACAGGTTAAGCATACCTGCAAGTTTTACTGTGAGCTTTGGCAAAGCAGGAGAGATGCTCTTACTAAATGTAATCCCACTTGTTAGAACACTAAACATAGCTCATATGAGAATACAAGCCCTCAAAGTAGAGATGCACACATCATAGAGACACACGACCTTTTGAGAACGGTTTTAAAATGTAGCAAAGGGTGAAAGAAGTTCAAGCTAAAGTCATTGTATGTCTCTTTGCTTTAGTACTGCACATTCTGATACTAGATTCCCCCCCCACAAGACAGCTCTTCTAAAAGTCACCAGCACTTCTCCCACTTCACTAAGCAGAACACAGTTAAACTGAGCAATTTAACTCAGTAAACTGAAGAGCCATCAAGCTGGGAAAAAGTGCACCAGGTCTGAGGGTCTGAGATGTTGCATTTATATGCTTTTGTAAATTCCTTCAAAGGATTTTAAATGGGAAGGAGACATAATACATTGTAGGAAGTATTGCAAGCGCATGCAAAAGAACAAGTTACCAGTCACCAAGAAAGCAAACTGAAACTTCCTAGAAACTAACATGCTTGTGACAATAACAAAGTTCATGTACTACAAGTGCTACAACAACATAAAAGAATTCCAAAGTCAAGGCCAGTAATCTATTAATCTTTTTTACACAAAAAAGTCTGCATTTTGCAGGCTCTGAGCCTGTAAGGCTACCAGGATGTTTCCTAACTGACTACACAATCTGCACTCTTCATTCTATACTTATGAATCCAGATGAAAATTGTTACTACACCTGTTTTAAGTTGCACAAGGCAGAATTAATCAGTGACTTCCAAACAACTGTTTGAGTAAGGTCAGACATCTCTTCCTTGGCAAGGATATATCAGACAACTGCAACAAAATGAGTCAGAGTAGCTTAAAAATGGTATCTCAAGCAAGGCTTTCCAAGGCAATTTAAGCTAACCTGTTGTACATTGGGCCATAGGTGGAGTGGTCAATTCAGCTGCCTCTGCATAGAGTGGAAGTGTGTAATAAGTTGCCATCTACTACTTGCATTTTCCTGGCTCTCCCTCAAGGAACACTTAGTAGCTAGTTATATTAGTTCTACCTCTTCAGTTGCTTATCTCACACACATGTTGACGAAGCTTGCGTTTTTATAACTAACAGCTTCCTAGTTGACAAATCAACTTGATCAGCTCTCTTCTTAAACGCTGAACACTGACTATTTTCCAACCCAAGTGAGATCCCTTTGCCCTCAGTATTAAAGTTGGGTACTACTCCAGACATTTTCCAAAGAATAATCCTATATGTTAGCCTTCATAAAAATATTTTACTTTCAACAGTTATTACTAGTGATATCAAAAACATGCTTAGAGAAGACTACTTTCCCCAAACAGCTTTTTGCCATTACTATAGACCCAAGCAGAAAGAAAGCAAGGAATATCACTGATGCTCTAACAAGTCACCTTAAACCAGGTTTCTCCAAGCCTGATTTTGGGCTGATAGGACCAAGAGCACTTCACCCTGTGATCCCAACTCCATACCTTCCAAAAGCCACTCTGGAAACCTCTACCTCTTCCTCAGTACAGAAGTGGGCACTGAGCCATGGTTCAGCAATTACTATTAGTACTCTCTATATCCTGGGGTTAAGCACTAGAAAGAGAGTAACTGTAAAGCTAAAAGAATGCGTTGTCTAAGAACTTGAGGGGCTAATGTCATGATAAAAAAAAAGTTAAACTTCTCATTAAATGGGTGTGGAACTGGACAAGACTATGACTGTGGCTATTTGAAGTCCATTACCAAACTGGCTCCTCCAAATTCTTGCTGGCTCTGGAAAAAAAGCTAGGATTTCAGACAAAAGGTCACAGGAGCCCTCCCTATCTAGGCATATTAAAGGTACAGAAGACTTAGAAAGTCAACATTGGTACGCGAGTGCTATAAATGGAGGATGACACACAAAAAAAGAGCCATGAAAGCATTGCTGCCAACCTGCTTCAAACACAATGGAGCAATACACACACCCCCACCTACATAACAATTCACAGAAAATATGTAAGTCGAGAGTAAAGTACCACTCTACCCCATGAAAAGTATACCTAAAATGTGATACGTTAACACATAGACTGAAATCATGCAACCATTAAAAAAAGTCAAAGGCACTCCCCAAAGGGGAAAAAAAAAAAGATAAATCTACCTCTCTCATACATGCAGAACAACTAACTCATTTGGTTATGCTGGCTAAAAAGTTATTTTGTCAACTCTGAGACATCATCACCAAAAGCAAAATTATCAAACCAGTTTACAAGAACAGACAGCACACACATAACAAAATTTTTCAACTAGCAATGGGCATATAACACAGTGAAGATGTTCATAATCTGGTGAAGTCAACAATGACAGTTAAGATCTTTCTCAAGGAAAAGAGGTAACACATCTCTAGATCAAAGGAGTGCAATGGAAAGGCAAGAGAGTGGAATAGTTTCTATCATTCAATGCAGTTTGAAGAAAAAAAAGTATTAAGAAGAACACAGGATATTCCAACGAAGATGGCAGAAAATACAAGCAGCAGCAAGTTACTTTTAATACCAGTTAACACTCCAATTATTCAGTGGAACTCCTTACCACAAGATGAGAAACTCATGTAGAAACCAGGTCTTGCTCAAATAGTTGCCGAGCGACAAACTGCAGGATGAGTACTCAAAGAGGTATCATGTACAAAGAGCGCAAGTGTACCCTAGACATCTGCTTTTGGCCACCGGTAGGGATAAAACCTTGAGCCAAACATATCTTTGTTCTTGCCTAGCACAGCTACTTTTAATTTTTTTTTTAATTATAAGCAAGCTTATTTTCATTGAAAAAAACCAAATGCAGAAGCTATGAATACATTAATACTGCCACTTAATTTCTTTTTTGTATTTTAAAGTCACTCAATCACTTTCAAGTCTTTAGAATCTGATTCTTACTCGATTCTTGGGTGCTGCTGGACAATATCCAAAGCCTGTACTGCTACCAGAGACCCAAACATCCTGCAATCCACACAGTAGTCAAGACACTACCGAGCTTTCCTCTTTCCAAGCATGTGTATCTCTATAGGAGAATCCCTGAAATCACTTGCAAAGGAAGAGCTGAACACCAGACATCCTGAAAGACACTCAGAATTTCAAGAGACGCTCTGCTAGAATAACAGTCTAGTTGGAGGATGAAAGGAAAATGATCTTTTGTTCAACCTCTTCCTGCTTGACAAGAGAGGTCTCTATCACCCCAATATGGCCTCAATATTAATTTCTGCCTTATTAAAAGCTAACCAAAGCAGGTCAGACTTATTCAGCACACTAGCTGACATTTCAGCACTGGGTTGAAGAACCAATTCTCCTTCATTCAGATCAATTGACAATTCAGATATCCCAGATAGAGAAAATCTGGATAATACTGTTGCTTCAACTTGATGTGGCCATGCACATTTTACCTGGAAGTGCATAATGGAGAGATGACTCCAATTTCTAGAAACAGATTTAGATCTATCCCCAGCTTTTTAAATAAGTGATTACAGAGATTTCAGTTCTCATCCCCAGTTTACATACGTGCTAAGGATTCTCAGTGCTCTCAGAAGCCACCCTTTTTGTCTTCCTTCTGCTATGAGAAAGGAGATAAAGGTGATTTTGAAACCAGAAACCTCACAAAGTTTAAGGAAACTTGAACTTAGTGCCTTTTACAAAAAAACAGAACTAGGGAAGTTATCCTTCCCTATTACTTTTAAAATTGTAACTTAACTGCCTGGCATTGCTGCCAAAAAGGACATCTGAGAAAATCAGACTGAGCAGGNGGGAAAAAAAAAAAAAAAAAAACTGAATCCAAGAATCCAGATACCCCAAAACTGGGAAATAGGAAATTAGAAGAATTCCCCTACCACAAATCACAAGATCAGAAGTAGAACTCACTCTCTTGTCATTTAAGAGTTTAGCTTCAAGAGGTTTGAAAGCAGCAGTTTAAAACATTTCATATTGCAGTCCCCAACTCCCATTCCTCTAGTGCAGGGCATGCAATTCACACTTAGGTATGGCTCATAAAACATGAGCTATTATCCATAACACAACTTCATATACACAGCAGACTCCTATGCTCATAAGCAAACAAGTTTTATTTCTCCTTTTGCCCACAAAGGAGAAGGAAATCAAATGAACACACTGCATCACTGGCAGATATATACTGCCTATGATCAGTTGCATTCAAACAATGTGCTTACAGGCCTTTCCAAAATTCAGGACCCCAAGATCTCTGTAATAAGACAGACAATATGCCTAATGCTATTACACGTCAAATTCATTTGGACCAGACATACTGCAGTGATTTGAGATAAAATGCATATGGTAGCTAAGGAAAGTCTCTGAATCTAGAAAGATAGATACAGGAATTTGTTATGTACGAGAACTTCATCTGCTGTTTTCCTCATGCTACAAGAAAGCACCTTCCAGTGCTATTACAGTAACATCTTATTGACACTATCAACTTTCAAAGCCTTATCCCCTTAAATAAGTATTGTCTATTTCTACTCTAATCAAAGTAGAAGTTACCACTGCAGCTAGTTTGTACTAGCACTGAAGTTACAACTTGAAATCCCAGCGTTTAAGGGGAAGCAGAAAAGTGTAATTTTAAGTCTGAATCCAAAACAAGCAGAGCAGACTGAAGATGAGCCTTCCAAAACATCAAGAACTTCATGTGCACACATGCAGTTACACCAGCATTATGTTCCAGGGTTCACCAAAATTAAGTCCATCTCCATACAGCAGAAGTTCACTGTGTTTTAAACTCCACTTCCATAAGGTCACGCTTTACTGGTAGAGCTCAGGGATCAGAGACAAATGAAAAGGAAATGGCTCAGAACCAAAAGATCCCTTAGGGGCATCATGAAATGCCACTTGTACTTTGAAAATGAAAAGAAACTCATACAATCTCAGGGAGTATTACCTGACTGATAAACTGAACACCACTATTCAGAGTTTCAGGCAACACTGTGCCATAAAACATTCATTTTTATTATCAATTTCAACACAGTGCTTGAGAGCCATACACCAGCATTTAAATACCAACCACTCAATACAGTCTTGTTAATTATCTTCATTTATGTGTACTAGTGCACAACTTAAAGCTCAAACAAGATCTGTGCCCCTTACTACATAAAGTCCAGTCCTTTAACAGCGTGGCACATATCAGAAAGCCCGACCACAGACAGCAATTGTGCAAGTCCCGAGTTAGGGCTGATGATTTAAAACATTTTCCTTTTTACTTCTGTCATGAGCTTCACCTGCCCCGTGCCCCCCATGAAGACCACACACTGTACAAAACGTTCTCTTTATGGACTACACTAACCTGTAATAGCTATACTTCCTAGAAGGTAATGTTTACTTCCAGTTAACGTAAACTGTTGGACCTTGGTGTTAACTGCTTTTATAAGATTATTTCTGATCACACTGACATCTCTTCTCTGCACTAAGAGGTGTGTTCTCTCCTGGACACATCTGTAACTTCCGGTCAAGTTCAGTTGTTCCACTTCACCTCTTTCCCCAGACCACTCAGACCACAAGAGATGCAGAGATAAATCAGCGGCTAAGGCCCAATAAAAGAAGAAAAAGTTACAAAGCACGTGAAACCCTTAACTTCAAGCCAACTCTGTCCTGAATTCCAGTTTCTCACCTCCTAAGCACACACACACAAGTTTGCAGCCCATGTGTCAAGCACAGAGAAAAATGTCTGTACTTTTAGGCCACACAGTCTCCCTTACACCTCCAGGATCTCCTCTCCCACTCGTTTCACCCGAAGGAGGAATCTTCTTCCGTTTTATGAGGAAAAAAAAGAAGATTTAACAGCCGTCTCCCCACCACCTGCAGCAAAACGCTGCCGGGGAAGTGTGCTCACACTACTCCTCTCAGCTTCGGCCCGAATTCTCCCGACCCACCGAGATGCTAGAGGTCCCCCGAAGCCAGGGAAGCTCCTCCTGGGGAGCCGGGTCGGGAGCTGCACCCTCCCCGTCCCGAGTCACTCGCTGTCACTGCCCTCGCCGGGAACGGGAGACCGGACCGGCCCCGGCCCCAGCCCCAGCCCCTCCCCGGTCCCAGTCCCGGTACCCACCGGCAGCGAAGTGGAGCGGCGTGGACTTGCGGCCCGCCATGTCCTTGGCGTTCACGTTGCCCGTGTCCACCAGGCGCTTCACGCGCGTCACGTCCCCATTGCGGCAGGCCTCCAGCAGCTCGCGGAAGGCCCCGCTCGCCGCGCCCGGGCCCGCCGCCTCGGGACTCTCCGCCGCCGGGCTCGACGCCACCGACGACGACGCAGACGAAGAGGAGGACGAGGAGGAACTGCTGGAACTGCTGCCCGAGCCCGGCGGCGGGCCCGGGGCGGCGGCGGAGCCCGCACCCTCCGAGCACTCCAGGGCCGGAGGCCGCTCCGCGTCGNTCACAAGGCGCGGCGCCCGGACGTGACGCCCCTCTTTGTAGCAGCGGGGGCGTGGCCTCACCGAGGACCCGCCCCTCGGCGGGGCAGCAGCTCGCGCCTGCCCCCTAGGGGCCGCCGACGGCGGGGCGGGGCGGGGCGGGCGGAGCCTTGGGCGGTGCCCGCCCCGCCCGGTGGGGAGGGGTGAAGCGGGGAGGTGATGGTGGCAGGGCGGGTGGTGGCTGCGGGTGCACTGAGGGCGAGAGAGGGAATTCCACGCGTGTCCGGGACCGGGAGGGGCCGGCGAGGGCCCTGCGGGGTGGGCAGGCGGGAGCATTCCCAGGAGGAGTTCGGTGTGGGTTTGGAAATCTGCAGGAAGGTGAGACCGCAGTGCTGCCGCGCGCAGGTATCCAGGGAGGGTACAGACACCGGTCATGGCTGTTTGAGTCAGGGTTACGGTGTGGGGAACCCACAGCAATTTACTGACGTTCAGACAATTATTCTCTCACCCGATGACCCCTCCCCACCCGGGAAGGGGAATCGGGGAAAAAACAAGGAAACCCGAGGGTTGAAATGTAAAAAGATTTAATAGAATAAGACTAACTAATTAACACTAATAATCCTAAAGAACCAATATTGATCCCAATGCCAATATAAGATATAGAAGGATTATACTCAGCTAACTCCATCAGGAGGAAGCTCTGCCCCCCCAGCAGGGGACAGCAAAGGTGGGACACTGCAAGCACTATGGCTTCGGGAGGAAGGGAAGGGCTCAGGGGTCCAGCACTGGGGCAAGAAGTTCTCAGGATTGCAGCCATCAAGGAAGAGAGCGAACTCCGCAGCAAACTTTAATTTATGTTGAGTGTGACATTCATGGTATGAAATAATCCTGTTGGCCAGCTTGGGTCAAGTGCCTGGTCTCGCTCCTCCTCGTCCCTGCACCTGGCTAACTTGAAAACACTCAGACCTTGAAACCCACACACCACAGCTGGCTATGAAGTAAATATTTTCACAGACACTACAGTCTTCTACAAATGCAGGTTTCCCTAGCATTAAAAGAGTCATTACTGAAAGAGAAAATAATCCTGTGTCACTCAAACCAGGACACAGGAAAAACACCAACAGCAACAATTCCTGGAGAATTCCCAGTACCCCAGGTACCGGGGCTGCCAGTGCTGGTGGGGCAACAGCCATGGGTCAGAGAATGGGGAGAAGGATGAGGAAGCCAGGTGAAAGGGAGGGAATTTGGCTGATGCCAGCCAGCCCCGTCCTGTGAAAGATGGCCTGACAAACAAATCTGCTTTTGTCGTTCGGTTGGGAAAGGGCTGTGGGAACGTTTGCGTAGCACTGTGTGACGTGCTGAAGAAGCGCTGACCAGGTCTAATGCTGGGGGCACAGGAAGTCAGAAAACAGGAATTCGGAAGAAAGTAGGATCTGGTCTAGTGCTACTAATGACCTTTCTGCCAGTGATGGGGAGGTAGGCAGGAAATCAATCCCCATGACTTGGTGGCGCAGTAAATGAAGATCCACTTAAATGTGCCCAGCTCAGTCCTTGTTCGCGCCATGACTTTGAAGCCACGGGCCTTGACCAGGCACTGAGAGCTCGGCAAGACTTCCCAGGCGCCCCAATCTACATAGCTGCTGCTTCACAGCCTTCTTCCAATTCAAAACTCCCAAAAGGACTTTGCAAGTGAATTACAACATCCCCTTTGTCAGGCCCAAGTTTTGCAAGACATTTAAGAGGCCAGAGCATCAGTATGCACTTGTTCAGCCCACTGCTGGCTTCCCGCAGTCTATATTTCACCAGCCAGTTGCTTTTGTGGCATCGGTGGCAAACAAATCACATACCCTTAGCCCTCTCTGTATTTCCCATAAACCAAGCTTACAGACAGCATCACTTCTATGAAATGCATCAGTATGCAAACACTTGTTCTACTTCCTGAAAGATTTTAAAACATGCAAGTAATATTTTTTAAGATTTGGGAATCACGGTGGCCTTACAAATTCCTTGTTTGTTGTAGGATTGAGTAAGAAATGCTACACTCTGAGTCAGCATTTCCTGAAAGCCCGGCTGAGGAGGACTTGGGGGTACTGGTGGATGAAATGTTGGACATGAGCTGACAATGTGCGCTTGTAGCCCAGAAAGCCAACTGTATCCTGGGCTGCATCAAAAGAAGTGTGGCCAGCAGGGCGAGGGAGGTGATTCTGCCCCTCTACTCCACTCTGGTGAGACCCCACCTGGAGTAGTGCATCCAGATCTGGAGCCCTCAGCACAGGAAAGACATGGACCTGTTGGAGTAGGTCCAGAGGAGGGCCATAAAAATGATCAGAGGGCTGGAGCACCTCTCCTATGAGGACAGACTGAGAGAGTTGGGGTTGTTCAGCCTGGAGAAGAGAAGGCTCCAGGGAGACCACATTGCAACCTTTCAGTACTTAAAGAGGGCTTATAAGATGGGGGCAGACTTTTCAGCAGGGCCTGTTGTGAAGCATGAGGTTCTAATATGGGGTAATAGTTTTAAACTAAAAGAGGGTAGATTTAGACTAGATATAAGAAATTTTTTACACTGAGGGTGGTGAANACACTGGCACAGGTTGCCCAGAGAGGTGGTAGATGCCCCATCCCTGGAAACGCTCAAGGTCAGGTTGGACGGGTCTCTGAGCAACCTGATCTAGTTGAAGATGTCTTTGCCCATGGCAAGGGGGTTGGACTAGATGATCTTTAAAGGTCCCGTCAAACCCAAACCTTTCTGTGATTCTATGAAAGCTGTGCCTGGGGAAGGAACAGGTAAAGGGATTAGGATTCACAGTATGACACCTGTCCATGGGGAAGTGGGGCCTGGCCCTGTGTTTCACAGTGTGTAATGCCAAGCAGTTCTGGGGATGCACCTCCTCTTCAGACGCCCACTTTTGGGTGGGGGTCCCTATCCCATTGCAGCCTCCAACTTCCCCAAACCATCACCTTCCTGCCCCACATGTACAGCAGCACTGCTCCCTTTCAGAAACATGAGGCAAGCAGCAGTGCTGTCCTTTCCAACCCCTGCCCAAAGCATGTTCAGGATTCTTTGAAGTGCTGCCATCACCATTTGTATATGGCTTGGTGTGGCTTGGGGTAGATTCATATCATTCCTGCAGAAATGGTGGACAAAACAGCGTGGGGAATGCAGGTCTGGGCAAAATTTCCTGATCCTTACAGGATTTCTATTCAAGGTTGAGGAGAAACGTGGGAAGGATCTTTGAAACCGTTCCATCAACCCATTTCTTGTTCCCTGGCCAGCCCCAGAGCCCTTCAAAACATGGCTTCCTCAATTGCTGCCAAAGCGGGAACCTGGGGCTTTTACCATCTGGGCTGTGTGTCTGGTGGTGTGGAGGGCAAGCACTCTCCCCAGGGGATGCCAGCCTCGCTCGGTGCTGGTGCCAGAGCCCATGAGCTTTGCAGTGGTCCGCAGCACTCCCCACATCCGCTTGCCGCAGCAGATTGATGCTTCTGTTGAGCTGATTTAGGTTCACGTCCTGTCACAAGTGGCTGATTACATTTGCACCTCTTGTCCCACGAAGCCCAGAGTTAGGCTCTAAAATACTGTTGATAACGCAGTGTCTTTTACCTGACCCAGGAGGGAGGTGCTTTAGATAGAAATCTTATTAATGATGCAGCTGCAAGGCTCAGTAAAGTGGAGGCAACTCAGACTTCAGCTGAATAATTAAATCCCATCAATAGGACTTTCTAGGGTGACTATTTAAAATTAATAACTCCAAATGCAATTCTGGTATATAATGGAATCCACTGAAATAGGATTCATTTCTTTCTTTCTTTTTTTTTTTTTTAAATGCTTTATAGCATTACTGGCAATTTTACAGCCACCTGCCTCTCAGCCCCAGCTGATGGCAGCTAGGAGAGGGGCTTGGGGTGGTTTCTGAATATTTTTAAGCTCCAACAAATAGGAAATGACTCCAAAACCAGCATCCAGCGTGCTATTGCTCATGTTTAATGGACTTGCAGTATGCTGACAAGTAAATCAGGAGGAAGAGAGGAAGTCCTGTCTGGAGGAACATATCTCTGCCTCAGCAGATGGGAAGACAAGGGATCATCTACATCTGTAGCAAAAGCTACATTTTCTGAAAAATAAAATCTTCCCTTTCCCCAGAAAGTATCGCTTTCACAACTGGCAACTTTAACCGTGGTTAATGTGTTGAAGAAGCCATGACACACCATCCCTGGCTGTTTGAAGTTATTCACAGATTTGCACACCCGTGCAGGTACAGTAGGATAAAAAGTAAGGTTTGTGGGAAAGTACCAGAGCTTTCCTCCTTGGACGACCTCCGAGCAGCACTGGAGACGTCTTGGTGCCAGCACACTGTTCATCATGGTTTTTTCTGGCCTCGCTCCATTCACCATCTACAGGCGCTCATCGAAGTTTGACTAGTGCTGCATGACTTTCCTCCCCTTCTTTGTTACCTTTGGGGAGGCATTCAGCTCAATTTGCATATTTTGTGATAGGGGTTTTGACAGTCAAAACTTTCCCTGCTTAGCCCAGCTCCTCCCTGGCTGTCCTTGCATGCTGTCAGAAAGATGCGTTTAATACAGGCCATGACCTCTAGTAGCGGACAAATGAAGATAAGTGCTTCTCTCCCTGGTATTTTTCAGCTGGCTGAGTCAAGCAGCTGCTTGAAGCCTCCCCGGTGGAGGGGTTTGTCCACTTTTCCCGTGGGAAGCAAGAGGATAGTGCAGAGTGGCAGCCTTGTGGGTTGCACATGCTGCAGATCATAGAGCAACCGGGAGCCTGCCATGGCTTCAGAGAGGATCTGCAGTGCCCACGGGCGTCATGGGGTGGGTGGCCCCCAATAATGATGCTGCAAAAGGCACAGGGAGGAAGAAAGTTCACTGCGAATTTGATGCCAGAGTCAATTTTCCCTGCAGAGATCTTTTCTTTCTAGAAACGTCATCTTGCTTTAAAAACTGATTTTGGTAGTGACAGGCTGAGTGGCTTTGAATGTAGAGTTGGAAATGAAACCATCAACCTGGTATCATGAGCAATTGGGCAAGGGGGTGGGAGAAGAGAATTACTCTTTCCCCAGGAGGAATTGAATGTGCTACTTCTGAAATGGGGAAGGAGAGTGCTCCTTTTGGCACGCAGAGGAGGGCTACTTCCCCAGTGATCTTCAGAAAAAGAAAAGACAGAAAAAACTGGGTTACCCCAAATAAAAGATGTGCTGACCCAATGCAGGGATGCTCTGAAAATAAATGAGGTCAAGCCTGGAAACTAGCTCTAGATGGGCACAATTTAGCAAACGGCCATGAATTATCTCTGTTTCCCAGGGTCAGGATCTGACATCAGCCAAGCAGGAAGGTTGGGAAGAGCTTTATCCCCAGGTTTAGTCCCTCTCAGCAGAGCCTCCCAGATCATGAGTATCCCTGAATACCTGTTCCCCCCGAGCATCCAGGACTGCCTCTGCTGGCTTTGGGCAGCTCCTGAACCGTGCTTGGAACTGGGTCTTACATTCACACAGCCATGCTTTCTCCCAGGCCTCTGGGCTTTCGTCCCTGTCCTTTGCATCCTTTGTTTGGCTTCACCAGCCAACACTGCAATTTTTGCCCTACCTGGGGTGACCTCATGCTCAGAAAAGCATTTAGCAGAAACCTGGGGAAGGTTTGTTAGGACTCAGGGGGCTTGAAAAGATGATTTTGCCCCTGCTTATCTGTTACTGATGGGAAAGAGGAAATGAAACTGAGCGTTTACGATCTGTAGTTTTAGTTATTAGTAAATTTAGTCATTTAGTGCAGTGACTATTGCTCTGCACCTGGTTAGTTCTTTCCAAGCAGAAGCATGGTTAGATGCGCAGAGCCATCCACAAAGAGAAGGCATCGTTCTTGTGAGGGCTCTCCACAATAAAGAAGAGAATAAAGGCTGTGAAACTGGTTGCCCCGTGGCCCACTTTCCATGTCAAAAGCTTTTCTTTCTCTCCATGGTGGCTCTGAAGTAATAGCTTACAGCATGCTTTAATGGTAGCTATTACGAGGTGTGAAGGTGGGAGGAAGTGACTGTTCTCAGGCCCCCAAAACACGTTGGAGTGTTCAGTGCTGTACAAAGACCGTGACGTTTTAAAACCTCTGGACCTTTGGCCACGGTGCATCACTGGCATGTGAAACAGTAAAGTCACACAACTCGGGAGATGGGAGCGCCCACAGCCTCCATCAGTCTGCCTCGCTGCCCCGCTACAAAAGGGCCCCGTTTCACCCCTGGTGCAGTGCTGGAAATTTCCAGGCATATTTCTCTGAGTCCTTAGAGCAAATCTCGGCTGAGGATGCTGAAGAAGGCTGTGCTTAGGATCTGGCCCAGACGCATGCAGCAAAGGAAACAAAGCGTGGCAGGAAGGTGGTGGAGTCGCCCTGACTAACCTGCGGGTCACAGGTTTTCGCACCCTCCAACGTGGAAATGCACTTATTTAATGGGAAGGAAGGTCAACCCCGGTTTCTTGCAGGGCTGGATGAAAAAAAAACCGGCCTTTGCCTGCTGCATAGGCGACGCGGAGATCCACAATACAGGAGTTTTTGCTGCCATTCCACGGGGCGAGCTGTGCCCCGTGAGTCCAGCGGCTCCCGAACCTGGCATTCAGCCCGGGGCAGGGGGAGACCCCCGGGGCGGCGGCTGCTGTCACACACCGGGGTCTCGGGGAAACCCCGGCACCGTTACCCTCTGCCCCGCACCACCGCCTCCCCAGCGCCGGGCGGGCTCACCCCACCGGGGGGGCACCCGGCGGGGCCGCTTTCTCGGGCCGTGCCAGGCGGTGCAAGGGGCAGGAGCCGCCGGCTGAGAGGGACTCAGGGACCCTTCCTCCCCGGGAGGACCGCCCGGTGCCCGGCGGGCGGGGGTTTCCCGGCAGGCCGGGGCGGGGTGTCCCCGGCCCCCGGCGGCGGGGGGCGGTGTGGGGCGGTCCGTGCCCGCGTCCCCGCCCCCGGCGGGGCGG
>VUYV01000031.1:3779911-3792781 GCA_008711295.1 Anarhynchus alexandrinus | reverse complement strand
GCCGCCCCCCGCCGCTGCCGCCGCGTCTCGCCGCCCGCCCCCGGCGGCGGCGGCGGCCCTGGGGGAGCTGGAGGCGCTGAACCTGAGCGGGCGGGGGCTGGAGGAGCTGCCCGAGGAGGTGGGCGCCGCCCTGAGCGGGCTGCGGGTCCTCAGCCTGCGGCGCAACCGCCTGGGCCGCCTGCCCGCCGCTGCCCTGCGCCACCTGGGCCGCCTGGCCGAGCTCGACCTCAGCCACAACCGGCTGCGGGGCCTGGGGGACGGCGGGGCGCTGGCGGGGCTGCGGGGCCTGCGCAAGCTCAGCCTCAGCCACAACGAGCTGGGCGCCGAGGGCCCCGGCCTGCCCTCCCGCCTGGCCGAGCTGGGCCGCCTCGAGGAGCTCGACCTCAGCTTCAACCGCCTGCGCCGCCTGCCAGAGGGCCTGGGCCGCCTGCGGCACCTCCGCGCCCTCGACGTCGACCACAACCTGCTGCCCTCCTTCCCGGCCCCGCTGCTGGAGCTGGCCGCCCTGGAGGAGCTCGATTGCTCCGGCAACCGCCACCTCGGGGCCCTGCCCGAGGGCATCGCTGCCCTCCGCCGCCTCAAGATCCTCTGGCTGAGCGGCACCGGGCTGGCGGCTCTGCCCGAGGGCCTCTGCCAGCTGAGCGCCCTCGAGAGCCTCATGCTGGATGGCAACCGGCTGCGGGCCCTGCCCGCTGGCTTTGGCAGCCTGCAGCGGCTCAAGATGCTGAACCTCTCCTCCAATCTGCTGGGGGAGTTCCCTGCTGCCATCTTGGCGCTGCCCAGTCTGGAGGAGCTCTACCTGAGCCGCAACCAGCTCACCCTGCTGCCCCCTCGCCTCTGTCAGCTCCGCCAGCTCCGCACCCTCTGGCTGGACAACAACCGCATCCGCTACCTGCCTGACTCCATCGTGCTCCTCCACAGCCTGGAGGAGCTGGTTCTGCAAGGCAACCAGATCGCCATCCTGCCTGAGGGCTTCGGGCAGCTCTCCCGCGTCACCCTGTGGAAGATCAAAGACAATCCCCTCATCCAGCCCCCCTATGAGGTGTGCATGAAAGGCATCCCTTACATTGCAGCCTACCAGCAGGAGCTGGCCCACTCCCAGCCTGCCCTCAAGCCCCGCCTCAAGCTCGTTCTCATGGGCCTAAAGGATGCGGGAAAGACCCTGCTGAGACGATGTCTCATGGAGGAGGATGGACAGAGGGAGGACATGGGAAGTCTGGAGGCAGGGAGCACCCAGCCCAGAGGGTGCCCTGGGCAGCAGCAGGACATTGGGAGAGTGCCAGTTGGGTGTTGCCCCTTCCCAGAGTTTCAGGATGCTTCCTCAGCGCAGGTACCTGCCACGCAGCAGATGGAACATCTCCCCGTTGAGCGGCAGGACATCCCTTCTCACATACCCTCTCACAGAATGACGGGGGAAACACCGTGCCCTGCACCATCGCTGCCACCGGATGACTCCCAAGTACCATCAGGACTGGGACTGTCAGGAGGCAGCAAGGGCATTGAGGTGATGGACTGGACAGCAGATGCAGAGAGGGGCCTGACGTTCATTGTGTACGAGCTGGCGGGGGACCCAAGCTATGATGTGATCCAGTCTTTCTTCCTCTCTCCCGGAGCCCTGTATGTGCTGGTGGTGAATTTGAGTGCCTATGTCCCTCAGCACTTCTACCCCTCTGTTGGCTATTTCTTGCACTGGCTCGGTTCCAAGGTGCCCCATGCCGTGGTGTGCATGGTGGGAACCCATGCTGACCTCTGTGCAGAGCGGGAGTTGGAAGAGAAGTGCCTGGACATCCATCACCAGATTGCTCAGCAGGAGAAGAGGGATGCTGAGGGACTCCAGAGCTTGGTCCAGCAGGTGGATGAGGCTCTGGGACAGGACTTTGACCTGCGCTGCTCCAGCCCGCACGCTGCCTTTTATGGGGTCTCGGACAAGAACTTGCGGCGAAAGAAAGCCCAGTTTCAGTACCTTCTCAACCACCGCCCACAGATCCTCTCTCCAGTGCTGCCTTTCAGCTGCCGGGACCGTTGCCAGGTGCGTCGCCTGCGGGACAAGCTCCTCTCAGTGGCTGAGCACCGGGATATCTTCCCAAACCTGCATCGAGTGTTGCCCAAATCTTGGCAAGTGCTGGAGGAGCTGCACTTCCAGCCGCAGGCTCAGCAGCTGTGGCTTAGCTGGTGGGACTCTGCCCGTTTGGGCTTGCAGGCAGGCCTGACAGAGGATCGGCTCCAGAGCGCCCTGTCCTACCTGCACGAGAGTGGGAAGTTGCTCTACTTCGAGGAGCACCTCACCTTGCGGGAGTACGTGTTCCACAACCTGCCACGGCTCATTGACATCCTCAATGTCTTCTGCCAGCGGGATGCCACCGTGCTGCTCCAGAAACTGCTCAGCGACACCCACATTGACGAACTGAGGGCCACTCAGCTCCATCATTACGTGGAGGGGTTCTTGTTGCATGGCCTCCTCCCTGCCCACGTTATCCGTCTCCTTCTTAAGCCCCACATCCAGAGCCGGGAGGATCTGCAGCTCATCCTGGAGCTGCTGGAGAAGATGGGGCTCTGTTACTGTGTCAACAAACCCAAATGCAAGCCCCTAAACGGGGCGGCCGCTTGGTACAAGTTTCCCTGTTACGTGAAAAATGAGGTGCCCCATGCAGAGGCGTGGATCAACGGTGCCAATCTGAGCGGACAGTCCTTCGTGGTTGAGCAGCTGCAGATTGAATATAGCTTTCCATTCATTTTCCCACCCGGCTTGTTTGCACGCTACAGCGTCCAGATTAACAGCCACGTGGTTCAGCGGTCAGATGGCAAATACCAGATCTATGCCTACCGGGGAAAGGTGCCCGTGGTGGTGAGTTACCGGCCTGCCAGGGGAGCTCTGCAGCCAGATACTCTGTCTATCGCTAGTCATGCTTCCCTACCAAATATCTGGACAGCTTGGCAAGCTATTACGCCTTTAGTGGAAGAACTGAATGTCCTGCTCCAGGAATGGCCGGGCCTGTACTACACTGTGCACGTCCTCTGTTCAAAGTGCCTTAAAAGAGGGTCACCCAACCCACACACTTTTCCAGGTAAGGCACAGCCCAGCTTGCCTTTCATCTCTTCTGGGGCTTTGGCCCTTCTAGAAGAGAGTCTTATGGTGTTAATCTTAACTCTCTCTTTCTTTTTTCTTTTTTCTTTTTTCTTTTTTTTTTTTTTCTCCTCTGCTCTAACTCCCTTCCCTGGTGACTTGAGTCATGAGAGAAAATATTAGGGTAGCTCCAAGGAGACAGGCTTAAAATAACCTTGTTCTGAGATGAGGGGGGTGTTACATCCCCCTTTGTCTGTGCCTTTTCTTTCTGCTTTTGGGGTTTTGGCCCCAAGCATTGGCAGTGCCATTGTTAAAAAGGCCCTGACCTGTCCTTCTTGTTTTGATTCCTTTGAATGGCAATGCATTATTTTTTTTTTCCTAATTCCCTTTACCCTGCAGCTCCCCCTTCCTTGGGGCTATTTGTAAACACTGATAGAGGCACCTAGAAGACGGAAGGTGTGCCTGGTGTCCCCCTTCAACCCTCCACCCCCAAAACCTGGCCTGTGCTGCAGCCTTTCTGAATGCAGGAAAGCTCCTGCTGGTAGACAATGGGTGTGTTGGTCTCCATAGCCCTGTATAACAAACGCTTTCTCGTATCTGAGCCCTGTCTCTAGCAGGAAGCATTCCTCCCTGAAGAGAGAGGGATACTCCATCTTCTTTGTTTAAGTGTCTCACCTAGAAGTGATTCCCAGACTGCGCCTTTTGGAGCTATTCTTGAGAGCAATTAATTTCTTTCTTCTCTCCCCCTTCATCTAACGAAAAAAGCATATTATCTCTCCTCTGGAATGTGACTAGTTGTGGTGCTTTTTAAAGCTGTCATTTCTAAAGTCATGATTTTTATTGGTGGTATTTTCCAGCAGCATCTGTTTTACTTTGTATGCATGCAGGTACTGCCTCCTAACCTGTGTCCCCCCTCCTCTGCTGGGTTTGTTCTGGGGCTTGCAGGGCCACGGGAAAGGTGCTTTGGTGCGTAAATCTGCGTGAAATCTAAACACTCTGGACTGTAAGCAGTGCTCTAGAAAATGTGCGTTTTTTACACCACCACCCCCCCCATGTTGGAAATATGTTGGAATATTCTTTATTTACAGGTAGCCTGAAATTGTGTGGGAACTGGACTGTGATTTGAGTTAAAGCAAGCACTGGTGCTGAATTGGTTCACAAGCAAATGTGAATAATGTGTGGGTTTGGGATTTGTTTTTTGGTTTGGTTTGGGTTTTTTTCTCTGGACCTTGAAAATAAGGAGATGCTATTTGCTTCTCAGCCTGTGTCCTGGCTCCGTCAACTGCATCTCCCTCTAAACTGTGCTACCTTATGTAAAAGCCGTTGGACTGGGGGGGTGAACCCATGCTGTGAGACTTGCTGAGTGGTATCTGCAGGCTGGGTCTTGCTGCTTGGGGCAATGTGATCTGCTTTCCAAAAAAACCCTGAAGACTAAAAAACACAGAACCCCTAAAAAAAAAAACCCCAAACCAACTAACCAAAAAAATTCTCACCAAAATCAGCCAATAGAGCAAACTGTATGTGCAGGTGTGATGGGTGGCTATTGAAGGTTTAGCTTGTGAATAATTCAGAACTGCAGTCACATATCTTCTTTTTTTCTCTTTTTTTTTTTTTTTGTGAATGTTTTGTGGCTGATCCTTTTTTTCTCTGCTGAGTAGATGATGCTTTAAAAGTGAAATGTGAAGAGGAGCCGGACTGTCTGCAGACGATTGGCATCTTTGCAGACCAGTGACAGTCAGAGCAGGTCTGGAAGCATCAGAGGGGCATTGAAATCAAAGGGGCTTTTCCTTTGGATTTGGCTGTGCCATATACGTTTCCTTAGGGGAGGGTTAGGAGCCAGGGTGGGTGTGCTGGAAAGGGGAGGCGCAGGTGAGCAGTGCCTCGTTGGGCATGGGAGGAGCAGGGGCTTGTGTGCCAGGCCTCCGAACACGACCTTGGTGATGCTGCCTGTGGAAAGAGGGTTGCAGTGTTTCCAAAACTCTCCAGGGGAGAAGCCAGGCCTCGCTGCCAGGGGCACAGGACATCCCAAGTGGCCATGCCTTGGGGCAAGGGATGACTGTCTTAACGCGAATACTATGCAAGTCTAGTTGTGGGAAGAACATGTTGAGAAGACAAATGTGTTTCAAAGGCAGGGCTAATCTGTGGAAGTGCTGAAGAGTGATTAAAGGCTGCAATTAATTGAGAAACCTGCTTTTCTTCTTGGATGATGTTTAAATCTAGCCCAGCTATGACCTGGATTGTATGAAAAATGTGAACCATCATTTGGCTTGGGGAGGCCTATATGTCTGCATTTAATCTAAAATATTCCTCACTGTGTATCTGCTTTATGAATAAAAGACTGTTTAGGAGCCCCTAAATGGCAATTGTGAAGCTGAAGACTCTTTTTTTTTTTTTTTCCCTCCTGATTTTATTCATCTGGAGGTGTGTGTGTTTAAAGTCATGCTGCCAAGCTTGCTCTTGTGCAAGTGAAGCTTGGTTGGCATCACTTTTAACAGGGTGTAGGAAAGAGATGGGTCTAATGTTACAAAAATATGTAGCGAGAGAGGTGTCTGTTTCTTTCCAAGCTTTTCCAGCAGAAATCCCTGGCAATTACAATGCTGCTCATTCTTAAATAGGGCTGTGGTCTTTTTAGGACTGCACTGAAGAACTGCTTTGCAGCCTGTTGACCTTAATAAGGGAAATATTTCTGTGGAGACACTGCCAAATTTGTGCTCAAAAATGGAAGTGCAGTCTGGCTGTGTGTCTGGTTGTGCAATCTGTGTCGTCATTCATGAAACTGATGGTGCATTCTTTGGTCATCCAAAATTTTCATTGGAATCCCTTTCAAAGAGGGGAGTTGGTTGCTCATAAGTTGAGGATTAGTCCTTGCTTTTCCTCTCCTTCGCTTCCCTCTCGGTCTTCCATGTGCACACTCCATTGATAATACACACAGAAACTCTATAAGAACAAGCTAGTGTGCATAGAATTGGTTTATAAGAATTGAGATTCTGGATTCAGTCTTCTGACAGTTTATTGCAAACAGTGAATAAAAGTGATATAAAAATGCCTTGATAGGGTCCTTTTAAGGAAGTTTTCATGTTTGAAACAGTTTTGTAGCTGGGTGAAATAGTAATTGAATTGGCATCTGAGCTGGAATCTCAGTGTGCTTTGAGGCTGCAGTCATCCACTCAGCTGATAAGTGGTGCGTTGAATTTTTTTTTCTTTTACATTTGCACTATATATAAATAAAAGTATCCCTGCCAGGCTAAGAAACGTATATCCCTGCTTGGAGTGACCAACAATAATAGTTCACCACTCCCAAGACGATGAGACCTCAGTTGGGTTGTTGCAGGCCTTGTGAAATGCTGTGATTTTGTATGTGATGTTCTTTTAGCCCCTGGACTGAAGGGACTTTGGGTTGTTCGTGTCCCATAAGCTATTAAGTGACTTGGGATTGGGGGTGTGGAGGTGGTTTGCTGTCTGTCCGATAGTAGACACGTGTGCTTTGTTTGGACAAGTATGCCTAGATTTTCCAAGCTTGCCTTCATGTGCACCTGCTGACTGCTCTGCTGGTGTCTCCTCTTGCCCTGCACTAGGCTGGGTCTGGGCCACCCTGGGCTCTTCCAGGCTGTGGTCTGCACAAGGTGTCCTGATTTCCAATGTGTGATCCTTTTGGTGTCTGGGGTGAGGGGGATTGTGTTTGATCAGTGGTTTTGCTTTATTCCTGTCTGTGAAGTTACCTGTGTGAACACAGACATAAGAAAGCCAGGGACTTTGTCCATTGCAGAAAACGAGCAAAATGCTGTCACAAGCATTTTGATGATCTGGGTTTTTACAGATTAAAAACGTGACAACAGACAGAAAGCCACAGGCAAAGATACTGTGTGTGAGGGTAGCAGCCCCTCTCCAAAAGGGTGCTGCAAAGTTGTTGGGGAGTTTTGAAAGACGCTGGTGGACTGACAAGAGGTGTCCTGTGGAGAGGAAGTACACATCTCCTGCCTGCCTTGTTGCCCGCTTCCTAAGGTATCAGAACAGGGAGGAGATCACAAGCCTCTACTTTGCCTGTCTCCGTCAAAGGTGAACAGAAGCAAGGATTGCATGCCAGTCGCCTTCAGGGGTACAGATGGAGGTACTGTAGCATAGATCCCCTGTGAGACTCTGTGTCATGGCCAGAGCAGAGCTAGTTCTAGGCCACCTTATTCATTTGATTGGAAGTCAACTGTGCTCACCATCCCTGCGTTGGAGTCAAAAGCAAGCATGAACTCCCTTGGTGGCTGGGATGGAGTTAGGAGATAGATGGAAGATCCCACAATGTGTCACGCTGTCAAGTCCTGTGCAAGCTGAGAAGGGAGCAGGTGGGACTGGTTTTGTCAGAAGGGCCCAGAAGTTGCTCCAAAATCTGAGCTGCCTCTCAATGAAAAGCTGATGTCAGGTATCTAATTGTTCTTTGTAATTAAATTGTAAGTGGCTGGGTTTTTTTCACAGACAATTGCAGTAGAGCAACACCTGCTTGTTATAGACCCTGATGCTAGCGTTTGGCAACCTTTTATTTTCCCTGTTTGAGGGTGGAGTCTTTTTTGCCTGACTTTCAAAGTAGATGCTGCAGCTGTTTTGGGGCTGTTGTCACCTTCTCCTGAAGGTTGTGGCATCAGCGGAGTACTGTGGTGTAATCAGAGACAGTAGGGCAAGACTTGAGCACAGTGGGAGCACCGAACATGGATGATCTGGGTGGCAGCAGAAAGATGAACAAGGCCCTCTGGTTCAGAAGAGAACAAATCAGTTGCTGAACTTGGGGAAGCTCTAGCACTGATTGTTTAGCTTACCAACAAGAGCTTCTGTGGTGCTGAATCTTGAGTGGTGTGACTTACTGTACATAATGGTGTAGAAACACAGTCTATTTACCCCCAGGGATTTTTAGAGATTTCCTTCATGTCAAGCTGCATGTTGCATGGTGAGCTTTTGAGGTCCTCTTGCTTGGTGGCTGTGGTAGGGCATCCTATAATTTAAACAACACATTCAGAAAAGAGACAACAGATGTTTCATGATCTTGGAGGAGGCAGAGAAATTGCCAGAGGACGAGTGTGTTGTGCAGCGTGGATGGCTGCCATGGGACTGTGCCTGGTGGGGTGTAGGTGTGGGAACCAGTCCTTGGGGAGAACTGGAGTAGCCAGCACAGAGCTGGGCTTGTGCCTGATGGTCTGGCTCAGGGTGACACAGGAATAGGAGGAACAAACTCAACTGTGGATGCCAGAAGAGAGGCTGACGCTTTGAGTTGCCTTCTTAAAGCTGTCCTGCTGCCTCCACCGTTTGGTGACCTTGTATTGTGTGTATTGCTTTGTGTGTGTTTGGGGGCTTTTTTTTTTTTAAGGCTCCTAATATGAAACTTGCTAAAATTACTTGAAATTAGGATGGCAACATACATATTTAACACTGTTTGAAGGGATCCTTTTCCTTATGCAAAAAGTTCCTACACGTTTCTGCTACAGGAAAGCTTTCCTGGTATGTCAGCTTGGTACAAGAAAACTCTTTGGGTTTGTTCCGTAGCAGCTTGTCTTGCCCTGCCCCGTTCCCCGTGGGAGTCATCTCTGGGCTTTGGGCCTCTGGACTTTGAGCTGCCATCATTGAACCAGGGAAACACTAGACTTGGTTGAGTGGATCTTTTTGGTTTGGTTAGTGAAGCAAAGCAGAGTTCTTGGCTTTTAATGCATTACTTTTTTTTTGTTTGTGTTTTTTATTTTTACAGTCACTGAAATTTATCTTTGCAGGAAATGACCTGTAAAAGAGATGCTCAGTACCAAATGATTCTTTGTTTCATTGCATGAGAACTATTTAAAAGCTACTGACTGTGGGGGTGAGATAAAATGTTCGTGTAGGTTTTCCCCTCTCCAGAGTCAACTGATTACATGAGGACTGATTTTTTGCTCTGCTTCAGCACACTGTGGACACAGTTGTCATGAAACGTGCTTTGCTTCCTGCTGTGTGCACACACTTCTGGTGGTGTGGTGCCTCTTTCTAAAAACATTTAGGTGTGAAAAGTTTTTCCATGTAAGTTTGGTTGAGAGGTGTCATGTGCATGATCCCCAATGCAGATACGTTGCAAGGTCCTACTACTTTTGCATCTCGGGAGAGGATGGTGGGAAATCACCAACAGTGCTGGATCTTTGTTGCCTTTTGGCGATGTTGTGAACAAGTTATGTGACATTGGGATAGAGCTCTGAAAAAACAAGTGTCAGTTTAAAAGCGATATATGAGTGCATCTGGTAGGTAGTTCTCCTGTATGCTGTGGCGTCTTGTTGCATTTGCAGTATTAAGCAGGTAATTATGGTAGCCTAGCATGCTGTCCAATTAGTGATTTGCTAATAATAGTGCAGGCTAGTTGTTTGGCTCTTGAAAACAATTTGCCAGGGGATAAGAGAGAAGATGTATTTAATGAAAATTTCTGTGTCAGCTTTGAATTCTTGGAAGTCATCAGAGTACAAGGGTTTTTTACTACTTTATTTTTTTTTTCCCTGCTGTCCTGAGTAGAGGAAGAATAACCTCTGCAGATAAGTAAAGATAACTGTAGTCTGGGGGGTGAATACAAGATGATCAGTTACTTCCTTTTATCTCCCTATCCTTGCTTGCCTTACACTTGCTATACAGATGTGGGCAACTGTTGAGAGTAAGCAGGCGGGCTTATGCCAAATAAGGTGACCTCTTCTCAGGTGAGCTTGTGAGATGCCAGTTTAAAGATGCGCTATTTAAGGGAGCACCTTGTAGGGACAAGGAGTGGGGAGGAAGTCCTTAAAGTACCATGTCAATTATAACAATCAAACTCCTTGCTGCTGCAAACAAAACGTGTGGGTGCTTTTGCCTAGCTAAGAACATATCTGGGTCTGAGAAAGCAATGCAGCTGGGTTGTAGGAGTCTCAGCCTGACTCCTTGGTCTGCTGTAGGCTGATCTCCTTGCCCACAGCAGGAGAGCTGATGGAATTCTGGTGACCACAGTGTGAAGGAGCTGTGTCTTATACAGAAGATGAGCAGGCCTTGGCAATTTTAGAAGCTGTTGAGTGGATGGAGTTTACTGCCTGTAGTGGGAAGATCACCTGCGTGGATGTGGCCTTTGTTCCAGCTGAACAGCTGAAAGAGATTTGTTCTCTAGCAGTTTCTTTGTTGGGAACCAGATGCAAGAACTAGGGTTAGGGGGTTCAAGACCTGTGAAACAATTGGCTGGTTGGCTTTGGGAGAAATTTTATTTGGGGTGTTCAGCTGGACCATCTTTGAGGGCTTATGGTTCTGCCCCAGCAGGCTGCTGGAGGATGAAGTCATATTGTACTTGTGGTATTTTCCTGGCTAAAGCTTGGTCCTGAATGTGCTGATTGGGTTGCCAGTATGGTCAGTGGCAGTGTAGTTTAGGACTGATGCAGGCTCAGTGGTTAGGGGTGACTTGCCTGTGGCCAGTGGATGGAGTCTGTGTTTAGACTGAGTCGTGACTGCTGGAGCGCTTGCCTGCTTGAGCTGGTTGTGGTTTAAAGTAAAACTTTAATTTCAGATTTGTTTTTTTTCCTAGTGGTCATCCTCAGGAACTCTGTGCTTCTCCAGAAGGTATACTAGGTACACCTACTTCATGTTTTTTTGCTGTGACTAGGTTGTACTCTTGGGAACGGTGTGAAACTGGCCTGGGACTTACAGACTTTACAAGGTAACATTAATTTTGAATTGACAGTTCTGCATGGCAAGCTCTGCATGAACTGGACGACAGCTTTGAGGCGAGCTTGGCACTTCTGTGGGGAAGTCCGTGAGGCTTAGCACTTTGTGAGGATCAGGCTACACTGAACTGTGGAGGCAAGTAAACTTCAGAGCAAAACAAAGCACCATCTCGAATCCTGTTCAGACCTGCCTGGTTTTGCTACATGCTGACTGGGAGGTGATGCTTGAATACTCCAGGAAGGAGGTGTATTGTTGTTGATCTAGGTTACATTGAATTGTGCTGATGAGATGATGGGAGACTTATGCTGGGCTTTTGTTAGTGGGGTTTCACAAGCTTGGCTAAGTGCATCTCTGTAAGGCCCTTTGTGAAAGTAATACCAGGATATCTTCCCCTTTACCTGGTGTTAGGGTGGTGCTTGCCAAGCGTCCAGTTTAGATAAGCATTTTTATTTGTGCTACATGAGAGGGAACCCAGACCTCTCAGACCATAGTGGGAGATGTCCGTCCTCCTTCACCTGGTATCCATCGCTTTCTGTAGAGTTTTCAGTCTCTCCCTGTTACAGCGTAAAAGGAAGGAAACAAAGAAAGGTACAACAGTGGTAGGACAGGGATTTGCGGACTTTGTTCTGTGATCAATGATAAAACTAACCGCAGGGTTTTGTCCTAACAGAGTGTAAGGTTGTGGCACACTTTGCTCAAGACTTGTCTCTCAAATGATCTATATGTAGTAACTCTCCAATTTCTGTGTGTTGAATTACTCTTGGAGCATGTTCTTTGCATTTTTAGCAGGTGTTTTCCTCTCCAGCAATACAGAGTGAGCAGTGGCCTGTGATAAGGGATGGATCCTACCCTGTAGCAGGGTAGGGTTGTTGATGAGCTTCCTAAAAAATTAATAGGCCATGGTTTCTACAGCACCAAAATCTGCAGGGGTTGGCTTGGGACAGAGGTGCTTGGCCTAATTTGCTTCCCATGTATCTAGCTGCTGTTTCTGGCATGTGAAACCATACAGTGGAAAAATATTGAAGGTGAACACAGTGGTTCTTGCTTGACTTCAAGAGACATTTGCAGCACATTTTGTGCCTTTGTATCAATGCAAGGCTGGCAGCAGAGGACTGCTAGAGAGGCTGATTTGTCCCAAACCTACTGCAAAACAAGTGCCCTCCCATCTAGTAAGGCTCTTTGCTACATGGTCAATAAGCAGAGGGTGAGCTTCCTGCATCATGAAGAAACATGCGTCTCTGTTGTGTGGCCTCTGAAACATTATGGTGGGCACAACAGAACTGCAAAATTGTCCTGCAGCACAGACCATGAGTGCAGCATGGGGCAGCAGCACCCTGCTGCATCTCCAGCTGTTGTTGTGGAGCTCTGTTGCTGAGCATTTAATACCTTTCTTCACTCAGTGTGTCCTCCTTCTTAGATGAAGCAGTCGGGTATGGATGGCAGGCAATTTTTCTCTGAACAGATAATGTTAGAAAGCAAAGAATTAGCAATGTGCAGAGCTGAAATGCACAGGCAAAGAACGTGGAGGATGAAGAGGCAGGAACCTCTGTCTGAGACTGGCTGCCTGACATCAGTCTTTTACTGTAAGTATTCCTGTTGCCTGTGTTTGAACAGTTGCATTTTCATCGCTCTCATTAAAATTCTCGGATAAATCAAGATCAATCAAGAATGAAGGACCCAAAAATGGGGTAATGGCAGGGGACAGTGATCCATTCTGAAAAGCAGTCATCTCATATTGACCATCCTGATATTTGCATTTGTATCTTTCCACCCTCCCTCTGTATTTATACTGTGTATAACTCGCTAGTCTGTAGCCATGCTCTCCTCTACAACATTATGGGGGAAAAATAGCATAATTTTCAAATTGCTAAACTTAGCACTTTTCAGGATTACATCCTCAACAGATAGTGAGATGCAGCTGTATTTATTGCAGTGTGTTATGGGGAATGTTTCAGGGTATTTATGCCAAATTCATTTGTTTTGTCCTCCAAAAAGGGCTGTGCAGCTGGAGCCTTGTCTATATGGGAGCAAAGGGGACTTGGGGCAGCTACAACAATTAGACGTCCCCTTCCTTTTGTAATTCTTCATCCTCTTCTCTATCTGTGAAGCAAGAAGTGTCTCACAGGAGCAATGACCTT
>VUYV01000031.1:3727102-3779108 GCA_008711295.1 Anarhynchus alexandrinus | reverse complement strand
GTATCTAGCTGCTGTTTCTGGCATGTGAAACCATACAGTGGAAAAATATTGAAGGTGAACACAGTGGTTCTTGCTTGACTTCAAGAGACATTTGCAGCACATTTTGTGCCTTTGTATCAATGCAAGGCTGGCAGCAGAGGACTGCTAGAGAGGCTGATTTGTCCCAAACCTACTGCAAAACAAGTGCCCTCCCATCTAGTAAGGCTCTTTGCTACATGGTCAATAAGCAGAGGGTGAGCTTCCTGCATCATGAAGAAACATGCGTCTCTGTTGTGTGGCCTCTGAAACATTATGGTGGGCACAACAGAACTGCAAAATTGTCCTGCAGCACAGACCATGAGTGCAGCATGGGGCAGCAGCACCCTGCTGCATCTCCAGCTGTTGTTGTGGAGCTCTGTTGCTGAGCATTTAATACCTTTCTTCACTCAGTGTGTCCTCCTTCTTAGATGAAGCAGTCGGGTATGGATGGCAGGCAATTTTTCTCTGAACAGATAATGTTAGAAAGCAAAGAATTAGCAATGTGCAGAGCTGAAATGCACAGGCAAAGAACGTGGAGGATGAAGAGGCAGGAACCTCTGTCTGAGACTGGCTGCCTGACATCAGTCTTTTACTGTAAGTATTCCTGTTGCCTGTGTTTGAACAGTTGCATTTTCATCGCTCTCATTAAAATTCTCGGATAAATCAAGATCAATCAAGAATGAAGGACCCAAAAATGGGGTAATGGCAGGGGACAGTGATCCATTCTGAAAAGCAGTCATCTCATATTGACCATCCTGATATTTGCATTTGTATCTTTCCACCCTCCCTCTGTATTTATACTGTGTATAACTCGCTAGTCTGTAGCCATGCTCTCCTCTACAACATTATGGGGGAAAAATAGCATAATTTTCAAATTGCTAAACTTAGCACTTTTCAGGATTACATCCTCAACAGATAGTGAGATGCAGCTGTATTTATTGCAGTGTGTTATGGGGAATGTTTCAGGGTATTTATGCCAAATTCATTTGTTTTGTCCTCCAAAAAGGGCTGTGCAGCTGGAGCCTTGTCTATATGGGAGCAAAGGGGACTTGGGGCAGCTACAACAATTAGACGTCCCCTTCCTTTTGTAATTCTTCATCCTCTTCTCTATCTGTGAAGCAAGAAGTGTCTCACAGGAGCAATGACCTTCCTTAGCAGGGGGGTTTAGTAATGATGGGACCCACAGGAGCTGGAGCAGAAGAGGTGGTAAGGAGGTAGCTGAGCTGCTCAGCGCAGTCGGGAGACGTGTAGCATGGAAAGCGTTTTGCAAATTGCAGACTTGCCCAGGAGCTGCCCAAGGCCATGGGGAATTGTAAATCCAGACAAACTGGTGTCAGACTGAGCAACAGCTGTGTGGTGCCAAACTTTCACTCAGTGATGGGGAACTGTTCTAGGTTCAAACTGGTTTTGAAGAGCACTGTAAGTTGAGGGTACAGCTGCTGACTTGGCCTCTACTGCCTTAATGTGGGCTCTGAGCCAGCCAGCCTCCATCCCACCGTTACCCCTTTTGAGTGACTCCACCTTGCATCACCACATCGCCGGGCAGCCTGATCGGCAGCAAACAGTGAGAGCTGGGATGATCAGTACTAGCTCAAAGTAGTCCTTTGGATGGGTTAGCTTTCCTGGGGAAGCCTCATCTGGGCTGTATCTTCAGGAAGCCAGCATGCTGTGTCCGGAGAGGAGCAAGCAGGCGGACCTCTCCCGCACTGCAGAGGCATCCCAGGCAGGGGGAGAGGCACAGACTTACCCTGTTGATAAGTCTGTGCTGCTGCATAGGAGGGGCGGAGGGTTTTGAGTGTGTTTCCTCTCCTAGTCTGCATGGTGCTTCTTACCCCCTTGCTATCTGTGGCTGTAGTTTACAGGCAGAACTGCTGGATGGGGTCAAATGTGCTTGGTGGCAGGTTTCCAAACCAGGGAGTCAGCAGCAAGCACCAGGCCTACTTACACGCGTTGCGTAACCAGATGAGTTTTCAGCTCCCTGTGCGTTTCTCTAAATCTTCCTTTTGAACAGGTTCGTTCTTTGAGTGAGATTTTGGTGCTCTTATTTCAGATAACGATGCATGCACTGCGTATGGAAAATTCTCATGTCCAAATGACTCTGGTTTATCACAGCAGCTAAACTTAGGAAATCTATCAAAAAAGAGCTTCCCCTTCCTGTGATCTGACATAACATTTTGTGGTTGCTGTTATTTTTACTAAGGAACAGCTTAAATCTATTTTTGTTGGGCACTAAGTGATGGCTACAGTGCGAAAGACTACATTTGTTTCTGTGAAGTAATGTGGCCGTGCTGCAGCTTCAGGGCTCTGAGGGCAGTCTGCTCGCGCTGGGCTTGTGCCAGCGCGGCGTCGGGGCCCCCTGGCAGTCCTGCTCAGCTCTCTCGAGCCCTCTCCGCTCGGCAGAGGCTCTCTGGGCCTCCACACCTTGCTCAGGGGTTCAGCGCTCTGTTTTAAAAGGTAGCAATATGCCCTTCACTCTGAGAGCAGTTAACTTTTTCAGCATCTTGGAAGTGTAGTGAGTGGCAGTGGTGATGGATTTTAACACCCCTTCCCGCTCTCCATCATCCACATTCTCAGAGGACAGCATAGGGCAGATGGTGTTTCACTGTCACCAAAGTAGGGAGACAACTGCACATGCGATAGGAGTTGGTGCAGGAACCAGTCGTGCCTCAGGCTTCACAGATCTCTCTTAATACACAGAATACCTTTCACTGTACCCCCTTATCGACCGGGACTGAGCCATCCCAGGCTTGAAAATGCACTGCTGGAATCCTGGCCTGCTGGAGCACCTTAAGCTCTTGGTGTCAGGAATATATAATTCAAACTTTCAAACTTTTTTACTGTTCAGTTGTTTTTTTTTAAGTCAGCTCCTTCTTTGTTAAAGCTAGATCTGTGGAGCTTTGAGCTTGTATTTTAGTATAGCTGACTGCTCTGCTTCATCTGCCTTCTGACTTGTTTCTGAACATCCCACGCCTGCTTTCACATTGAGATGGGAGTGAAGGCAGACAACTGGGACATTGGGAAGAGATACCATTGCTTTCTGGGTACAATATCCCAGAGATATTTTTTTTTTTTGTTTTAAGCTTCTGGTGGACAGTTGTGCAGAAATGTTCAGTGGGTGAAAATGGAGGTGATGTGAGCCTTGCTCTGGAACTTTAGTCATCTCCAGGTACTTTTGCCCAGCTCTGTGACATTGCTGGAGCGCTACATGGGGAAT
The DNA here is from genome assembly GCA_008711295.1 of Anarhynchus alexandrinus. Lineage (NCBI taxonomy): Eukaryota > Metazoa > Chordata > Aves > Charadriiformes > Charadriidae > Anarhynchus > Anarhynchus alexandrinus. The sequence continues at coordinate 3,775,876 of VUYV01000031.1, read as the reverse complement.
GAAGCTCCTGTGTGCTTTGTCCTTGCTAACATGTCCAGTCAGATCTGTTTACCTGAACCTGTACTATTGGGGGTTTTGGGTAGGGAGTCTTGCTCACGCAGGTGAAGCAGAAGCCTGTGATCTAGCCTCAGTGACATTTTCATGCCCACTTTAGTAAGTGAGAAGCTTGTAATTTCTCAGAGCAACATGCGTGTGCCCAGAGGGAGCCCTACAGACTCTGTGGTGATCATTACTGGATTTTGGCAAGGTCTTGAGCGATGCTTGTGTGGGCAAATAATTCAGCTCAGCCAGTGGCTGCTGTGGTCGGTTTGGAGCTTTCCTAGGATGAGATGCTGAAATAAATGATCAAGAGTTGAGTCTTGTGGATGTCTTTTCCCAAGCAGTTTATTTGTGCTTCAGAGGTTCAGCCAAAGTAAAGACTTTTTTGGACAAAGAAAAGTTTGGGAACCTTCCTTTGGGATTGGAGGGGGCAGGGGGTGGGGGGGAAAAAACTTTCTCTGTCGTCTTTTGTAACAGAAAGCTACCATGAAGCTTTTGAAGCTGCCTGTTATTTTTAACTTGTTCCTTGTCCTTCTTTGAAATAAATATCATCTTTCTTCTACTGCAAGAGAGAGCCTAGCACATTATGTACATACACACATATGCATTTTTGAGTGCCTGCAGTGAAGCTAAACACAATGTTAAGAAAATGTTGCCAAACAATGCAAGACCATGCTTAAGTTAGTGATTCACACAGCGACCTGATTAATAAAAAAAAAAGTTAAAAAAAACCCCAAACCTTTGGGGCGAAGAGGGTGTGATGAGAGGAGATGCTTGATGGGCTGGTTTGGGGAGTGCAGTAGGCTGTCTCTGAATCTGTGACTTGGATTTCTGGCACAGCAGTTGGCAGGTGCTAAAAATGCGCTTTCTGTTCAAAGCTGGCAGCTGCAAACATGGCTGGGTGTCTTCGGCCAGGGGAAGCTGAGCAGCGTGGCCATTCACCTGCTGTGTGGCTGCTCCTGCCCCTGGATGGCAGGGTGGATGCTGGCAGGGTGGATGCTGGCAGGGTGGCCCTTGTAGGGAGGTCAGGCAGCTTGAGTGCAGTTCGTGCTTGGCCTCTAGTTCATTGCCAGCATGGCATGACAATTTGTCATGGTTTATGCCACACCCATGGCCAAGCTCCAGGTCAGAGGCTTGTCACTCTTACCTGTGTTTCCTGATGTACTTAATACAGTATTCCCCTGAAGCAGCACCTCTGGTTGAAAGCTGTGTCGCAAACCAGCCTCTGCCCAGCAGCTGCTGCGTCATGCAAGCCTTGCACATGATTCTGCTTCTTGGGGATGTACCAAGTGTGCCCAGCCCCATCTGAGCCTTGCCAAGTGAGTATTGGGACTGGGAGCTGCCCACAAAATTGTGGCTCTGCTGGAGACAGTGTTTTTGCCACTTGCTCTGTGCTGCTTTATCCCCAGTTGCATAATGCAGCATGATGTGGATAATCCGGTCATCATTACAAAAGGATTTAAAACTCCTTTTTAATCAGAAGTCATTTTTAATAAAGCTTTGCCTTGCTTGGAGAACTGTTCTCTCGACTTGTGTGTCTTAAGAAAAATGCAGGAGGCTGACAGGGGTGGGAGGGAACCAGATCATGGAGAAGGGACACAAGTGCCTCTGGCTCCCAGGCAGCTGCTGGTGAAGTTCAGAGCTGTGGGACACATTTTCCACTAGCACCAAGCAATCCTTCTGTGTGCAGATAGGAGCAGCCAGTAGGTCTGTGTTTTCTCTGAATTTTTCCCTTGCAGAGCAAACTGTCAGTGGTGGTGGAGGGAAAGAAAGGCTCGCTCTCATCCAGTCTGGCTCGTGTTCCCCCTTTAAACTCTCCATGTTCAAAACACTGGTGGTCCTCCAGGGCCTCCTGCATCTCAGAACAAACTCTGATCCTGGACAAAGCGCAGCAGAGGAGGGGATGCTCTTTGCTTCTCTTGTAATGGCCTTTTGTATGAGTTTGTGTGTGATTGACCTTATTTCTTTGGTTGTTGATCTACCATTGTATTGTGGAAAGTGCTAGGGCCAGGGGGCCATGTGGTACAATGACACTGGTGAGTATGCATCTCAGAGTCATCCCCCTGGTGGAAGGCTGCTTAGAGAAAACCTGGAAGTAATACAGGTTTGCAGCACAAATAGTTGGGGGGCCAGGAAGGAGCTCAGCTGTGTCTCGGAGTCTCATGGTGGATGGAGCGGGCAGTTCCTGGGAAGGTACAGGGGGTAGAGGAGATGATAGAGTGAAATGTACTCCTGGCAATGCTGCTGTCTCCCTGGGAGGCTGATGAGTTCTTTACAGCCCCCAGGGCTCCTTCCTGTTTCAGTAGGAAACATGACTGCCTTAGAAGTGATTTTTAAACAGTGAAGACGGATGCTGCAGTTTATTTTTGGGCACTGAGAACCCCAGACCAGATGGCATTTAGCAGGCAATGAACTCTGCAGGAGTTAAGTAGCAAAGCTATTGTTTCTGAACTCGCATGACTTATCATTTTGGAAAGCGTTCCAGTGGCAGAATAAAAAGTAGTAAGAATTGGTTTCAGCAGAGGTAGTAAAATAATCTATAACGTTAAGTCCATAAATAAGCACTTTCCCATGGGGCAAAGGTGTTTGTAAGCAAAAGCTAGTTATTGCCTTGATTTACAGCTGTTAGTTGTCACCTGTTTGGATATTAGGGAGTGAGAGGGTTTAGAGGAGAAAAAAAAGATATAAAAGATTAATTCCCATCCCCTCTGGAAAAGGGGACAAGTAGAAAAAGATTTTGTAAAGCTCTTAATAGTAAAAGGACAGACAGAGCTTTGTTCTTGACTGTTGAGCAATGCAAAGCCAGCAGCTCACTCAGACTTCAAAGAGAGCAATTTCGGTAATAACGAAAATACTTTAAACCAAACGAATGGAGACGATTTGAAACAAAAATCAGTTCTCCACTTCTGTTGGCATAGGGAAACTCAGGCTCTGAGCTCTGTGGAGTGCTGCTTGGGCACAGCCACGTGCACCAGCAATGCTTTTATGGAAGACACCAGCCTTACCCATGAGACCAAGAGGAGTTGGCCGCTGGTCTCAGTGCTCTGCTCCTCTGATTTCAGCCATATAGCTTTACCCAAATCTATATCACACTCTGTCTCACAAGAAACACTTGACCTAAGGATGTAGTCATGAAACTTCAGTGTAAAGGGAAAAAAATATACAGAGAAGCAAGTTAGATCTGATGCCCTTGTAATTAAGGAAATTTCTGTGATCCTGCAGGTTCCTACTCAGCTAAAGCCATACCTGTGTTCAGCATGTAGTGTGGTGTTAGTTATTAACTAGTAGGAAGTGGGTAGCTTTGTAGGAGAAGCAACCAAGGAGGTATTTTGCTCCAATTAAGCACAAGCCTAGAATAAATTCTGTGATGTACATGCATAGATCAAATTCCAGAGTAAAGTGGTTTCAATAGAATGTCATGTTAATGGATTAAAACAGCTATGAGTCCAAGTTGGTTCAATTTACAGGTAAAACACTAGATTTAACAATTTGAGCCTGAGTGGGACTTAACGGTGTTTAGACTTTGCTTCTTAGACCAGTCGATGATGAAGGGGGAAAAAAAAAAAATTGTTCCTTTGCTTAAGTGGGCTCTGTGGTTGTCCTGCTGAACCGGGAGGGTTTTAGAGTGACAAAAATAGCTTTACAGAGGAGTATTGCACATGCATCTCACCTGAAATGATCTGGAAGAGAATACTTATCATGCAGGCTTGAAAATACAGCTCCCTCCAATTCAGTTTGCTGAACACACTGAAGCCTTGGAATGCCCCTAAGGCAACAGCAGCTTATGGAGCCAAGTTACTTTTACTCAGGAAGGAGTTTATTTAATCTCAGGGAAAACTGTTGGGCAGCACGTGTGCATGCATGTCTTGCATGTTTTGGTTTTGTTCTTTTTCTTGGCTTGCGAAAGGCAGGCAAATTAAAAAAAAATAAAAAAGAAACAGCAAAGAAAGGGTTGTTGTGGCAGAGTGTAAAAGGCTACTACAAGGGAAACTACAGGTCTTTCACTCCCCAGCTGGACTTTGCTGAACACTTGTTCCAGAAGAGGGGCTGCATAGCCAGGGTCTTACCTTCAGCTGTGGCATGCATGGGCATCTTGTGGGGAAGGAGCAAGCCAACTGGGGAAAAAACCTTGTCCCAGGTGTCCTCCCAGCTGTTGTCAGTCTTCAGCACAGGGATCTGTCTCTTTGGTAATGCGTAAAGACACTTTGCCAGTTACTCATCCAGTCTCTTCGTGAACACTTGTTGGCTTCTCGAATCTACAGTGTGTTGCAGGAGGGCGTTCTGCAGCCTGGGTCAGGTGCTGGACCATGTCCTTTGTTTTTCTTCGAGCGCACCTCGCAGTACCTGTATCGAAGCTTCTTAGTTCTTGTGTTGGAGCCAGCAGAAAAATAATCAGCCAGTTCTGCGTGCAATGTCGTAGCCAAACTATTGTGAGGAAAAATGTCTTGCAGTCTTGCCTAATTCTCTAAATTTAGACGAGGGGCAGGCTGAGACTTGGCCCTGCCTCATCAGTTGTGTAAGGCTGGAAGTCCACAGGACTGAGTCTTGTAAGCCCCTTCCAGGGGTTGGCTTTTCCTGTGCCAGCTATTAACACATTGTGACCCAAACACACAGAGCCAGAGCTAGCAGGATGCTGCCCGGTCCTGGTAGCTCCCTGCAGACCTTGGTGAATCCTGCCTGTCAACTTTGTTTATCATAGTAATGGTGTTGAGGGCTCTTTTAAACTCTTTTTTTTTTTCCTTTAGTGGGACGTGCAGCATGCTAATTGTCTGGATGAAAGCAGGCTTAACATCTTCTCTGTGATGGGAGTGTAATAGCTTTAGAATTACTGTTTGGAAAGGTGGGCTCATGGCTGGTGGGAATTGCCATTTGGACTGGCTGCAGCTGGTGGCGTCTAGCAGCTGGGTGGATGCTCTGCATGCAGTTGTGCTTTGCTGTTGCTGGGTGAGAGCAGACAGGTCAGGACTGGCTGCAGCTTTCTCTCCAGCTGGTGCCTTGCCTTGGCAGAATGAGAAAGTGCTCATGGCAGATATGGCTGAAGGGGTGGAGTTAAAAAATAACCAAAAGGTGGATTCTGGGCTTGGTTACTCAGTGACAGGCCTGTTTCTATTCAGGGATGAGGATAATTCGCACTGAGCTCATTATACCATGACTCTCCCTTAAAATGCCTTGACAGTCAATTTCGTTCCAGCTAATAAGGTCCTAAAATGTTAATGAAGCAAATCAATTTTTCATGGCTTTGTATTGCAGCTGTCTGAAAGTGCTGTGTTGCAACCTGCCAATTCAAGGAGCTTTTTAGATATTAGAAGGGCAGCAAAATATTCAGCAATCTGGAGGATGCTTTGTTTTCTATTTCAGCTTTTCCCCGGTGCTCCCTCTCATTTCCCTGAGCCTTTATGCTGTGCTGTTTACTTGTCCCCTTTGGTCAATTCCATTCTCCAGAGTCTGTTCTGGTCACTCATGGGCGGAGGTGGCTTGCTCCCAAGTTCCCCATTGTACAGGGAGAAGAAGGATGGAGAGCCCAACAGAACAGGTAGAGATGGAGCTGAACAAGGGAGGCTACTCATGCTGAAGTACTATTTGAAATAAATTGAGTTTGATGGGACAGAGTGGTGAAATGGCATCATGTTCACCCCCCATGTTTCTGGGGGGGGCTGTGATGTCAAAAGTCACAGCCCTCTCTCCTCATGGGAAGTCTCTTGCTGAGATGTCAGTGTTAGCTGGCATAAATGCTCTCTGTGCTCAGTATTTCATGAGTTGCAGAAAGAGGAGAGAGGTGTTGCATGTGTCGTGGAGCCATACTGATGGTGGACTCGTTACCTCCACTGGCTTAGGAATAAGTTAGATGTCAGCCATCCTTTATTTCTCTAAGCTGCTTATTTCAGAAGGAGGCAGAAGGGCTCAAACCTTCATGAGTGCTCCTGGAGTTATTTTGATGGAGCTGTTTTGATGATTGCGTACTGTTCTCTCCATTCTAGTTTGTGACTATGGAGATAGGAAGTACCAAATATTGTGGTTTGGAAATTTGTGGGATTTTTTGTTTTGCTTTTAATTGAATTCCAGTTCTAACTATAATTAACTTCTGTGTGCCTGAGGAAAAGATAATTAGCTAATGTTTTGGGACAAACAGAGTTTTCCAAGTTTTATACTTGGAAACCTTGTACTGCCACACTGGTAAGGGATGATCTCAAATAACTCATGTTGGGGAAATTAGTGGATGAGATGTAAATTGGCATTTTGAATAATTACACTTCTGTAGCTGCTGAGTTGAGGATCTGAAATGCTTTCCACTCAAGTTCTCCACCCAAAGGTACACTTGGTCCAGTGCCAAAGGCTTCCCGGACCTTTTGCAACCACTGAGGTGTGTCAATGTCCTCTTGTGCTGTGACAGCAAGGGGTTAAGAGCTAGTCGACTCTGTCATGACTTGGGGAACAAGGAGGGTATTTAACCCCCTTAAGCCTTCCAGTCTCTAGCTGGTGTTTGTGTGACCTCTCCCCTTCACTGAGTGGCTAAGATTAGAGGTAGCGATTGCCAGGTACAGCATCTGTCTCCAGGGCAGGCCTTGCAGAACACCTTACCCTCTGGCACAGCCCCTGGCTTCCTGCCCGGGTGATTAGACTGGTAGCTCCTTGGGTAGGAGGTAAAGTGCAGGGTGATCTCAGCTGCGGTGGGGAAAGCTGCTTGGGCTTGAGCTGAGCACATTGCAGCTTCTGCAACGGGTCTGGGCTTCCTTGCCTGGGGAACGGCGGCTCTGGGTCCTGAAGCTTGACCTAGACCTGTCAGCTCCAAGCTGAAAAGCACTCCTGCCTGTTTCCAGAGATGCACCACAGAGGTTGTTTTATGTTTCTGTCATCTGGCATGAATTAAGAGCCTTGGGAAAACATTTTCCTGTGCAGCCAGCTGGGGGAAATACTCAAGGTGAAGCCATGTACATGTCCACAGCCAGAGCTGTGAGGCCTAGAGATGAGGTGCTGGCTCGAGAGGTAGCTGGTGCTGTGAATGCAGGAGCTGGAAGGGTCTCTGGTGCTTGGGTCAGCCAGCAGCGCAAGGCTGAGCCTGCCCCTCTGGCAGTTGTGATGCTCCAGGGTGTAGCTGAGCACCCACAGGAGACTACTCTGTGTTTGAGGAAGGTGTCGCTGCTGACGTTTTTGGTCTTGAACCCTTCAAAGGAGAAATGTCAAATTGCCATCAGTTCCTTTTGCATATTTTGAAAAGTGCTCTCCACATCCTTTTCTTTGTGCTCTTTTCTTTGTGCTCTCAGCTTCTGGTCTTGGGGACTCATCTCTGCAGGTTGGTCTGCTGCCTTGCAACTGGACACTTTTCCCACTCCACGTTTCCAGAGCAAGCTTTGCTTTTTGTTTTCAAGTCTTCCCTTTTTTAACTATATTTAATCCCAGGCTGATTTGTTCCTGAGCACGTGCTGTACCTGATGGGTGGCTCTGCTCACCAGCCTGCTGTTGTGGCCAGTGCTTACCAGCAGTTTTCTTCTCTGTTGCTTTTTTCCACAGTGGTCTCTCCCACTGGGACACTTTCACAGGCTGGGATTTTTGTTGTTGTTTGTGATTGCTAGTTTTAAGCTCCATTAACTGGGACTGCAATAGGAGGCTCATGAAGCTTTCTGTTCATAATGTGGATTTCACCCTGCTCTGCTCCCTTTTGTGATGTCTTTGCTTTCAGCTTCTATATTTTTGTTGTGTTTGCAGCCAGGATAATAGCCTCTGGTGAGAACAAAATTAAGTCCAAACTTGGAGCTCTCTATCCAACGCTTTGCTCCAAGCAGGCCAGGTAGATAAGGTCGCTCAGGACTCCAGAAATAAATCAAGGAAAGTGCAGAGTTCTAACTTTCTGGGGAATATTTTTGTGCGTGACATGCAGACAGTGATGTGAGGAGCATATTAAAAATTCATACCAGTACAGAGCAGTATTTTCTGTGCGCAGTGCTTGAGAATAATCTTGTGCATCATGCACAGAAACATTTGCAGGAAGGAACTCATTAATTTCATCCAAGCAGAGAGTGGTGAAGACAAGATTTAAATGGCGTAGAAGCAGGCTTGGTGTGAGACACCATCGCCTTCCCCCTCCTTCTGCCACGACTGCTGGCAGATTTCTCATCTATTGTAGAGCTGGCTACAAAGTCCCAGTGTGTGAGGGCATTGCCTGTGCTTATGGCAGAGGGGGAAATCTGTGCACGTGGCTATTCAACTTATCCTGCCTCTGTGACAGGTTTGATCTAATTGTGTAAGTGCTCCAGCTAACAGCCAGGCAGAGAAGCTGTAGCTTCTCCAACCCCAATCTCTTTGCAGTTGTATGGATTAAAGAGGGTAGGACTGCTTGAGAAGCAGAGGGGTGTCCTGGGACCTGGAGCTCTCTTGTGAGCCCTGCTTTCTGACTGCTGGTGGAAACCGAGCACAGGACATGTGCTTTTGGTACGCAGGCAGTGTTGAAGTGTTTTATTCTCTACTTTTCTGAAGGCATGACTGCTGGCTGCTGTGCTGAGAGATGTTATAAGCAAGGATTAGTCAAAGGAGGCTTGACAGAGAAGCAGTTGAGGCTGAGATGTAAAATCTGTCTCTTGCCAGCCTCACTTGCAGTGCTTGGTGTTTGAAGGCTTTCAGCAAGGAGGAAGAGTGAGATGGGATTTGGGGTAGGAGAGCGAATGAGTGGTGGAGCTGCGAAAAACAGTGTGGGTACATGGTTGGAGCAGCTCTGGGGCATGGGGTGGAGTGAGTGAGTCAGTGCTGAGGCAGGGCTTGGTTTTGGCTGTCTCATGCCCCTGTCATGAAGCATGGGCAATGTATCTTCAAGGTCCCAAGCAGACTGAAGAGAGAGAAGCAGCACCACAGAGCCAGGGCCAGGGCCCTGCTCATCCACTGCTTGCTGGTTGTCCCAATGGAGCCCAGATCCTGACGGGAAAATGAAAAACACCATCAGGCTGATACTGTGCAAATATGTTCTCCTGGGAGCTGAGAGAAAGGACATGGCATGGCAGGCCAGAGCAGAGTCTCTCACCCCTGTGTCCTTGCTGCAGATTGTTGACACGTGCACAGGGAACCTTGTGCCACTTAGCAGAGCCGTGGCAGTGGGAACTGTGTGAAGGCAAATGGTCCGGGTGGGATTTTCCTCTTTGCATGCAAAACCCTCCTCTCTGTTAGGCAGCCAAGTAGACTTACAGTTGGCCTTGTCTGGCTGCCAGCGTGGAGTAACTGAACACTCCTGCAAGTGCTCACTTTTCTTGCTGTCAGCCTTCCTCCTAACTCTCTGATTTGTCATGGGTATCTGGCATTTCATGGGTATTTCCTAAAGGCCAGTGAAGTGTGCTTCGCAGCACGCGTGAGTCTAAGTGCTGGCATGAGCTTTGAGGGAGGCATCCCTCCCCAAATCACGGTGAATCAAGGACAGAAGGAATAACGTGCCTAACTCTATACTTAACCAAAAATTATACACTGATGCTTTTCTGTGTTCCTGGGCATATATGGCAGTAGAAACGTCTTCCTCGTGCACTGAGTGGCGATACACGGTTGAGCTCTGTCTGGCACATGCAGTTATCCTCGCGGGTTGCAGGCATTGGTCTGGCCCAGGAACACAGCACAAGTGGCTCAAAGTTGAGACAGTGCCTCTGTCTGTTCCAGGATAAAACAAAGAACATCTGGCTGACATAGAAATACCTGCTTGGGGTGAGCTGGCTGATGCAGAGAGGGAGGAAATGGGTAGTTTCATGACAGGGTCTCAGTTTGTGTCTCAGCCTTAGCTTCCTGTACAGCACATTTTACCCAGTTGTGGAGACCTGCTTCTGTGCCAAAACACCAGGAGGGTGGCCATGGAACAGCTGAAACTCCTCTGCATCATTTGTGTCCTTGTAAATGGAGAGGCAGCAAAGGACCATCTTCTAAAGAATCTGCTGTCTGTTTGAAGGTGCTTTTAACTGGGCTTGATGGGTGCCTCTCTGCTGTTACCTGAACAGGGACTTAGATGCATCAAAAAATCAGGCCTTTGTCAGCAAGTATCCAGCATCAAAGTGCTTTTGCAAATAGAGCTCGTGCTCCTAAATCAGCTAAATAATCTTAGTGATGCAGATTTGTCTCCTGGAACATGGGATTGTTCTTCAAAAACTCAGCTGTGTTCATCTTTAGCCTTAAGACAAAGTAGTTGGAGTTTTGGTTAAAATCTTAGTGGCTTCTGTGGAAGTTAACATTAAACTGAGGCCACGTCAAGACTAGGATAAGCTGTGTGGTTTGCGTGTGTGCTATTGCAGGGCAATCTTTCAGAGGGAGCAGGCAGAACTGAGGTTTCCAGTAAAATTTGTGACATGCTTATGAAGGAATGTGCAATCAAAATACAGACTGGCTGGTCTGTACACAGGGGCAGAACAAGTGCTGCAGACATGGGCTGCTCCAGCTACATTTAAACTTAACAGTTAAACCAAGCAAACCCCACCACATGCCAGGCACTTAGCTTTTTCTTTTGTATCAGTGCAATACTTCATTTGATCTCCTCTTTCCCACCCTGCCACAGCCCTGAAGACTTTTACTTCTAATCTCCTGCAATTTGAATAATTTCTGAATAGAAACGTGAGGTTTCTGAAACCTCCAAGAGATTCTGGGCCTGGAGAGTTGCATCCAGACAGTGTCTCAATGCTGGTTTGTTACAGCTTTGAAGATTGCATATTGCAATAGGATTTGCACTGACTTTTATTTGGCAGTGATGTGAAGCATGATTTAGATAGTTATGCCTGGCTTAGGACTGTGATGAGTTTCTGCAGCAAAGGTGGGCAGTTTGCAAGACAAGGGGACGAGAACACTACAGTAGGAAGGCAGTGGGACATCCCTTAGCTGGGAGGGGGAGAAATAGGAAGGATGCACAGGTGAGATGAAGTTGTGGAGTTGAGAAGCTGTGGAAGCTCCATCCCTGGAGGTGTTTAAGGCCAGGTTGGATGGGGCTTTGAGCAACCTGGTCTGATGGGAGGGGTCCCTGCCCATGGCAGGGGGTTGGAACTAGATGATCTTCAAGGTCCCTTCCAACCTAAACCGTTCTATGAGTCTATGACCTTCTGCCCACTTGGTGCATGGTGTATCTCATGGAATACCTGTGAGAAAAGTCTTTATTCTGGGGAGAAGTGTGTATGCCAGCAGGAAATGGGAGTGGGTCTGGAGAAGATGTGGATGGGGCTGGGGACAGAGTGAGGTGAGCTTTTTCCCAGAGGCAACCTGGAGGGGAAGGTAAAGCCATAGCCATAAAGAAAAGGAGGGTTGTCTGAAGAGCTCTGGGAAGGGGTTTGCCTACAAATCAGGCATCTATTTTACCCGGCAGCAATCTGCTTGAGAAATCTCCATCTAAGGATTCCTGAAATGGTGAGATGGAAATAGGAATGAAGGCTCAAGCAGACAGACCAGTCTTGTTGCAGTCCTCTGGATTAAGATCTAATGGATATTAGCCCTGTCTTTAAAGTGCTTAATGGTGCACTGATTTTGTGACTCATCGTTCAGAGCCGGTGTTTTCAAGTACTATTAACAATACTGCAGTTTGGAAGTCAACCTGGGGTTGGAAACCTGGGAATCGCTGGGACACGGAGCCCTGTGGCGTACGTGCTTGATGGGATGCAATGCTGCTTTTCAGTGTGTGACAGCTCACGTAATTAAGGACGCTGCCTTGCAGATTTAACTTTGAATTGCAAATACCATCACGATTCTTCTGTTTTGGGAGACGTGTCTGCATGTCTTAGAAGCTGCTCTGCCACTTCAGGTTTGAGTGTGGGTGTGAGACAAGGGTAGATATTAAAACCAAATGTGAATTCAGATTGTGGACCACGGGGGCAAACTGGAATTACTGGCCCCAGAGGTGGGGTACCTCTCAAAAGGAACTGTGTGTATGCACGTTCCCTGCCAAGCCCTTCCACCTGCTTTCATGATACCAAATGAAGTGTTCTTGCTTTGGAAAAAACAAGGGGGTTTAGAACTGTGTTTTCATGAAAGCAAGAAGACAGTGTGAGGAGGAGAAGTGGGAAGTGGCATTTGGGGGACTTCAGGCATGATGAGGCTCACTGTTGTGCCATTGCTGCATGGGCTGGGCAGTACTTCGAAGTGTGATTTCCTTTCTGGTTTTCCTGGGGTTTCTGGCAATCACAGCTAGACACAAGGAGCCATTTTTCTGATGTTCTTTGTTTAACAGCAGAGGAATTTATTGCAAGTGCATTTCAAACTAGGGGAGTCCAAGGACCATCTGTCTTCAGTGTTTTAGTGGAAGTGGGGACAGCTCAAGGTGGCTGTTTGATGGGTACGGAGAGTTTTGTGTGGACCTGTGACTGCAGCCTGCTTACAGCTGGACTGCCTCTGTAAGGGAAGTCACTGATCTAGCTGGCATAAGCCATTTGTGGTCTGGTGCCTCTGCCTCGGGTAGGGCTGTGCGGCACCAGTGTGGGCACACTCAGCAGAAGAATTGAGCCTTTGCTGGGCATGGATGCTGCCATCTCATATTGCCTTTGAGAGCAGACCCTACCTGCCAGACTAGCATCAAGAGGTGCTTCTGGTGCTATTGGGTGTCTAAGCTGTGGCTGGACTACGCTGAGGAGATGGCATGTTGATGGCCAGAGAATCTGCCCTGCTGGCGCCAGTCGTGTGGAGCAAAGCCAGGAGGAAACTTGATTTGCTGTGAGCAAGCTGTTGAGGAAGTGTTCCTCGGAGCTGGGCACATCTCAGCACCTGGCTTTCCCTTCTTGCTGTGCTGACCTGCGCCTTGCCCTGGACTACATGCTGCAAGGGTGCCAGCGGTGGAGAACTGCCAACTTGGCACTTGAACAGCAGAGCTGACACAGCTCATTTAGCAGAGGGATACCATGCAGTGTGAGAGCCCCCCGCTGCTACTGACTCTATATAGAGCTGGTATTGCCTCCATTAGGGAAGAGCTGGGAGCTGGGATCTGCGTCCTCAGTAGAGTAGGTGAGTGTGGCCCAGAGCCCTGACAGGACGTCTGCAGCAGCAGTCCCACGCCAGCTGTGGCAAGCGTGCCCAGGGAAAGGGGCATTAGGGAATCCTCTTGAGTATTTTTACCTGCTGCTAAATATTGTTCTAGCAGCTAAGAGAAGCACCCTGCAGCTGGCCAGCCATCGTGGAGCAGCAGGGTCTCTTCAGCTCCTAGGTAGCTCCAGCGCAGAAATCACAGTATTGGAGCAATGGCTGGACAGCTGCAATGGGCTGGGTTGCTCAGGGACAGAACAGGAGGTAACATACGGGTTCAGAAAAGGTCAAGCACACTTGTCTGTGGCTGGTTTGAGGTCCTCCCTAGAATTTCTTAGAGGAGAAATACTGAAGTGATACAAAAATCATGTCTGTGGCAGTGCTTCCGTCTTGTTTCTGGTTCATACCAAAGAAGGTCATCATGGCTGGGTCCGTGTAGCATCCTTCTGCTTGAACTGAAAGACAGCTGCTGTTTGGGTAGCTTTGTGGTTGTGGGTGTGGATGGCTGTCGTATGCAGATGTGAATAATAAGGTTTATCTATAGCTTTCTCTATCTGTCTACCAATTTCCTGCTGATGTTACAGGTCAGCTTCTTCCCTTTCATGGAGATTGAAGGTAAATTTCTGGATTCCGTCTGCACCCAAAGCCCAATTAAAACAACTACTCCTAAAACCTCCATCTCATTAGGCTCCATCTAGATGCTATGAATCCCTAAGGAGCTCTCAAGTCCACGTGCAGTGATTCAAAGTAGAGACAGGAAAGATGGCAGATGTTACGTTTGTGTGGAGCAACATGTCTCCAAGCTGTAATCACCAGGACATTCACCATGGTTACACAGATGAGACCTGCTTGAGTTGCAGGACCAGTAAACCCTCTTACAATGCTCACTTGCATCAGTCATGGATGTTTACTTGGTGAGGGGGTGGGGAAGGGCCTGCTAAAAGCAAAAATGGCAAAAACTGCCTTGCCAATGCTTAAATGTTTTCATTGTTTTCCCTTATTCACAGGAGAACTGCTGAGTCAGCCAAGACCAGAGGGATTGACGGAGATCATCTGTCCCAAGAACGGCAGCGAGCGAGTTAATGTTGCCTTGGTTTACCCCCCCACTCCTACTGTGATCAGCCCTTGTTCCAAGTGAGACCTGAAAGCAAACCCCCATTCACTTGTCAGTAGACACCAGAAAGCCTACATAAAACATGTCCCCACTAAGCATTTTTCCCGGGAAGGTAGCAGCCTCACAGCTTGGGGACTGTTCTAATTATTTGTGGATATAGACAGCCCGCTCAAAAGATAAGAGGTACAGTAAAATGGGTTGAGGTGTTCCCTGAGCTGTGTCGTGGCAGATGCAAGACACACATAGTAGGCAGGACAGATCAAGAGATAATACAATCATGGGCAGGTTTAGGTAGGATTGAACCTCAGGAGGTCTCTGTCCACCCCCTGCTCCAAGCAGGGCCACCCTCACAGCCAGGTCAGGTTGCTTGGAACCTTGTATAGGTGAGGGTTGATGACTGCTAAGGATGGAGGTGCCACCACCTCTCTGGACTTCAGAGTTAAACTGTTCTCCTGAGGCAGAACTTTTTTCCTTCTGTCCCATCAGAGTCTCCCTTAGTACAACTTGGTTTTCATTGCCATGAAGTTGCCTTGGTGGCTTTTGTTCAACATATTCTCCACCAGATCCCATGCCAGCTGGACCCCAGGCTATGATGATACATGCGGTTGTCCAGGTCTAGATGTAAGGCTATGTATTTGTCCTTGTTGAATTTCACAGCACTGTTGTTGGCCCAGTCCTCCGACTTGGTGAGGTCTCTCTGTGCAGAAGCCCTGCCCTCCTGTGTATCAATAGCCTATGTGTCCTTCACTCCACAGAGTGGGGATGTGCTTTGAAAAGAGCTGTGTTGTGGTGGGAACAAATATGGAACAACATTCACAAAAACAGCCAGTGCCTTGGCTTTTTGGTGCATAGGTTTTCTTGCAGAACAGAAATGCAGCTGTGGCCTGCTCTCATTGGAGTGGCACAAAGGAATTTGGCAGGGAGCTTAGAGGAGTGAGACGAGTGTCTTGCAGGTAGCTGCTGCTGTGCTGCATGTGAATGCCTATTACTTTCTCTTCAGTATGTGAAAGTAGCTTTGGATGCTGTTCTCTCTGTTCAGTACCCTCCTACCCCAAAATACACTTATCCTGCCGGAGAGTAGCTTCAGTGATGGGTGGCTGTTGAGCTGTGTGTGAAGGTAAAGTGCTCACGTGGGACAGGAAAGAAGGTAGCTGCCCTGCTATTGAGCCACAGATCACCACTGTCTATTCATTTGGTCCTCCTGTGTGTGTACTTGGCACAGCACGTTTCTAACCTGAGGTTGTAATTTTTGTTGTACTGTGCTGTCAGGCTATGCCTGTGCACTTGTCCTCCTGTCCTCCAGCCTGCCTTCCACGCCTGACAACTGTGTCCCAGTTTCACAGTCAGTCTGCTGGCAGGAAACTTGTGTTCTCAAAAAGTCCTGTGTTACTTTTAAAGATCTCACCCTCCCTATTTAGAAGCCTAGATAAAATTGTGTGTCTTAGGTTATTAATCACAAGCACTGTGAACCCTGCTGCTCATGCTACATTGCTTTTTCTTTATCCTTTCCTCTTCCAGATAAATCATCAGTGCTGGTGCCAAAGGTTTTCCACCGGGCAGAACATGGCTGATGCTCTGCAGTGCTCCTGTCTCTCCAGTTGCAGAGTTGCATGCTGATGGGGATCGATGGGACTTTGGACTCTGAAACGCTGTGGGGCGGGGGCAGCTCCCATGTGGGGGCCTCATGGCTGGAGTGGATGCAGTCAGCTGGAGGCTGGGGACGACAACGAGGCATGAAGCAAAACAAGTGCTGCAGATGGCAGGGCCACTGGCCAGAGGGAAAACGCTGGGGATAGGATTCTGTGGACCCATTGGTTGTGTGTTGAAAACCCATTTGGATCTCATGATGAATGTAAAAATGTTCTTGGTACCATTTAATTCAGACCTGCTTGGAGGAAAGTCTCTTGAAATGAGCTGTAGCGGGATTCCCTGGATTTGTTCCTGGACAAGTGAGTTTTGTGGCAGTTGGCCAAGGCTTTGTCGGGGAGGGGGTTGATGCTGTGAAGCCTTTAAAATTGCTCCACTGCAAAACAGCTGGCTGTGTCCCACACAGCAGGCTTGGGCAGTGGCTGGCAGAGCAGGAGGAGAAGCAGGCTGAGGAAATGTTTCCTGCCTTGTGCGTACACATACTCTGTGCCATGAAGCGGTAAAGATGTGTTGTAATCACATAGGGATGGAAGAAGGGCAGTCAGTGTGCCCCTGGCAATTGCCAGTTCTTTATCACTAGCCCTAACAGCTCATGGTCTGCCATGTCTTGATGCTCTGGAGTTGCCATTGCAGTACTCTCCATACGCTGTGGCTACTAAAGCAGTAGAAATCTAGATCTGGGTCCTCCTCCTAGCAAAGCCACCCAGACGTTTTTGTGTGGAGATCTAGTGAAGCAGCATGTGGCTGTGTTCTACGAAGTGGTCCTGATCCCCTTGGGCTGACCCTGACAGCTGTGCTTCATGAGCAGCCATTCTCCCTGCGCCAGATGAGGGAAAGGGTGGATTGAGCACTGCCACCACAGTGCTGGTTTCTCTCCTGACTAGGTGGTTTTGAGGACTTCTAAGATGTTGCTGTCAGTTTGTGCCCTACAGCTGAGCCCTGATAACTGGGCTGTATGAGTCCTGCTCCATACAAATATTTCACTTAGCATAAATCAAATAGGAGGCAAGCATTTCCAGAGCCGGGATCCCTTCATCAGATGCTGGTGGAGGTCTGAGAGATCAAAGATGTTATGGTTTGAGAAACCCACAACAATTTATTGTCGTTCAGACAATTATTCTCTCACCTGATGATTCCTCCCCACCTGGGAAGGGGAATAGGGGAAAAAACAAGGAAACCTGAGGGTTGAAATATAAACAGATTTAATAGAATAAGGCTAACTAATTAACATTAATAGTACTAAAAACCCAATATTGATCCCAATACCAATATTAAAATATACGAGGATTGTACTCAGCCAATTCTATCAGTAGGAAGCTGTGCCCTCCCAGCAGTGGGCAGCAAATGTCGGACATTGCGAGTGCTACAACTTCGGGAGGAAAGGAAGGGCTGAGGGGTCTGGCACTGGGGCAGGAAGTTCTCAGAATTTAAGCCATCAAGGAAGACAGTGAGCTTCGCAGCAAACTTTCTAGTTTATATTGAACGTGACATTCATGGTATGAAATAATCCTGTTGGCCAGCTTGGGTCAAGTGCCCGGGTCTGGGTCCTCCTCTGCACCTGGCTAACTTGAAAACACTGAGGCCTTGAAACCCCCATACCATAGCTGGCTATAAAGTAAATACTTTCACAAATTCAGACACTACAGTCTTCTAAAAGTGCAGTTTTCCCTAGCATTGGAAGAGAAATCATCCTGTGTTGCTCAAACCAGGACAAGGGACTTAAAATGTCTGTGTTAATGTACAGCTCTTAACCCTTTGGGCTGTGATGGCAGACCTGGGATGGGTGATGCTGGTCAGCAGGCAGTCCCCACCAGGGTGCAGGCTCGCCAGGCCTGCAGCCAGTGCAAGACAGTGACACGCATCCAGCTGGGACCTGTTGCTGTTGCACAGGTGACATTCCCCTGGCTTCTGGTCCTTCAAATACCAGCCTTGTGTGCAGGGCTGCAAATATCCCTGTTGGCAGGAACTTAACACTGGGAAACACAGGGCAGAATCCACTCTAGTGGGAGATTGCAGAGACCAGGTGGAAGAAATAAAGCCATTGTGACTCTCTTCAGGGGGCGAAAGCTGCCAAATAAAAGCTGACAGCTCAGTCAGCTTTGCATCTCTTCAGGGTATCGTTCCAGCTGGGGAGAGAGCTCGGGCTTAGATTTCGTGTGTTGACCTGCCACCTCTGGCAATGGGCCTTTCAACCTACCTTATGTCAGTGAGAAGCATTAATTGATTGTGCTTCTGTATCACTGTAGATAAATTGGGGACTAGAAATTGCCTATGGCACTGGAGGGAGTGGAAGGCAGGTGAGATCTTCAAACGCTGTCTGGAATAGTGCTGGGAAACTCCCTTGTTCTGAGTCTTGCTGCCCATGAGACATGAAGGGCCCTGCTATAGTCAGAACTTATGTTAGAGCATTCCCTACTGTCACCTCCTGTGCTGGACAGCCTTCTCCTCCTCTTGTTGCTGCTACTCACCTCTCTCTTTCCGTTCTCCGTAGGAAGAAACTAGAGATTTGTTGCTGTGACGTTGCGTGGAAACCACATTGTAAAGAAACCACAAACTGGAATCCTTTTCCAGCCGGAGGCCTGTTTCCCAGTGCGCCCATCTGGTCTGGGATGCGTGAGCATTGAAGGAGTGAGAGGACAGAGCAGACGTCTTGCAGCCTGCTCCTTGGGACCGCAGCCCTCCCGCCGGGGCATGCCACCTCGGCGGGAGCATGGCATTACCTGGCCTTTGCAGGCACTCAGTCTGCTGTGCGCACTGAAGCTGTAATGCCGGGAGTGTGGCAGTATGGAGATCAGTCTAGTTGGGTCTATTTAATATGAAATGGTGATTGCTCATCCGCCCACTGTTTAGTAACTGTTGTAACTGTGTTTTCATCTGTATTTTTGTAATATGCAAAAGCCATTTAATTTTCTATGCAGTTCAAAAACGTCTCCCCTTTGCAACTGCCAGATGGGAGACCTGTGCAGGAAAACCAAGCCAAGTGGCTAATAGTCCTTTTGATTTTGCTGTCGCTGTCTTTTAAGGATGCATCCTGGAATCCTCTGCATACAGTGTCCCTTTGCTGAGCTCCTGCCTCTTAGACCCCACTTAACATCCCTGAGCCCCAGGGATGAGGGTCCCATGTCTTTGAAGGATCTGTCATTTTTCATGAGTCAAGTCACAAGGAAAGAGGGCTTGAAGGCAGTGCCCTAAGAGCAGAGATACCTGATTTCAGAGCATGTATTATACTCCTGTTCTTGTCCCTGCCTGGAGAGTTACTGAACTGTTAGAAACGACTAAGGCCTCTGCGAAGCACCCTGCAGCCTTTATTGAAAGCACATTATGAAGAGGGCAGAAAGGACTGGGGCATCAATTGTCTCCCCAAGGAGCTGACACTGAATTTAACCCCTTTGGAATAGGAGGAAAATCTCCTGGTACTAGATGCCTACTTCACTCAAGAGGACTGCGCTGGTTTTGCTTATTGGTTTGCAGACCCTTTGCTTGTTGACCAATTGGTTTCCTACTGAAACTGGTGCAGACAGGTTTGGAAGCAGAGCTGGCAAGTTGCTTTGCAGTGCAGGACTTTCAGCAGCTGGAACATGTCTGGAGTACCTTGTGTAATGCTCTGAAGCAAAACCTGGGATTCAAACCTGCATCCGTCCAATTGAAACTCCCAGGATAGCAGCTTCGCCTTCTGCTGGATCTGTGTAACGTGAGAAATTGCGTGTTCCTAAGCAGCACACAAATCTGTTCAGGTAGAGTGAGAGGGAGCCCAAAGGGTGATGCTGCACATCTAGCTCATCTTAGGGCTTGCAGGGGTACTTGGGAGGCCTCTGGCAACTGTAGAGGGTCCTGGGTGATTGGACACCTCAGCTTTAACTGCCAGAGAAATAAGATTGTTTCTAACCTGCGACAAGGCCAGGATACATTTGACTAGTCTCCTTTCGTGGCAGTGCTGTTCTTTCTGCAGTCTCTCTCTGCTCTGAGCTTGGGGGATTCAGCTTTAAAGTTAAACAGACATAGAGACCAGATTGGGATTTAACCTGCCTTGTGGTCTCTCAAATCAGATGGAAGAGACCGGGGGCTGTGGAAGTACGGGTCAACTCCCTTGCAGCATTCCCCATGCTGCAGTTCCATGGTGGCTGTGAAAACTCTATATTGTATTTGGGTGCTGCTTTCCCAGGAACCCAAGATGCGCTTGGCTGTGCTGTAGCACCAGAGCTTACCTGGGGTCCCTTTTCACCTTTGTACCTCTGAGGTAGTTAAAGTTTGTCAGAGCAGCAGGGGCTCTTTGCTGTGAGGAGACACGTGGTTATGTTAAACGGAACTGCAAATGGTATTTAGGAGCTCAGTAAGTGAGGTGAAAACCCACCGGCTCACTCCTGCAGAGCCAGATCCCGGAGCTCAGCTCCTCCCGTGCCCTTTGGATGGGGCTGGCATCCTTGGAACGGCAGTGCGGGGAGGTGGAGATGCTGCACTGCAGTAAGCACAAGAAGAGGCAAGCAAGTGGGCCTCAGTGTAGCACTCATCACGCGCTTCATGGCTCAGTTCATGGACTGTAATTACAGGTATTCATATAATCTACATCACTGGGCAGGACTCTGCGCACACACACATGCATGCCCAGATGTACACGCACCACGCCCACACTTGCCCACAAATTCTCGCCAAAACAACTGAAAATAAAAGTGATCTCAATCTCGAGGAGAGGCCTGGCTGTTTGATTTGGTGTTCCTCTTCCAGTGTCTCCTTAGGCCCCCCCTCTGGAAGGGTCTGCACCTAATTGTAGATCTGGGGTTTTCTGAATCCAGGAGCCAGAGCTTTTAGGACCACTGTTATCAAGTGACTCGCAAAATCATCAAGAGATTTGGCATTCAGTGAATATGACTATGGAGCCCCTTGTTTGGATTAACATCTGTGAACCATTGCCCACTCCAGCAAGGCAGGTGGTTTCTGGGGAACAGCTTTTTCCCTACTGCGTTTAGGGTGTTTTGTGGGTGTGTGAGGCCAGCTCAGTGGTTCTCGTTGGTACCATGTTGTTTGCTTTCTGGTAAAGCTTGGTTCCCTGCGAACCCTGCTCAAGTGCCACATTGTTCAGGGGCGAGAGTGGTAAGACAGATGGCCCTCTGCTTGCCAACATGGGCATTAGCACCAGGAGGGTAAATTAAAAGTAGGGAGCGAGTCCCCTCCCACACAGTGCCAGGCAGCTGTGTGTGACCCCACTACCATCGCAGATCTCATTTGGAGCAGAAGACAAGACAGACCTCTGTGGCAACGCCACCGAACGCAGCGATGCTGCACAGCAGACCTAGGGGAAGGGATGGCAGCATCTGCAACAAGGTGCTGGTGTGCCGGGGTGAGACAGGAGGCAAGACTGAGGGTGGGTGGCTGGGCCCCAGCTGTGACAGGGCAGATGAGAAGATGCCAGGCTATTTAGGGGCTGGCAGATGTGGAGGTGTTGGGGTGGTTGCATCAGTCAGGTGGGTGCCACCTTTGCATCGGGCTCCATCGCTGAGGGACAGAAAGGAGATCTTTGAGTACATGCCTAGACTGCACTCCAGGGCCGTGGGGAGCACCAGCGGAAAATTAACTGACCCATTATGGACAGATAGTTCTCCTCTCTTTGCCTTTGGCTCCTGGCTGAGAAGACCCAGAGGGCTCATGCATGTCTCATGCCATCCACCCCACCCTGCTTCATGGCTGCCAATGAAGGGATTTGGGGAAGGGCGTGCAAGACAGCTTTCCTGGGCAGGGAAGGGGGCCAGCTGAACCACTCCGGTGGCCAGGACCTGGCGGCCCACACCCCATGGGTGTCCCAGATCCATGTTTCGGATGCCCTGTGCAAAGTCCATCTCACAAGGAGAGGAACGTGGAAGGGTAAATAAGGTCTTTGTCCAGTGTGGTTTTCTCATAACACATCTAGAGCTTCCACAAAGCTGCTGTGACCCCAAACCCCACCCGGCAGAAGCTCAGGAGGGGCACTGCAGGGCCATGAAGGCAGAGGTGCTGCCGCGGAGGAGCGGGGCCGAGGGCCGCCAGCACCCAGCGCTGCCTTGGGGCCCGCCGGGACGGGCAGGGGCCGCGGCAGCCTGGGACATGCCCGCGACCATTTTTTATCCCAGAGAGGGAAGGTGGGAGCCGGGGTCGAACAGCTGTTTGACTCTCACGGAGCGCAGCGGCCCGACGAAGCTGAGGGAGGCGGAGGCGGGGGCGGGGGCGGCAGGCCCGTCCCTCCGCCCAGGGGCGGGCCCCGCGCTCTCCCCGCCCTTCAACGGGCCGCCGTCCCGGCCGCCGTCCCCGCCGCCGCCGTTGCCGCCATGGAGGAGCAGAAGGAGAACCGCCCGCAGGCTGCCCCCAACGAAGCGCCGGCGCCGCCCGCCCCCGCCGCCTGCCCACCGGNGAGGCCGCCCGGCGGCGCGCCCATGGCGGACCCGCTGCCCGCTTTCCTCAGGCCTCGCCTCGCCCCGGCCCTCGGCCATTCCCGGCGCCGTGCCGGTGCGGCGGGGCCTGGTGCGGCCTGTCCGGGCGGGCCGAGTGCCGCCTTATCGAGGGGGCGCCTCCGGTGCTACGGGTCCTTCCGTCTGCGCCCCAGGCCCGGGAGGGCCCGGCGGCTGCGGGCCTGGGGTGGGCCGGCCCCGCCGTGTGCTCGCCCCACAAAGGCTGGCAGTGGCCGTTTAGAGTCGAAATGTCGTTAGTTTTTCCCTCTTAATTTATTGTTTTATTTATTTTACACATGTTGGACATCTGTCTGTGCGTCTCAGTCAATACAGATTCTGGTTAATTAAGGCGTGGAGAGAAATCTCTTGGTGCTGGTCAAGGTTTTGCCAGCTCGTACCAGAGAACTGACTTTTTCTGTTGAAATTAGGACGCACGTTGAGGTTTTGTCTCTTACAGCTGCTTTTTGGCATGACTTCAGAGACGTGTGTTAGTATCCCTTTCTTCTGTCTGTTGATTTTTTAGGAAAATGGGGTTTCAGAGCGGGCTTTGGTATTGATTTTCTTACCCGTCTGTAAGCTAGTTCAGTCAGTTTGATCATGAGTGAACTTGTAACGTTTTACTGCATTATAGTGCCAAAACGATATGTAAATTTTAGTGCTCTACCTTCCTTTGATCTTCTTAAATGACCTTCGGATTTCTCTTTTTTCTAGGGTAGGCAGCATTGTAGGATCAGTGATGAAGAAACTAATGGGAAAAACTCAACTGCCAGTTCGAATGACTTCAGTGATCCAGTTTACAAAGAAATTGCTATAACCAATGGTTATATCAACAGAATGACCAGAGAGGAGCTCAGAAGTAAACTTGCAGAGTTCAAGCTTGAAACCAGGTTAGGCTGATTTGTAAACCTTTTGATTTATTTTTGAGCGCAGTAGAGCCATAAGGAATGATTATTTTAAAGTTTAAAACCACCACAAAGTGCAAAGTAGTCACGCCACCAAACACCAGTTGTTTTACATGCAGTCTTGATGCAGCTTTTGTTGTAGGATTAGTGCATGTGATACTGCTTAATGTGTTACCGGAAATGTGTGCTGTCTCAACTGGTAACACAAAGAAACAAAATAATATGTGACTTCTATAACGTGTACTTCTCAACACTTTTTTGGTCAAGAGGGAAAGAACTGCAAGGGTTCTTACGGTCGGGCCGCTGCGCTCCGTGAGAGTCAAGTGTATAGAAACTCAGAAACTATAGATCGTGTACTTTTATTTACCCAGTACAGATCTGTTATTGTCTAGAACCTCTGTGGTGATAGGGCTCGGAACTTAATCAATGCAGAGGACAGGTACCTTTAGATGGAGAGTTTGCTAATGTGAATGGATGAGATAAAACAATGGGAATAGGAGAGTGTGTTATAAACTGGATTTGTGCTCACTGAGGAGGACGAAAGGGCTAGGAATAGAGAGTGGTTCCTGCTCTATTGGAAATTAATTGCAAGACCCTTTGATATTGCTGCAGCCAGACAAATTTGAGATGTCGAGAGGAAAGTCAACTGCGAAAAACAAAGCGTATTGTTTCTATTGGCAGCCATAATGAGGAAGGGGGTGGGGGTGGGGGTGGCGGGGGATAGTTAGCAATGTGAGAAGCTGCTGCTCTGGAGGAAGAGGGAATATGAAAGGTGAGATGGAGTCTGAAAGGAGAAGTCTAGCTTTCTAGAGAAGATGACGACTGTAGGGGAGCGGATGTTCAGAGGAAAAAAAAAAAAAGAAAACAAAACCAAAACCAGAAGGAACAGAGATTCATTTGAACAGAATAAAAGAAAAAAAATTTGCTGTGGGTGAGAAGTACAGCCTGCCACCTCCACCCTGTCTGTCTGCAGATGTTCTGGCTGCATAGTTTATTTAATTCTTCCTTTGCTTAAATGAATTTAGCTCCTCAGGAGGAAAGATTTTTATCATTATCTGGTACATTTTTTTGGTAAAACAGGTTAGATTTATATAGCTATTCAGCAATTATTCTGCTTTAAAAATAAAAAGCAGAATTTACATTGTAAATTATGTGTTCGTGGTTTCCTCCTATGTTATTAATTTTCTGTTTGTGTTTTTTGTTCAGTTGTAAATGCAGAAAGCTTTAAACTTTTCTTTTAGCTAAGCTAGACTTCTTTTGTCAATATATT
This sequence comes from Anarhynchus alexandrinus, assembly GCA_008711295.1. Classification (NCBI taxonomy): domain Eukaryota; kingdom Metazoa; phylum Chordata; class Aves; order Charadriiformes; family Charadriidae; genus Anarhynchus; species Anarhynchus alexandrinus. The sequence goes on along the minus strand of VUYV01000031.1, from coordinate 3,751,537 downwards.
CAATTAAGTTGGTCAGAATATGTCTTACTTGTAAACAGGTAGTGCGTCACCTCTAATGTAGTGAACTGCACAGATCGCCACACACCATCCTTTCCCTTGAGGTTATTTTGATAGCAGATCATCTCCTCTTTCAACTTCTTTTATAGGTTTGATGAAGAAAAAAGTAATTTTCCCCTCCATCAGCTCCCATACTGTCTCAACTTTGAATGAACTGGTCATTGAATTAAACTAGATTAATAAACCAGAGTGAAAAAGAGTTATCTGTGTTTGCAGAAGAAGCTGATGTTCTCAAGTGCAGGTTTAGTAGTCTGATTCCCGTTTTTGCTTGTGGATCAGTGGGCTGCTTTTCTGATAATACCACTTGCTACAAGTAGCTCTTACGACTTTTGTGATTTCATTTGCAATGTGTAATTTTAAAAATAACTTCCTCTGAAAAGTAAATTATCCTTGTTTATTCAGCCCTGGTTTGGTACGCGGCAGTTCTAGCACTTGCATATTATAATGTTTGTATTAAAAAGACACAGTAAGTAACTTTAATCGCTTGCCACTGCCAATTTATATGTTGGCCACAAACCTCCTGAAAAGCAGGGTCTTGACCAGGAAGTTTTTCTGACAACTGAAATCTCAAGTAGTTTATTTTAATTGAATTACTCAAGCTCAATTTTCAATTTAAATTGAGATAAATTTAAAAGGTGGGCATTTTAGCTGGATTTTGCATTATCTGTGCCACTGATGCAGAAGTACCTTGGGCATCAGTCACTTCAGGCAGAGGGCACAGGGAAATACATGTGAAGCAGTACTGCTTCCAGGGCCAGAGGTCATCTAGGAGCAATCTGCAAAGACCTGGGCTTTGCAAAGGCTTCGACTACCGAGTCTTCCTGAACTGGAGGTGACTGCAGAGTGTCTCCGTGTTGTGCTTCCCAGCCTGTCCCCAAATACTGATATTATCTAGTTGTCGGGGGGTATGGCAGCCTCTGCGTTATCCCAGATAATGGAGTGTTAACTGTATGATAAAGCTGAGTTCAGACTTCATAAGTGCTGGTGTTCAGAATGAGGTTAATAAATGATGAACTTTCAAACATTAAATACAGCTTCAGTTCTACAATGGTGAAATAATTAAATGAGAGTGTGATCTTTGTCGCTTTCCCTATCTTTTTAGAGGAGTGAAAGATGTGCTGAAAAAGAGACTGAAAAACTATTATAAGAAACAGAAGCTGATGCAGAAGGAAGTCATTAATGGAGACAGTTGCTACGACTACATCTGTGTTGTTGACTTTGAAGCAACATGTGAAGAAGGAAACCCACCTGAATTCATACATGAAATAATTGAGTTTCCTATTGTCTTACTAAACACGCATACCCTGGAAATAGTAAGTGAACTAATAACTTTGTCGGTATGCCAGTATGCTGTTCTTCGATGTAACTTCTTTGCTTCAGAAAGTCTAGATTAGTTTTTAGGTAGATGTTGAACTTCATTAAAAATAACTTTTTTTTTTTTTTTTTCATAAAGAGCTATCATCTGTGCCTCTTACATACAAACAAATCTTTCTTTCTATTCTTAAAGCATCTGGAACAGATCATGCTCCTGCTGTTGACTCCCTCTACTGATATGAGGGACTTTCAGTTTCTCAGTTGTCCTCCCATCCCTGCTGTTCTTTCCCTGCTTTAAGATCCACAAAGCTATTTGTAGGATTCAAAGGATTCATCGTAAGCAAGAATTAGCAAATTCTGTGGTCCTGTGTGAGGCAATCTAGAAGAGACTAATGCAGAGGTCTAGAAAGTGAGATTGAGTGAACTCTGCTTCTGGGTGGGCTAGACTATTTCCACAATGTACCTAGCAGATTGACAGCTGTGTAACCTGATTTTAAACATACTTAGTAGGCGTTTGGCAGCCTCAAGTGCTCTATTGCGGTACAGCTTTCTTTTAGGAAAAACTACTTGCTGTCTAACTGAAACTGTGTGACTCAGTGAAACGGAGGAAGTGCATGCATCTCTGACTAATGGTTCATTTGTCAAGAACTTCTAAGAGGAGGAGAATTTCCAGTAGTCACTGTGATGCTACATTAGAGCGTAGCTGCATGCATGACTAACTGCAGACAGAGGATTGTGCAGATTACCCAGATTGTTTTATTACCTCCAGAGCAGTAGGAAACAGCATGTTTTTTTTTCCTCCATCCAAAAGGTTTTCTGTAGCAGCAGGGATTTGGGGCATTCTTTTTGTGCTGCTCAGTTTCCCAGAGTGAGGTCATTGTGTTTATCTCTGGCTGGCATTCAGAGGTGTATGACTTGCATGCACCTTCTGAGATATGTGGCCAGTTGCCTTCCTTGAATTACAGGTGAGCCTTTAGAGATACCACCTAAAAAACATCAGGCTTTGCTCATGCCTCTCACTTCTTTTTTTTTTCTGTATTCATGCTCTCCTTTTGCCAAATTCTCCCCTTTATTGCAGTCTGTCCTTCTGCCCTCTTACATCCACATCCCTGCTCTTTGGTGCCTACTGGCTGAGAGGAAGGACATGTTTCAGTTGGAAAGCCATCTGTCTGTCCCATTAGGAATCTCATGATGGCCAGCCAGGAGGCTCATACTGGCTCGGGAGGTACACACTCCTTTTTGCCTCCAGCAGGACAAGTAGCCGCTATTGCCTTTTGGCTATGGGCAAGCCAGAGAAGTTGCCTTGCAGGCTGCATAGTGTGCTGCTGCTGAGTGTTTGATTTTCTTGTTACAGGAGGATACCTTTCAGCAATACGTGAAGCCAGAGATTAATCCCAAGCTTTCAAACTTCTGCATCAGTCTGACAGGCATCACCCAGGTAATTTGCACTTTTGTTTCTTCAGGAAAAAATATGAAAAAAAGAGATGTGGTGTTGATGTTTTCAGACTGGTAATCTTTCGTGGTAATTTTTCTGTAAGGCTTATTCTCTTAATCCTTGGTTTTTTCCCCCCTCTCCCAATTGTCACAGAACTCGTTTCACTAAGTTGGTCATTTAGGTGTGTGTAAGGGACTGTAGGAAAAAGCATTCACTTTGTAATCCATATATAGAAACTTAATCTTTAACAGAGGAAAGCACCTTTTGAACTGCATCAGTTCCTCTTCTAAGATTTTTATTCGAAAGGGTTTAAAGTCTTACAATGGTAATGGCTTGTGACCAAGTGACTTGAGCAGGAGCATGGGAAACAAGCTCTAAGGTTTTAATCTAAGTTCAACAACTAGCTGACCTTGTTACCTTTATAGATGCCATTTGGAGGTTTCTAGTGGTGCTTTTGCGGTGTTTTTTTTGGTTTAGAAAAATCTGACCAACTGTCTGCTTATTTTAATGTGTAATCTGTTTCTAAAGATTTTCTTGAAGCCAGTTTAGTGAGTGAGTGATTTAGTGGCTGCCTGTATACCAATATAATTCTTACACTTCACACTGATTATTTTTTTTTTTTTCTGAAAAAATGTTCCTCTCTTGTTTTTTTGTTTCTTTTAGGACATTGTTGATAAAGCTGATACATTTCCTCAAGTTCTGCAGAATGTGATAGAGTGGATGAGACAGCGAGAACTGGGAACAAAGTACAGCTATTCCATGCTGACAGATGGGTATGTCCTTATGTAACCTTCAGTACAATCCAAAACTGCAAAACAGTGTTTTAATCTTTGTGAGAGTATTGTTAAAGGTGGATCATAACACTGCCATTTTGCCATTTTATTATAATTTTAGCTTTCAGGAAAATCAGAAAAGCTGAACTGAACAATTTGAAATGAAACTTAAATCCATTAGATGGCACTGTTTCCTTCCTAGCTTTCTGTGTGCAACTAAATGGTGTTGAGTATACTTTTTATCCTTTTCTGTTGTTGCAATTCTCTGTTTACATCTAGTTTTCACATAGCACAAAATACCTAAAAATAGCATTGTGTAATTTCAGTTCTAAGCAACTCCCATGCTCTGCTGAATCCAAGGTTTCAGATATGTGTGGTGGTTGTATTGTATTCTATGTGTGTTAGTGTTGCTGTTAATACATCCTGCATATTTCGCCAGAAAGCAATAATGATTATGCTGTTTATTGAACAAGAAGAAATAGCTAGCACAGAAAATTCTTTGCTTTGGCTTAGAGGACTATGGCTTTGGTGGGTCCCAGCTCTGAGAAGCTTTGTGTGTGAGGGATTGACTAGTCTTTGAGCTGCCACCTGAACTTGCTCTCTCACAAGGTCTTCATGGAAAATCAAGTCCCCTAATGACTGCAGAGTGAAGAGATCTTGAGATCTAGATATGTCTGTGATGCAATTTTGTTCTTCTGATCTTGGCTTTGTTATACAATGAAAGATACTGTTTGAGCCTTACCTTATCTAGCACTGGCCAGGGAATTTTTCTGTAAGTGATGCTTGCTTTTTAGCTACAAAACATTACTATTCTGTCAACATGTCTGCTTTCCTCCTTCTCTTGGAATGAGGGATTTAAGTAGCACAGAGAGTTTTTAATATTAGCCAGGTTGAGGTGAATGATGCATTTTCATGTTGCTGTGTCTGTTGTTTGCCCAGAGTAAGTCTTCTGCTGTGCTGGATTAAAAAGGCCATCCTGTGCCACTCTGTTATAATGACTCTGTTGAACCAAAGAGAGGTGAACCTTGAAACAAAACTGGAGTTTATGAAAAAAGACCATGGGGGATCTTAGTATGACTTCCTAACACTTCTACCAAGTAAAACACAGATAAATATTCTAGTCTATAATATGAGTAGTTTGAAAGATAACGTCGTAGATGAATGGATACATAACAAAAACTTTTTCAAGTAATGCAACTTAGCGAGTGTGAAATTTCTTCTGGCCGTGAGACCTTTTTTTGTCTTCTCAAAATTCCTGAAGATTTGGACAACGACTATAAATCACAGGTCTTTTCTGGTGAAGAACCCGTATCACTGAAATGTGGTTGTGTCTGGTGTGAACAGTGAAGCCATTTAAGACCTATCACACAAGACTTGAGGTGTACGGTTTAGATCCATGTACACCTTAAAAATAAGGAGTTAAAATAATGTCATTCCAACTTTAATTAATTTAAGGTACTGTGGTTAAATACTGCTATTTGACTAATTTTTTACCTGTGATTAGGTTTCTATCTTTGGAAGCAACAGTAAATTAAAAAAGAAAATGGTAAAGCAAAACTAGTGCGAGACTGGTTTTATTACTCGGTTTAGAATGTGTGTGGAATTCCCCTCCAGAGGACTCCCCTCAGTAAAATTCCTCAAGGAAAATAGGTGCAGTGAAATCTCTGTCATACAGGTGAGATTGTGTAGACAACTGCAAGAGGGAGGAAAAAAAGGCTTTATTTTAGCTTGAAGCTTACAAAGTTGTTAGAGTGGTTCCTTTCAGGAAGCCTGTTAAAAGAGCATAGGGTTATAGTTTCATCTTCTTTCCATAAAAGTCTGGTTCTCCTAAAGCTAAGCGCAGTCTTGTTTCAGTAACCGATGTTAAGCAGAGATGCATGCATATCCAAGTAATGAGGAAGATTTAACGTGTCACTTGGTTCCCCAAGGGCTGTGTAAGCATCTTGTTTATTGGTAGGTTTTGCAGTAGATGTGGTAGGTGGAGAAGCTGGCATGCTATTTTTTGTTTTAACCATCCTGGACCTGAAACCATCCTAGTGAAAATCTTGCTCGTGTCATTATTTGTTTTCCCCATGATCAACAAATTTGTATTAAAAAATTCTTTACCATGAGAATAGCAAAACAGCTTTTCCTAAGCTATTTCCTTCTACTGACCACCAAAGAAAAGAGAGCTTTTTGTGCTACAGCTGTGCAATATGTAGAAGGCAGGTCATCTGAATTATATATTACTAATGTTCTCTTTTTCTCTTTTGACTTTTTAAGATCTTGGGATATGAGTAAATTTTTGAACATCCAGTGCCGTATTAGCCGTATCAAATACCCTTCTTTTGCCAAAAAGTGGATCAATATTCGCAAATCATATGGGAACTTCTACAAGGTTCGTACAGATTGTTGTTTCTCTTGCAGGAAAATTTGGTTTAAAAGTCTAGCATGTCCTGTTGTGCTTGTCATCCTTACTTGTGTAATATAAAATTACAGTACTTAAACTAGTTGCCTGGGGCCAGATTTTCAAATGTGCTTCATGCCCAGATCTCACTTTACTAATTGAAGATCATATAATCTCCTGCATTTTGGTTTTAATCTTGCTTTTAAGAATCAGGAGATGCTCCATGAAGGATTGTCTAAAAATGTCATACTGGCGCTCTTATATCAAGTCGTGTCTTGAAGTAGGTCAGCTGAAAAGGCTCTGTATTGATTTTTCAATTATTTTTTCCTGTTTTCATGTAATACACTACAAAACTAATTTGTGCCACTACCTACCGATATCTCCACTTTTGACAGTGTAATGGGGACAGAGAAAGATGAGGACATATCTACAGTGGAATCAAATTGTCAAGAGAAAAGTAATACCAAGTTCAGTGCTGGACCTTATTGCTGCTTTCTTTCACTGTCAGATTACCATAAAATGGGTTATTGGAGATTCTAGCGAATTCCTAGTCAGTCTTCACTAAAGCGTTTGTTTGAATATGGTTTCAGCCTAGCTGATGATCTTCTCTTGAAGGGCTTTTTCATACTAAATGTAACCTGTAGGGGGGGAAAAAAAAAAAAGAGGTTAACATTTAATAAGCAAAGAGCTTTACTTTGTGCTGTGCAAATATTACAGGGTTACTCCGTTTCTCCCTCTGTGATTGTGCCTTCTCTGCATGACTGTTTCCGTTGGAAACATGCTAGAATACAGAACAGTCTTATTAGTCCTGTTGACTTTAACCTAAACATACCTTCCTTTTCCTTCTGTTGAGCACTGAGTGCTTTTTCATTCAAATACAGTGAACATTGTAACTTATAAGGAATCAGTTTCTTTTTACTTTTTGTGATTTTTTTTCCATAAATGCAAACAGTTGTAGCATTTATAGTTGTTCTGTGCTGCTGTTGAATCTGTTTTTAAGTAATAGTAATAGATACAATACATTCTTAGTTATTAATTTTAACTTTCCTGTGGAATGTCCCACAACCTGCAGTATGTCTCCCCTGCCTAGTTTGTGGGTGTTATTACTGGAGTTGCATGTTGCAGGGTTTTGGCAACTTTGTTGTCACCATTCTGTCTCTCTATTAAATGCAGTAGTATGGTGCAATATCATGGAACTTGTCATGACCCGCGTTCCCCCACCCCAACCACCACCACCAAGACAGCAAAGTAAAATTATCCTTTAAAGTTACCCTTTTGTTTTTCTTTGACTTTTCCAAAGAACAAATGTATATTTAGTAGTTAATCAAGAGAGGACTTGGGGCGTTTGCTGGTGTAGCACTTTGCATGGGTAAGTCAGTTAAGCTTCCTTGTCTGTTAATGCTGTTGGTTATCCACGTAAACATGGACTGCTATAGGTGTTGCCGATCTGTTCCTGTGGTGTTTGGAGGCATTCAGGAGCTTGATGTCAGTGAGAATTAGGAGCCTGATGCTTCTTTAGTCCCATAGTATTTAAAAGGAAAAACAAAATTTGATTCCCTCTGCAGTGCCACTTTTGGTGGTAATTCCTTTTTTACAAGGCTTGTTAAACCTAGCTTAGCCATGGCTTCCATCGTTGCCAGCACTGGCACATCTAGAGCTGGTGCTGGTAATGGTGAGAGGCTCTTGAGATTATCCTAAGTCTAGACAAGCTCCTGTTGACTATGTCTCCTCTGTAAAAATGAGAGTGTCTGTCTCACCAAGGTGCTTTGAAGTTAAACTGTTAGTGATCTGACAAAAGGCAACATGAAAGCAGTAAGTGACTTAAGTAGGCTTAAAATCTGCATATGTTTCTACTGCACTGTGTTAGATTAAAAAGACTTGGTACACAACCTAATTCTTGAATGTGGTTCACTTTCTCCATCAGGTTCCTAGGAACCAGACCAAGCTGACAATCATGCTTGAAAAGCTGGGCATGAATTACGACGGGAGACCTCACAGCGGACTTGATGACTCTAAAAACATTGCAAGGATAGCTATAAGGATGCTGCAGGATGGCTGTGAACTGCGGGTGAATGAGAGAATGCATGCTGGACAGCTTATGACAGTCTCCTCCGCAGCCCCCTTAGAGGGAGCCCCAGCTCCACAGATGCCCCGCTACAGAAACTAGCAGTTCGGGGGTTCTGCCTTAGGATCTGCTCTCAGATCCCGCTGAAGACTGTTAAGAGCTTATTAAACGGCCACCTCTGCCAACCTGTCTGCGATGCAGAATCTGAAAGCACCTTAACTAATCATCTCTGAAATAACGAGGAGTGTGGAAGCTCTTTGAAGCCTGTGTTACAGCATATTTTTTTTAATGATGATTTTTTTTGTTGCTGTTTGCAACTTTTCTAGCAGTAAGGCTGATATGCGGAATCCAGGCAAAGTGTTAAGCTTTCAAGAACATGTAATTTAAACACATGCAAAGATTGATTGGGCTTGTGCGCTGCTGTTCCACCCCAGCCTGTGGGTAGTATTTATTCACTATGCTGTACTCTAATGTTATCTAGCATCTGATTATTCATTGTACGCAGATGAGACATTGCTGGACAAACTGAAATAGCAAGTGGTCAGGTTGGCCTTTTCTGGTAAGGCACTCTTCTGAGGGTTCCTGCTTGTAATTTTTTTTTTCTTTCTTTCTTTTTTACAAAATCTAGGAGAAATGGGAGCATGTTCATCAATTCTAAAGCAGTAGAGAAGTACTGTGTTGTTTGGGGCTGTTTTATTTTTCTTTAAGGGATATGTTTGTCTGCATCCACATCAAATAGAAGAGCTGTGTATTGAATAAAAATTCCATTAATGCAGTATGATAGTGATTTTTTTTTAACCTGTATATAAAAAGAGAAGGTTCTTCAGATTTTCCTTTGAGGATTGCATCTCGTATTCCTGCTACACTCAGAGCTGCACTTCATTTAATGTCACTTTTAAAGACTGTCAGCCATTAGGACTTAAAAATGAGCGAAGTAAAAATAAGTTCAAAACATGCCAGATTGTCAAAATTTTGTGCTGTGTGGTTGCTACGTAAAACAAAACAAGGAGCTTCTAGTTCATAGTTAAAGACATGCTCAACTATTTTTGGTACCTTCCTGTACCTCTGCCACCATGAAGCTATGCCTTTATCTCAGAAGATAACACTGGAAGATTAATATAACTTTATTAGTAAAGGTCACGTCTAATTATTAACCACTTTTTGTGCTTTCTTCCTAGGCCCCAGATAAGATGATATTCAAAAGAGGCCAAAGTGTTGATTTGCTTTATCTCCATGGGCTGTTATGAAGTCGAACATTAATGTGGTCAGCTTTGCATTAGAATGGCTTGTTCGGAAAAGTGGAATGATGTATTTTGGTTGCTCTTAGTCCAAAAAAAAAAAGTTAGTTTGGTGTCCCTATGTTATGATTCATTCAGTCTTTCTACTGCTTACATTCAGGAAACAAAATAACCAATTCATAATAAAGCTTTGTTGAGGACATTCACTGCTTGGCTAATCAAACTCCTCCCAGCTCTCCTTGCTCTTCTCACTGGTAAATTGGATCAGTGGAAACGTGAAAACTTTATTTTAAATTCATGTAAGAGAGAGTAGTATTGGTCAATTCTCAGCTGCTTCATATGTTGGAAGGAAGCAGTTTTCTTTCCAGAGTCACAGATTCAGAATGCCGCAACTGCTTTAGAATGATGTTCATCTTTCTTTTTTTCTAAAAGTAAATACTTGTTGTATTTGCAGAATTTTGTGAACTTTACAGTTTCCTTTCTTTCTGATGCAATACTTGAGGTATTTTCGGAAGGATAAAATCCCAATCTTCAATATGTTTACTCTGAAAATACCATTTATTTGTCAGCCCATATTTTATATAAATTGTTAATTATATATTTGCTTTTTACTATAGCAACCATAGTATCCTCTTTTCTGAAGAACCATGGTAATTTACTTTCTTTGTCTCTGAGTTACTGTGGTGCCGGTTTCTACGTTAAAATTGAGTCCAGCTCATCAGATCTCCCCTTGGGATGCTGGCAGTATCATAGACTTTGTCACCAGTCTTTTATTTGCAGGTCTGTAACCAGGCCCTCAGTCCAATGAAAAACTTTATTTGTTCCAGATTATACTACAGGTTTCATAAGTGAAGAGCTGTTGTAATTTTACATCATTAAATTTAAGTACAGAGTTGTTTATTTTTGTTAAATAACTTCAAAAAGATATTTTGAGATAAGGGTTAAATATTAATAATTTTTTTCTGTTTACTGCTTGAGTAGTTTTTTTATCAGTGAGTTGCAGAAATCAGTAGAATCATTCCAGATGCTATTTTATCTAAGTTGAATTAATGTCAAACTGTAAGCTATAACTGTTTTCACAGAATGTTTGCTTCTGTGATTTTGAGATGAAGCTAATTGTTTGTTGGTTTACTTGAAATGCACACAAACTTATTAAAATAAGTTGGTATTTATTAACATGTCAGGTACTGAATTCACTCTGCAAAGCGTGAGATGACTTCAATCGTCTTGGGGTCTTGGTCTCAGCATGGCCCGTGACTAGTCTCCTCTGGTGGACTAGCAACATTGCCCATGGCTAGGTGGCTTATATCTCATGAATGTGACTAGTCCACAGCACTCAGTAAAGGGATAAATTTTCCTGGATGCTTTCATGCTGAGGGGGAAGGAGGCATTTGAGGGGAAGAAAAAATATGTGGTACAGTGATTTTAGTAGTGACACTTGTGTTCAGCCAAACAATGTTCTGTCAGGTTGATCTCGTTTGTGCAGAGAAACTTGCTGAGTGCATCACTGCTGTAATGAATATTATTATTTATTAGAGGAGTCATCCCATGCTGGAAAAAAATCATTGACAATTACATAAGAAACAATGTCCTTTTTAGGCAGAAAAAAAACGTGCAGACATTATCCTGCTGATATAGTAAGAGGCCTTGTTTTGTTGTGGTGCGGTTTTTTTATTTCACATTTCAGGAGCTGTACTTGAGCAATTCTTCTGCAGACAGCCTTTGTAAAACACTAGCGAACTTTAAACAAAGGATTTCAACATGAGCACTTTCAAGTAGATTTCTTAATATGTATTTATATGAATGTGAGAGGGATTCACAGAATCTTGGGGTTGTGTTAGAGAGGAAAAAAGGTTTCTCAGGCAGGTTAAAGAGCAATAACCTCTGTGTCTCAGTGAGCAAATGCCAGAGCAAATGTCGCTACCTGCATGGGTAAGAAGAGGTCACAACAGTTTGTAGCCTCCTATCAACCTCCTAGTCAGGTATGGTACAGGGGCAAGTCTTTGCAGATCAGTTGTCCGTAGAAACTCCTCCTGTCTGTGGTTGTCTTCTAATAAGGTAATATAATAATTTAGTTTAACAAGGTAGTTGTTGTTTCCATATTTTTTTTGAAATTAACATTGCAGTGAGGAGGGGGCTGTTCCCAGCAATGAAAAAAAAACTCAGTTCACCTTGAGGTGAGGTTCTCCTGCCCCTGGAGAGCTCAGACTTAGGCTCTTTGGTGACCTTGCAGAAGCAGTGGTTTTTCACCACGGCTTCACTAAGGAACAACTCATTTCTTTCGCCCATGGCTGTTTCCCTTTTTCTTTCATTAGTGAACTTTTGCCTCCCCGCCTCCCCCAGAAAGAAGTTGGTGCTAGGTGAGATCTTTGTGTGCTCTTTTTTAATCTGGAGAAAAAAAACCAAACAGGCCTTTTAAAAAGAAATCGGAAGCCTTACCTGTGGTGGATAGGCTTTTGAAATGTGCTAAAGTGGTGGTCAGTCCATGCTTCTGCTCTACCTTGTACTGGGCTGTGGCCAGCTGAACAGCCATAGTAGGGAGCAAGTGAACACTTCATTTTAGAAGAAGTTCCTGCTCATCCAATGGAGAACAGGGCGCTGATCTGCAAGTATGGATGCAGACAAGGCTTTGGAGGATGAGAAGTCGCTTCTCTTGGGTTCCTTCTAGTTTGGTCTTTGCACTTTCACAGCCTCCAACACTGACTGGCTTTTGCCCTCTTTCAGTTGGAGGGCTTTCTGTTGTGGGAGAAAAGCCTGAAGTAGCTTCAGGGATGCGCTCCTTAAATTAAAGGAGCGTGACTGCTTTGCACTAAGTGGCCTCACATGGAGGAAAGGCTTTTTTGAATGATCAACAAGAGCCTTGGACACCTCTTTATGTCAGAGGTGACCTCTGGGTGTGTTCTGATTAGGGATGTGATTACACGGCTCGGGCAGCTGTCTCCTCTGTGGCCACTCAGTTCAGGGGTGCCCCATGGGTAGTACCATGCTCTGCTCCTGCGGTCTTAACTCAGTGTGATCCTGACTACACATGTTAATTGTAAATCTTGTGACGCTGCTTGCAGATACACAGTGGGGGGTTTTTGCCTGCTTTCCTAGCTAAGTTCTTGCTAATCGTGATTTTTTGTTTTTTGCTGTTTGAAGTGAATGGTAGTCATGATCTTGCATTGGTAAAGTACTTGCAGGTGATTCTGACCTCCTTTGCTTATGTTCCCTGTTTCAGCGATGTTGATTTTTGAAGAGCACGCGTAGCCAAGCGGACTGCTGTGAACCAGAGATGTCCCAATAAGCAGGAATTGCTTCATCGTGCTTGTGTTCAGCTTTGGGGTGGTGTGCAGGTCCTGGGCTGCGGGCTGGCCCTGCAGCGTGACACACGCGTGACCCGGACAGCTACATGCTCAGCAAAACACCAGGCTTGGGCATCGCTTATTTTTACTTATGACTGCAATCAGTGCGACTTGGAGGTCTCCTTGCTGTGTTCCTTTCTCTGTTTCATAATAATTCATAGTTTGAATTGATAAGTAGTTGAATATTTATGCTCTGAGCAGCATGAAAGCACTTGATACGTAAGTTAGAGACAGGCGTAGCAGCCAGCAGTTTGAGACCCAAAGTGCCTCCCCTTCTCACTTGAAAATACTTGAATGCTTGAACATTTGTGATTAATTTCCGTTCATGCAGATAGGGACTAAGATGATAGAGACAAAAAAGACAGGAGAAGTGACATGTTATTAGCTGATCTCGGCAGGGTGGGCCAGGTGTGTGCTTATACCTATCCGTATGGTTTGAGCCTTTAATACAGTTGATGAACTTTGAGAACAGGCTTTTTGGGATTCCTGATGCCATGTGCGGGGGGGGGGTCACTGACTGCTGCTGTGCTAAGCTTGGCTGTATTTAAGCACAGCCTGGGGGATAGCATGATCGTATACTGCTGGCCTCCACAAAGAGAGGGAAGACAGTGCCAGCCCCCCCAACCTCATGTTTGTGACAGCTCTGCTCCGGACGGGAGGCTGGACAACAGACCTGCCCACCTCCTTTCCAGACAACACTGCTCTGGTTCTGTGAAAACAAGCCAAGGGGAAAAAACAAGCTGTAGATTATCCGGTAGTCTTGATATGCTGCTGGGATCAGTTATTTAACTGGGAATTTTCCATGTGTTTTTGGCCACAGGCAGGGCCTTCAGACCAGCTTTGCTCTTCAGAGGACTCTGTTTCTCATTAGTGACAGAGCTGCTCTTTCCTACCAACAGATTGCATTGCAATGTATTAGTCTGTAAAGTTAAGATGTGTCCTGCGGAGAGGAATATCCACAGAGCAGGTCACCACACTTGGCAGTCTTCAGTAAACAGGCAGCCCTGTAGATAAGGGGCATTTATTTGAGTGGAGAAGCCTGGGTGGGGCATGGCTGTATAAGAAATCACACGTCCTTATCCAGCGTCTAGGGGAATTGCTGCGGCTGCCTGCAAAGCCCATCTGCCGGCGTGCTGCGGGGCTTTGGGAGCAGTTCCCTTCAGCTACGCTGGTGCTTCGTTTCCCCCCGTTAATCTGCAGAGCCACAGGGGCATGTTTCTTCTTCAGAGCCTTCTCTAACACTTCAAATTTCCTGGATTCAGGGCTGGCTTCTCTGGAATTTACTGGCTCGCTCCATGTTCTTGCTTGTTTTGCTTACATGAAATAGTCCTTCCCTGACCCTGCTTGTACTGATTTTCTAACAAGCCGTGTCTGGAAGCAGCTGTACTCTACGCTGTAATCTTGTCTGCACTGCTAGCCTAACTGTTACGAACAGGTCTTACAGAAGCCTTATCAGATCAGGGACTGCTGCCTTGTGAGGAGCTTGTATAGTGCGGTGGAGTGGTTCCTGAATGCTACAGCCATTTTGTAGAATCATAGAATGGTTTAGGTTGGAAGGGACCTTAAAGCTCACCTAGTTCCAACCCCCCTGCCATGGGCAGGGACACCTCCCACCAGACCAGGTTGCTCAAAGCCCCATCCAACCTTGCCTTGAACACCTCCAGGGATGGGGCAGCCACAGCTTCTCTGGGCAGTTTGTCCAGTGTCTCACCAACCTCAGACTGAAAATTTTTTTCCTAATATCTACTCTAAATCTGCCCTCTTCCGGTTTGAAGCCATTACCCCTCGTCCTATTAACATCTAACAGATGCTAACAGTAGGGAGGACAGTATAAGCAAATGGAGAATCTCTCAGCTTCCTTCACAAGTCATGGCAAAAAGCTTGTGGCAAATTCGCATGGTTTAATGGTGCTTTCATTCGTGCTTGCTACCACACGCACATCTCCTCTGGGGCTGCTGCCACCATTAGAGATTTAGGCAAGGACAGGGTCATTTTGAAACTGAATGACAGTTAAGTTCGATGTGTGGTGGGTATTTGTTTGTGTGATGGGCATTTGTTTCTACAGTTGAGCTGCGTTGGGAAGTGTAGCATCATGTGGAGGAGGTAGAGTGGTGCTTTGCTGGATTCAGCAAGCAAGCCCCTTCACATGCCTTTGGTTTTTCTTGACAGATTGTCATTAGTTTTCACATACAGAAAACTTGTGTTGATCTTGAAAGAGGAAAATAGGGGTTTTAAACTTCTAAAAATCTTTTAAAAGATTGTATTTGAGGGATTGGGGAGTTGNTCCTTCACAAGTCATGGCAAAAAGCTTGTGCCAAATTTGCATGGTTTAATGGTGCTTTCATTCATGCTTGCTTGCTTGCATATAAGATATGTATATGGTTTCAGGAGGACCGGGAAATTGGAAGCACTTTAGAAGAGACACAGTGGTGCTGAGAAAGTGTTTTTGTGCCGTTGAGTACAGGAGTGTGTGACAAACAGGATGGATTTTGTTCAGAGCTAGACTTTCTTGTGATAGTTATGTAGCATTTAGCGTTGTGTAGCTGTTTAGTACTGTGGAGGGTGGCATCACGGAGCTCTGGAGGACCTTGATCAGCTTTGCTGGCTGTTTTTGAGGAGCAACACCAGCAGGGGTGCAGCTTTTAGCACAGAGCAAGGTATTACCAGGCTGAGAGGGTGGCAGCTCCATAGAGGAAGTCAATTGTATTATAAACACTGTGCCTCAACATATTGGCAGGAAGTTTTCTTCCATGGTTTAGTCTGGGAGATGGTGATGTTCTTGTAAGTGTTGGATCAAGGCTTCTAAAATGAATGATCCTCAGACAATGCTCTTTCACTATGAAAACAGAATCACTATGACAGCCTATGATTTAGCTCCCTTTCAGGCAGCAAAGAGAAATACCTTCTTCCTGTCCTCTAGCCAAGAGACCTGCCCACCTTGGTGGGTACTGATTGACAGACATGGGAATTTTTTGGTTGTTTAATGGCGTGATTTGGCAGAGAGTCAATGAAGTCCTCTGCGCTTCGCTGATTCTGTCTGTGTGTGAAACATTTCCGTAGAGGTTGCAGTAGATGCGTCATACTGGATGAAACTCCTGTCTTGAACCAAGGAAGCCATGCTCAAGGCTGTTAAACCTCTTTTCTGAGCCAAGAGACCACAGACCTAATTCAGGTCCCTCCTGGTAGCTGTGGTAGTGAGCAAAATACTCTACGGTGGAAACATCAGCTTTTGTGTCTGAGAGGTGAAGATCTCAGAGCTTGGCCATGTGCCACTGGGTGTATAGTAAGCTTGTCCGACTAGGTTCATACTGTGTATGAAAGGACTTCACAGCTTAACATCTGAGCTGGTGGCTGCAGCCACCTGGCCATTGCTGTAGGGAGCTTTCCAGCTGTTCCTCCTCTTCTTTTCTGCCATCTGCACAATCTTTTAAAAATTGCACAAAATCTGTTCAAGCACATCCTGCAGCTCAGCCAGTTCCTCGTGCTTTAGAGCCCTTTGTACATACGGTCATCTCTTTCAGAATATAAATGCCTTGAAAGTAGGGTTCCCCCCACCCCTCCAGTTGTTGAGTTCTGGAGCACATGTAGAACGGGCTGAACTGTCTTCATGTACTCTAGATGACCTCTGTTCCTCCATCCACACCAACTACACTTCAGCCTGGCAGACAACCACTGCTCTGTTCACTTGTGGGGTTTTTTGGCAAGACTAAGTTTCTGTAACGTACCTTGAGGTACAGCTGACTGCTTTCTGTCCCTCTTTTGCTTCCCACTCTGCCCTGCACCGGCTGTGCTGTGCGTGTCTGGGCTAAGGCTTACCTTTTCTTTTTCTCTTTTCCCCCCTTGCTTTCTTTTCCCTATGCTGTGATCCTGACCGTGGCATCTTATCATAGTTCAGCAACCCCTCAATGTCAAGAATATAACCTCCCAAAAGTATGTGCAGTTGGGCCGAGCCCTATGCTTGCTTTAAGGAGAGGGACAAGCGTAGTAAGTTTTATAAACTGACTATAGTTCACGGTGAAGTAACTAGCCCTGTTCTAAAGAGGATGAAATTCCAGCATGGAATTAAATTGCTGTTGAAGTTAATGCAGTGAGTAAGGATAGTGCTAGAAATGGAAATCAGCTGCCTTGTGTCCTCAGCTGCTGTCTCCCCAAAACCCTCTACTGTTTCTTTTCTGAAGACAACATCTTAATGTAGGTTGCCACTAGAGGAAGAGGCTGTACAACTGCTGTTGTGACTTTGGCTGAGCTCTTCTTGGGGCCAGGCCCTTGCCTGAGGGAGTTACACTCAAGCTCCTGGTCTCCAAAGCAGCTGGCTCTGCATCTCATCTCTGGACATGCAGGATGTATCTTCTGCAAATGCTTTCTTAAGCAGTGTGACATTGCAGTCTGCCTGCCCTGGCTCTAGCACTGAGTCTTCTGAGAGCCTTGAGTGCGCACAGTCACTTGGACTGACAGCATAAAACCCTGTAGACTATGTTGTGATGACTGCAAAGGAACGTCAGCTCTTCAGCTCTTTCATGCTACCAGGAGTTCTTGAGATTTGTAATAGACACATTGATATGAATGGAGAAGGAATGGGAGTGTCTAGAAGTACCAGAAGGAAGACGTTAGAGGTGTATGAGAATGACAGGTGCTGATGGCACATGCGTTAGCAGGTCATCAAAATTACAGCACACCTGCAGCTCCTTAGAATACCTAGATGGGATGAGCAAGGGGCAGCCTAAACCAAGACAAGACAAACCTGAAATGTCAAGACAAGACAAACCTGAAATCTGAAGGCGTAAAAATATGCTGGTTGGATGATAAAAAGAATGGGATTGGAGCAATTAGTCATTGAGATAAGACACAAAAGACAGTGAGTATATCCTAATGATTCACAGAGATAGGACAAGATGATCCTAATCACGAGTAGGGCTCCTACAGGTACAGAGCATGCATCCAAAACTTGCATATGCTCACCAGCCTCAAAGTTCAGGAGGGTGGGTGGGGGAAGATAGCTGGCATCTTTTTTTCCTTCCATCTCGTTTCAAGTAATCTTGGCAAGAATGCAATGCTTGCATTCTGGGCTGACCACATGGAAACATGTCACAGTACTTGTGATTTATATGTATGTGAGTATGCATGAATGTAATCAGTTTGGGTTTTTGTCGGTGCAGTGTGCAAGAGCAGAGATCCATCAGTGTGCAGGCAGTGCTGGATCTGGCCAAGTGTTCATTCTTGGCCCAATGCCTTTGGGGGAAAGTCACCTTTTCAAGTCACCTTCTCCAGCTGTCTCTTCTCTTTCACTAATGGCTTGATTTTGACACTTTAAAAGCAAGGTCTGACACTGTTTTCTGCTCCTTGGTTTCCTGTGACAGACTGTCTTCTCTTGAAAGTTTGCTGGGAACCAATAGCTGCCAGTGATTTTAGCAGTAGCACTAGAACGTCTCACCAGGATCCTCTACTGTACCATATCGTAGGATTTATTTTGGCTTCCTGTGAGTGTGAAAGGTGGTCTTGGGAGCATATATGCAGCCAAATCCTTGGATTGCAAGGTGTCTGTGGACCACTTAGCACACTGCTGAGGCAGCGATGACCTACTGGACTGTTGGGATCCCACACAATGTAGAGGGCAATCTGCCTGTTCTTGGAGCCATCCTTCCAGGATCTACCAATACAAGGGCAAACTCAAAAGATGGCAAGGGACCGCAGTGTCCCACTAGAAAACAGGTTTGGTGATCCACCCTGAAGACTACAGCCTCAAATGACAGGCCTTGAAATGGAAAAGGAGTCTGTGAGTCCTTCCAGACATAGTCTACATAATGTCTCAGGGAAGCACGATGAAGTGCGCATTTTTGGCAGATTTTAATGGGGAAATGGAGACCAACTAGGAGGTTGCTTTCTTGAGGAGACAGAAGGATGCCTGTTGATTAGAAATGGTTCCTGCTTGCTGGGTTTGCCGTAGATTTATAGTTTTCACTCTAATCCTCTTTCCAATCCCACTTTATTTCTTTCTGTCTCAGAAGAGCTTGACACAAATAGCACGTAATTCAACCTATCTTAAGGTCTTTATGAATTATACCTGTAGGGCCTGCTAGGGGAGAGATTTATTTACCTAAACATAGCTGTCTGGTGCCCTCTGGTATCAGAGCTATCAAGCACAAAGCTTGCAGATACCATATGGGACCTGCAGGAGTCCTCCTGTCTTCTGAAGCAGCAGCTGGAGGCCAGACTGGAGACCTGAGCTATCTCCAGTAGCACTATTGCTCATACCTGTGTGTGAGCACTGGAATGGTGCCCCTGGAGCAAGGGGCCATCACTCAGTCAGCTTAACAGGAAGAGAAGTGTACCTCCAGAGCATGAATTGTCCCATTGGTCTTTGCTGCCTCTTAATATGACTTAGTTGGAAGGTAGCAGCTATGCTGCTGCTGGGCAGCATACGAGCTTCCACGGAGCCTTTTCTAGAAAGATGGGTATTTCAAGCAGCCAGGAGAAGGAATGCAATTGTTAGGCCAAGACATCATCTCCCAAACACCAAGGGCTTTGGGAAATGAGGATGTGTTTCTGTTTGGCTCACTTGCTTGCCTTCCCAAAAAGCATGGGAAGAAGATAGCCACATCTGGACTTAGTTGTTTTGTTTTCTGCACGTCGGTGAAAATGAATAGTGACAGCTGCTATAGGATTGTTGTCACATTCTGCTCTACTGCCTGTTTGCACAGGGGTGGTGGAGAGCTGACCTTTGTGGAAATCAATTACTTGCCAAGGTCCTCAAATGCAGATCGGGGTGCTTAGGGGACCTTTAGGAAGTCTTGAACTGATTCAAAGTTGGTAAGAGTCTCTGAAGCACTTGGTTATTTTTTTGGTAGTGGTTTGGTGCAAGTATTTAAGCTGGGATGAAGGGATTTCAAGCTCTTCAGTTTCTTAGAGCAAAGTGCTGCATTTGGGATGCCTTGTCTTAGTGCTTTCAGGGTTAGGTGTCACTCCCTCTCAGGGCAACTTTTGCCTACCAAACTATCTCTGTGGTTGTCTGCACAAACCACAGAGACCGAGACTGTTGTCTCCTTTCCACTGGTAGAACATGAAAAGGCACTTCTTGCATGAGCAGGGCAGAGCTGCTCTCTGTGCAACTGCCTGAGAACAAGTGGAGCCAACTGGAGCGCTGGGCAGTGAACCCAGCCTTGAGAGACACTGCCGTAGCTGAGTGCAGGTGAAAGGGATTGGCAAGAGAACTGGCCCTCCCCTGCAAAAAGAAAAACATCCTCCCCCCCAAAAAAAGAAAGAAAGAAAAAAGGAAGCATTCTTGCACTTTATTTTCCCTTCATAAGTTTGGAGCAGCCTGTCTTTCTGGGCTGCCTTCAGCCTCATCCTTCCTCTTCCCAGAAAGCAGTTTTTCTGTGCTGTTTTTCTTTGGATAGCTCAGGGTAACAGAGCTCTGCCTCTGGAAAGGGTAGTGCAAGGCATCAAAGGGATGTGCCTGCAACACTGATAGCACAGCACTAGCCTCTTCCACAAGCATGGGAGTGCTTTGTTTCAATTATTTAGCCAGGAGAGTTGGAAATGTCTGGGAGAGTGTTGAAGGCAGAAGGGGACAGAGCGCTGGCTGCACAGAGGGACAGCAGTAGGAGAAGTGCATCTAAGGATGGACTCTCAGCACCATCTCCAGCCTGCTCCCCCAGAGAGGCAAAACACCACACTGGAGAAAGAGGATCATCTTCCAGAGGGCAACAAGAAAGAGTGGAAAATGGATACAAGCAAGTACATGCACAAGTGTCTGCAAAAAAATGACGGTGAAATCTACCCCCACACTTCACGGGCAGAATCCTCCTCCTCCTCCCTGGGCTGTATCGCTCTCCTGCCCACAGGTAGGACTTGGGGGCACTGCAGGGAGCAGGGATACCACTCTCTCATCTGAGACATGGCACAACTCATGGGCAGGGAGTTGCGGAAGTAGAAGTAAAGGACTGGCAGTCAGCTCCTGGGCTGAAATGTGTTTTGCATGAACAGTTCGTACACTTCGGCATAATAAACATCTGTAAACAGACAGGCAGTTTGCCCGCAGTCTGTTAACAGGTAGCAGGGCTAAGGTTTGCCAGAGAGTTTGCTTGCAATGAATAATTCAGCCAGTCCTGCTGCCCTTAAATTTAGGTAATGATGTTGCAGTCAAAGGCTTTCTGAATTTGGCAGCTCATGCTATTGTGAGCTTGTCTCCATGCTTGGCCTGGGGCCTGCGCTATTTCACAGGTGACTTTGACCTTGTGTGACAGCATCACTACGAACTGGTCCCCTTTTACCTGGCAAATCAGGCACAAAGTCTTTCACCAGCTTGCCAATATCAAACTTGCAAAGTAAATGTTATTCTAGAGGAGACTGAAAACAGAGCTGGGGGGGTTGAGGGGGTTGCTGGCTCTAGGTTGCCATCTGGAACACCTTCCCAAAGTTGAGCCTGATGGCACTTTTTCTTCCCCATCGCCATCTTACTACCAGTGCTGGTATTTGTTCAGGGTCCACTGAGAGCTTAGTTGGCACCCATTTCTTGGACTCTGAATCCTCTCAAGGTTTTTGTGGGTAACATCTCCCCTCTCTTTGCCTTTTCTGATGACTGTAGAACTCCCTCTCTCCACAAAGCTATAGGTTTCATTCCAGTTCATCTTGACCCCAATACTGGCAGGCTCAATAAGAAAAGGAGTCTTCAGTGAGTGCTAAGGGACTCGGAAAACAAGATTGCACAAGATTGGAAAGAACGGGAGGTCTGAATAGATAATATGCAAATTAATTCTAGCATAAACTTAACACTCGGGTGCACCTTTGCCAGTGACTAAGCCTTTCCTGCAGGCCATGTTCCCAGGATTCGGTGTCCAGAAGAACACCCTCTCTCCCAGCTGCTGCCCTGACTTCTGCAGATGTTGTCAGCTTTGAGATGTAGCAGTCTCTCTTTCAGAATAACCACACCTCTAAGCACAGTTCTAGGTGGTGTTCCTACGGCTTCCCTCCAGTTTTTGGATTAATATCCTTGACGATCTGGAGCTACGTGTCTTTAGTCCTCAGAGGTGATTTTTCCTGCCTAGCTCGCACCCAGGTGATGGGAGCAGGGTAGCTGTTTTCCCTCTGCTTGGTGTTTGTAGGGTTATATCAGAAGCAGGGTGTCCAGTTTGAGGACCTCCAGAAGAAAGATGTCAACAAACTAGAGTGAGCCAGCCAGTGATTATATGTAAACAGACCTGAAAAATAACAAGTTGGAGGAAAACCACAATCCTCACTGGTAAGGCGGGAACAGTCCTTGGACAGGGTGGTTTCTGTTATAAATGGTGTGCGTGTGATGGCCAGAGACATGCCTTTCTCCTGAGCCATGACTGTAGGGGAGAGGCAGGGTGTGGAGAAATACTGCTGCTCCCGTCTTTTACTCAAGGTACTTCTGAGCTCTTGACACCTGGGGAAATGTCACGTCACGCAGGGAGGGTCTGAATGCGCTCAGAGAGAGGCAGGAGTAAGGAAAGGGTCAAGGCAAGATGTGGAACTTAACGGTTTTGCTTAGTGCCTATGTCTGGCCCTTTTATAGGTGTTCAAGGTGACCCCAAATACATTTCCAAGGTCACCCAACAAGGAGGTGAGAAGGGCCGGTGGCTCCCAAGACATGGCCACTGCTAGTCGCCAGTTCTTCAGGAAAAGCAGGAGGGTGTGTGTAGCCATGAACATTACTTGAGATGCTCAGGACAGTTTTAACTTTTAGCCTTTCCTGAGGCTCCTAAAAAAACCACCAAATTTTTTCCCAAATTGCTAGTGCTTTTGGGGTTTTTTCAGCCCTAGGTTTTTTTTCTACACTTGCCAGTGTTTGATACCATAGGTTCTTGATTTGTCTGTGGACTACTGAAACAAAGAATTCTTGCTTTATTCATTCACAGAAAGTATTTTGATCTCTAGCAAGGAAAATATAAGAAAGTACCAAAGTAGTGTTTACCCCAGATGTTATTCCAATTTTCAGATATTTGCAGTGCCCTGAGATGTACCAGTTTTGCAGAGACATTGTGTTTTTGCTTGTTTACTTTATAAGAATCAGCTGAGGATAAATTTCCACATTGTGCATGCTCAAGTGAGTGCCCCCTGTTCTTTACTGTTTGTTTGTATTTTGGGATGACCTTTCTCAAGATGAGACCCTCATCACCCCAGGGATGTTTTCAGATATCCTTTTTTGCCAGCTGTAACTGGAGCAAAATGTTGGCCAGGTGAGTTCAGACAATCTTTTGTGGAGAGGCAAGCACAATTAGCAGTGGGGGATGAACAACACTAATATATCTGAGAGCGGTAACCTCCAGAAAATAGGTCCCAATGGATACTTGCACCATTGTAGGCATTTTCACAATGGTTGTCCATAGCTTAAGCCAGCTGCAATAGTTTCTACTTGTACTGCTGAAAACACTCTGAAGTATTGTGCTTAACAGAAAATAACATCCAAGAAGAAAGCTTTGAGTTTCAGGGTTGTTGAGAAATTCGGGGCCAGTCCCTTGTTTCTGTTTGAAAAGAAGACTTCATACTGGGCAGAATTTCTTTTCTTGCTGTTGCCACACAAGGCTTTAGGGCTCTAGTTATTTTTGAACCCTTTTGAGAGCTTTTTTCTGCTTGAGAAGTCCTTCCAGTTGCTGGTGAGCTGCTCTCGTTCTGGGTTCTGCTTAACGTGGTCTGCTCAGAGCCAAGCGTTTGACTCAGAGGTGGTCTGTACTCTGCTTATCCTCACAGCACCATAGAAAAGGTCTCTGAGTGGGAAAACACAGCGAGGTCATCTTGCTCAACTGCTCAGAGTTGAGAGTGGAGAGCACTTATTTTGCCAGAGGCAAGTTGTTGGTCTTACAGCTTGGACACACCGTCAGCTGCATACGTAGCTCCTTCTCAGGAGTCTCACGTTGTGCGATCCTATTGCCTTATGGTGGACAGAGGCCTGACCACAGCAGCCCAGCTGTGTCCCTCACTGGTGTGCTTGCATGTGGTGTTGCTAGCCAGTGTTCAGGTACAGTTGCTGTGGGGCTCTGGCAGTAGGTCACGTCATCTCAGATTTGGCACTGGAACTTCCTCCCCTGCCCTCTTCCTGGGAATGGGCTGAAAACTGCTGTGACGGGCTGCCTGGTTGCCAAGTGGTGTGGAGCAACATGAGCATCCTATATCTCAGTACTTCCAGCCTGGCTTTTCTGCTCTCAGGAGCCAGCAGCAACAAGGAGTCTCTCACCACCAGTGGTCCTGCACCAAGCTGCATGGAGTGTGAAGTCCTTAGAGGAGGATTCCCGCTACTGGTATGTTCAGCCTTGATTTTTGCTTTGGAGGAGAAGTTGCATGGGTGTTTTCTGCTGCAGCAGACTGAAAGCCTACTGCAGCAGTTCCCTCTCTCCTTCCTGCAGACTTCTGACCTTCCTAGGAGCGATGTTTGACCAAGGCAGATCTGACTGACAGAAAGACTACAGATAGCTTGTTCAACTGTCCTGTTCCTATCTCACAGCATCACGGGCTGAGAAACTACCAATACCTGATGTCCCTGTGCTGCTGGAGGGAGAAGGGAAGGAGAGCTAGGCACAAGCGACCGTGCTGGATGCTTTTCTGTTGGTTGGTTGTGTAAGTATAAATTCATGGGAGGCAGTGCTTCTGCGGAAGCAGTGACTGTGGGTTTTTTTCTCATGAATTTTGCAAATGCTGGCCCTGTTCCCATGTTTGCATACTTCTCTCTCTCTCTCTTAAAGTGCACGTAAGCCAAACACACAGGGACCCAATTAAACATGGAGTGCTGGCTTTTCCTCTTTTGCACAGCAAAGATGGTTTTTGAAGGAAATGTAGTATGCTTATTATAAAAAAAAAAAAAAAAAA